>JAUCMS010000028.1:19469391-19484735 GCA_032357445.1 Enteromius radiatus | reverse complement strand
TAGATCAGCATACCTAAATGTCCTTTTAGATCAGTTAAGAAAACCTTTAAAGGAATTTAGACCAGATGTTTAGACATGTAGCCAAAAGGTATTTAAAGATCAGCAACCCTAAAGGCCAGTGTTTTAGATAGGTATTGAAAGACAATCCAAAAGGCTTGTACTGATTCATTTGGGGAATCAGTATATTTGCCCAGCTCTACATACACTAATACAGATCTAATATAGATCCTCAGGTATTGATGTCCTGCCAATATGTAAGTTTCTATTCATTCAAAGGAATTTTACAGCAAATCACTGAATATGCATGTTTAATGAATTGTTGTCATGTTAGCTGGTGATCTGTTGCTCGTACGAGCTGCGTAACTACACATGCAAGCTATAGTAATTTCAGCAGACCTTTCTGAGTATATAATTTTGATTCGGGCTCTCGTGAAATCCTCTGTGGAGTTTGTTTTCCCCTCCTCTCTCTCTGCTGCGTTGATTGAAGAGAGTGTGTGTGAAAATCATTGGCCTTTAACGTGTTCCAGACGGCGCAACCACAAGTCGTGTTTCTGGTGAAGCCGCCGGGGGCCGCGTTTTTATCACGCCGTCCGATGGGTAACAGAGTTGACATTCAGCGCGCTGCAGGGGTGAATAAGGCTAATAAAACTGCTTTTCCGTTCTCTCCTCTCCTCAGATGGACCCGGTTCAGAAAGCTGTTTTGCATCACACGTTCAGCGCCTCGTCCTCGTCTAAAAGGAAAGCTGTCTCGTGCGGCGTCTGCAAGCTGAGGTTTAACTCGCAGGTGAGTTCTCTTCACCGTCACCCTGATATTCTCACCTAAATCCACAAATCTAATTATCCAACGCAGTCAAGGTAATACAATAACATTACCATCCACACATTACTTTGATTTGGTGGTAGTCTTACATAGATTATCACTTTCATATGCATTGCATTGGTTTATGAAACCAATGAAACTCATTATGCTTATTTTCATAAACCAAACATAACCATTCATTAATCAAGCTGTTGCATAAGAATCATTCGTTTTGTGAATCGTTCTGCACTGGAGGGGGTTTCATGTGTTTGATTCACTAAAAGAATCAGCTCATTAGAGTCATTTCTTTGTGAATGAGATCATACTTTATGTGTTTGACTACTTAAAAGAACCGGTTCATAAGAGTCGTTTGTTTTACTGCATCAGTCAGTCACTGTATAATATGTATTTGATTCAATAAAAAATCATAAGATTAATTTGTTTTGAGAATTAAATATACATTGGTCATGCTGTATGTGTTTGATTCAAATGATAAAAGTCATTTGATTTGAGAATCTAACATTGGTCACACTGTGTGTTAATAATTAACTAAAAAGAGCCAGTTCATAAGAGTCATTATTTCTGAATCATGCTACCCCAGTCACGCTGATTCAATGAAAGCAATCTGACTAAATTAATTCACTGAAGAATAAAAATGATTTTGACTACATTGGTCAAGCTGTATGTGTTTGAATCACTAATACAAACCAAATGATAAAAGTCAGTTGTTTTGAGAATCGGTTGCACTATATGTTATTAATTCCCTAAAAAGAATCAGTTCATGAGAGGCATTTGAGAATCATACTATATGCTGTATTAGATTCACTAAAAAGAACCAAATTATGGACTACATGCAGTTTGTTTCATGAGTCTGACTATTTTGGTTGTGCTGTTTGTTTTTAGTTCACTAAAAGACCAGATTCATGAGTCATCTGTTTGTGATTTGGACTACACTGGTCACACTGTATGAGTTTGATTCACTAATCAAATTAGTAACCAAGTTAACCAAATTAGAAGAGTCTTTTGGTTTCTCTAGGGTGCATTGGTAACACTGCATGTTTTAAATTTACTAAAAAGAAGCACTTTATCAGAGACATTTGTGAATCATACTACAGTATATTGGTCACACGGTATTTGATTCATTTGAGAAGATCCAAATTATTAGAGTCATTTGTTTTGAGAATCTCCGTATGTTTTTAATTGACTAAAAAGAACCTTTTTATTTGAGTCATTTGCTTATGATTTGGATACCATTAGTCACACTGTGTGTGTTTGATTCACTGAAAAGAACCAGTTCATACGAGTCATTTGTTTGTGATTTGGTTTACATTAGACGCACGCTGTGTTTGATTTGCTAAAAAGGACCAGTTCATGAGAGTAATTCGTTTTGAGAATATGACTATGTTGACTGCGCTATATGTTATTAATTCACTAAAAAGAAGCAGTTCATAAGAGGCATTTATGAATCATACTGCATGCTGTATTAGATTCACTAAAAATAACCAAATTGTGGTTGTAGGAGAATCTGACTACATTGGTTGTTTTTGGTTCACTAAAAAGAACAGATACATAAAGAATAAATGTAATTTATTGTGATTTGGACTACATTGGTCAAACTCTGTTTGATTCAAAAGAACTGGTTCGTCAGAGTCATTTGTTTCGTCAATTGTACTACATTGGTCACGCTGTAACCAAATTATAAATGTAACCCCCGCTGGGTCCGCTTCAACCATGACTCGTCCTCCTTTGATTTAGATTTTGCTTCTATTGTCCTATTGGATAAAATCATCTGCTAAATGACTAAATGTTAATTCACTAAAAAGAGTCATTTTGTGAATCATACTGCAGTATACAGGTCACACTGTATTCGATTCACTGAAAAGAACCAGATTATAAGAGTCTGTTTTGAGCATCTGCGTATGTTTTTAATGCACTGAAAAGAACCTTTTTGTATTTATGAACTAAAACTAAGCAAAGAGTCATTCGATTCAAGAATCAGGCCACACTTTGTGCTTTTGATTCACTATAAAGTCATTAGTACTGAGAATCGATATCTTCACCCAGCCCTGTCAATACACTGTGTGTAAAACAAGTAAGAAGGTCCTGCCCATACATCTGATCCATTTCTACCATCATACTGTACATTCCAGCCATCTATTAGACTCGGACTATAGATCATCCACTGACTCGTCTCATTCATTGAGGATGACTTTGAAATGGCCTAGAGGACAGTTTTATCTTCCGTCCTTCATCCATCCCTTGTCATTTTCCTTTCAGGAGAACTTCTTACCGTGTGCCATGCTTTTATCCGAGGTATTTAGTCCGAATGGGATTGTTTAAAAACAGCACTGCCCATATCCGCTCTATTAGGCCCTGATTTACAGCGTCACTGTCAGATATTAAGCTGTAATATCCGCAGGACCGAGGTCTATCACACAGCAATCACAGCTCATTATGCGCATCCATCAGGGCCGTGTGACAGGATGAGTGGGCGGGGCCACCGATGACCAATCACGCGGCCTGTAGTTCTCCAGCGGCCAATCACAGGGAGCTTCTGGGAGCGATTACGCATTCAAATCACGCCACATGCTCAGCAAAACCTCATTATCATTGGCCGTTTGTGCTCCAGTTTCCAATCAGCTCCAATCTGAGCCCGGGAAGCCTTTATGCGGCGCTTTTTCAAAAATTAAATGGCTTCTGGAGAGTTACAGAGTCCAGCCAGGCGTTCCGGGCGACTTTTGAAAATGACATTTGGTTTTCATATATCGCCACAGGTCTACTTGAATATGAGACATTTGGCTATGGATTATTCTGGGCATATGAATTATAAATACATTTTATAATGGTGGGGGAGAGAAAACCTACTTAGTTCTTGAAGTGCTTTTGCTCTTTGCCTGCCAAACGCAGGGAATGTAGCTCTAATTTGCTTTTCTCATGATTGATTGATAGTGTCATTTAACTGTGTCCCATTGCTCGTGCCCATCTTGGTTAAAGGCCTGGCCATCACAGTGGCTGCTTCTTTTTGTTTTTAAATAATATTTTTGTTTTTATAATTATTTGCAATCATCGTTACCTTTTATATTTATTTAATAATTTTATTTATTTAATATATAAACCAAATATACTATAAAAGGTAGTTCTGGACCTTTAGCATGTGTGTCTTTATAATATTTATATATTTATTATTTACTTATTTACCCTTTATTTTAATTTAGTTTCGTTTTCCATCTCATTAACAAAAGGTTTGTTCTGAACATAGCATTTATGACATTTATGACTTATAATATTAACTTATTTTACAATTTTATATTTATTTTATGTTTATATTTACTTATTGTTTAATATTGTTCACATTATTTATTTATAACATTATTACATTATTTAACATTATTTTTAATTTATACTATATATATATATATATATATATATTTACTTATTATTTTTATTTATTTATTTATTTTGCTCATTTACTGACAAAAAGTTTTGAAATAGTGTCTTTGTTACTTGCATGTTTCTTTTTTTTCTTTTACATTTTACAATGAATAATCATTTATAACATTTTAGAATTACTTATAATTGTTTTTTTTTTTATTATTATTATTTTAAATGTAGTTTAGACCATTGCATAAGTGTGTCACAAGTGTGACTCATAGGAGACACTTTATGGATTCACACTTGGGTATGAATTATAAATACAGTATATAATGGCAGGGGAGAGAAAACCTAGCTTTGCTCTTTGCCTGCCAAACACCAGGCTGCGGCTCTAATTTGCTTTTCCCATGATTGATTGATAGCATCATTTAACAGCGTCCCATTGCAGGTGCCCATCTTAGTTAAAGGCTCACGAGGCAGGACTGACTTCCTCCTCATCGGGCGTCCGCTCTCGGCCATCACAGTGGCAGTTCTTCCGTGTCGTGCGTTTAATGAATGGTTGATTGCGGCTCAGATTGCACATGGCATTTATCTGTGTCACCGCATTCTCCCCCGTGATTGGCCGTTGGAACGAATAGCTGGAAGGTGTCAGAAAACATCCCATTCATCTTGCTGTTAAAGCCATTTTCATAACACTATCCCGCTCAAATGATGTGTTACTTACAAAGCCCCTTGATATAAATCTATATGATTATGATCCCTATCCCGCACTGCTATTTGTACAAATACAATATATCAAAAGGAGTCTGATCCGTCATGACGTCTTATTGCTTTTCATAAAGGTATATCTGCCCTTAATGTCTTTACAAAATTACCTCTCTGGCAGGCGGGCTGGTATTGTAAAGAAATAGGTCGTGAGAGGAATGAGTATGAAAGCCTGATCTAAAAGTGCACAAAACAGCAAATGTGAGTAAAAATTAGCATTGGCAGGTAAAAACCAAGAGGTTTTACCAAGAGACATAGACTAGCTCATAAATGATGCTTTGGGAGATGGAGCGCCATCGGTATGCTGGGAGAAAATAATGCAAAATATGGTTCATGACCAGCAATAAATATTTATATATTTATACTGTATTATACAGTATATACTTATACTATATTATATTATTCTAATGTATAAACATTTTAAATGTAGTTATTAAATTAATTGTGACTATAATTATTCATAATTATCGTAGCTTTTAATGCTTTTTAATTTTTTTTATTTTAATGTTTAATTTCTTTTTTGTATGCAAAATACAGTTTAATATTTGATAATATACAGTTTTATATTAATTTTTACAGTTATAGAAAATGTATAATATATTGAATTTTGATTATTAAATTAAATGTAATAATTGTGACTTTTTGTATTTATTATGTTGTAATTATTATTTAATTGGATTTATTGTTTCTAACTTACTCGCGAATGCACAATAATCCAAAACACAGGCAAGTAATACATATATAATCGTTTATATAATTATGCATAATTGATGATATCACAAATACGTTTAATTATTAAATTAAAAATAAATATATCACTTTTACCTTATTTTCTTAACTTAATTCTGGACTTTAGCATTTGTGTCTACTCACTAGTATTTTTTTTTTCGCTTATAATTTTTAATATTTTTTTAAGTATAAATATTGTAACTTTGTGTTTATTTCTTGTTTATTATGTATTATTACTTAATTTCATTGTTATGTATTATTATTCAATTTAATTTATTTAATTTTCCAAAAATTAAATTCTGGACCTTTATTATGAGTATAATACAATATATCTTATTTACATGTTATCGTTAATGTACCATTTATTAATTTATTTAATATTTACTTGTGGACCCTAGCATACATGTCTTTGTTCCTTACATGGCCACCTTGGTTTTGGTCTTATTTATTCAAAGAAGCGTTTGGCCGTCTCTTGATAGTATCGTCCTCGCTGCTAGCAATGTCAGACAGGCGTCCAGGAGTTAGCGCTGAGGTAAACAAGGGCAACTGAAAGACGTTGCGAACGGCACGGTCCAATTGAGCCGTAATAAATCTGCTTTAAAGGTGAAAGCGAATGGCACAGAGCGTTTGAAGCTACCTACATTGTGCCCGCGGATATTAAAAGATTTGTTTCCCACCAAGTCAGCCAAGATGAGCTGGAAGTTTTATGTATGGGCCTGTGTCATACGGGATAATAACCTCACGCACGGACGACTGGGAGAGACCATTCTTTTCTTCTCTGTCAGACTCTTTATTCCACACCATTACTCAAAGAGACTCGGCACAAACCTAGTGAGGTTTCTGTCTGCTGCCTACACGGCGAGCTGTCTTCTCAGGGCACATCCTGACTGAAATCAAACCACATAATCAAGCAAGTCCAGTGAGGAGACTCGATTATGCTACTATGGTCGGAATTGAATACATAAATAAGCATAAGATACATTAATACTGGCTAAAATAGTCCATTATATGATTATATAAGCCGTAATAATGAATGAATCAGAAGTAGCACTGTCAGTCGGCTGACTTTGATAGTCAAATTAATTACTTGATATGCTGATTAGTTAATCATTCCAGTTTAAGCAGGCACTAAATGCGTCGAATTAACGCTGTGAATGTTTAATTGAAGTCATTGACATTCTTTCCAGCACAAACACGTCTCCTTTATATGTAAATGAAGCTCATTATAGGTTGCACCTTATTCACAGAAGACTATGTCGTTTGACTGATGTAATTAAAGTATGCTAAATCGCGAAATTCATCACGGGGAATCAATATTTATTGATTTATAGAAGGCATTACTATTGTATTGGCAGATATAACTTTGATTTTGCGTAAAATGAAGAAGCTGGTATTGCATTGCTCCAGTGATATTATTTTTTTCCACAATGGGAAACTTCTCAGTGAATAACACATGCTACGCTGACTTCGAATATTGCAAAAGAAAGCCTTGAGTAAAAGCACAAAGTATTCAAAAGTTTTTAATTAATAAATGAATGAATGTTAATGTATGTTGGTACCCTGTGTTGGAACTGATGAGCGAAGCTAAACAAAACAGAAAATACATATTTCCAACAGAAAACGTAGCACAGTTGTTTTATATAATGAATATATCATGGCAATGTATTTAATACCTTAATATATCTGTAGTAATTACCATAATTTAATGTATTCTTTGATTTAGTGTAGCTTCTTTTTTGTAATATTTTGTTTTGTCACTTAAAAAAATAATAAATGCGATAAAATAAAAAGTTTAGTTTTTTGATCATTTAGTATTTTAAGAATACTTCATGTAAAATAATATGTAATATAATTATATATTTTATATAACTGTGTGTGTGTGAACAGATTTTCTTATTAGATTAGATTTTTTTATTATCCAAACCATTCAATTTCTTAACAATTTTCGCCAAGCAGTATAATAAATCTTACTGAAATGCAACCGTTTGTCATACATTTTTCATTTCTTTCTCCAAATGATCAAACCATTTTTAGTTTCCCATTTTTCACACAGAAAAATTGGAAAGTTGTCCTTTTCGTTGTGCTGCACGCCTACGGTGCCTTAAAATGCTGCGTATGTAGGCAGCTCATTAGCTTTTGGAGCAGATCCAGACAGTCGACACATACAGGTGAAGCACAGAGACGCTCAGCAATGTGAGATTCGAGAGCAAGCAGGCTTTCTCATCCTGGACTGCACAGAAGACGGGCGTCCGGTCAGCTTCACCCTCACAGATGGGTGGTTTGATGTCGATAAAATGCGATCGTGCCACATTGCAGCACTGCGTCCAGCAGCTTGTTTGCTCATGGCTCAGAGCTCCTTCGGCCCTGTCTGATGTTGCTAACACCTGGTCCGGGCTGGCCCTCTCTACGGGGCTGGCCTGTTTTGTGTTTCCTAGAGCCAGGCATTGGCCCACTACAAAGGCACCAAACACGCCAAGAAGCTGAAATCCTTGGACGCCCCGAAATGCCTCAAACACAAGAGTTCCCCGGTCACCAGGGAAAATACCAACAAGGAGCCGCCTCGAGGCCTCTCTCCCTCCACAGCGGCCAGCAACACTGACAGAAAAGGTAAGAGAGGAGACGTTATCTCATGTTTACAAGCATCGCTGTTATTGCTGCTCATGCTTGCTCGAATAAACCCCTGACCTGAAGTGTTAGTGGTCAGCTCGTCTTGAACCGTGCGCAACAGATATGCATGATACTAAGAGCAGTGTGTTGATTGTTTTTGTGTTTGTTATGTTTTTAGAGATTTGCCAGATGATCAAATAATGTGATTAAAATGGCAAAACATTACATAGAGTTAAACTGTGCTCATATTTACTGTTGAATGATGAAATTTGTGAAAGGAATAGCAATAAGATTGGTTTTGTTGCCATAATTTATATTTATATTATAGTTTATATCATTAATTTTAAAAACAAATAACTGCTAAAAAGAAAATAAAAACTAAATAACTTTTGTTTGGCAAAATGTTGCATGCAATCTTATCAAAATAAGATGATTTAGAGTCGACTCTTACTTTTGAGAGACAAGAACTTTGTACACTGTGCACTTTCAGATTTAAAACTTTAGATTTAAAGATGTTTTCATTCACTTAGCGATGTTGCATATAATAATTTTCAAAAATCCATAATTTAAGTTCTTAATATCTTTTTGTTTTCCGAAAGATTGCTGTATGAAATGACAAGATATTCACTTACTTTGAATTATGATAAAAGATGAAAATCACCATCTGGCCATCTGAGATTTTGGCATGGAGATAAGCGTTAAGATCGTGTTTTTCTTTATTATACAGCACACTATATATTAGCACCATTTGTTTTGGCATCTGAACATTTGTACCCAGAAACAATAGCGTGTGACATCAGGCTTGACAAGCGAACTGGTCTGTGTTACAAACTTGTGTGCCACTAACCTTAAATCTGAAATATAATTGCGTGGGGAGATTTCTTTGTGCAAGCAAGTCGATCAGAGGAAATTCTTCATTGCACAGATTGCCACTGGAGCTGTTGCATTTTGCTCAGAATTGGTTCTAGAATTTATTGCCGTTTTGTGCTACAGAAGAAACATTCATCAGATTTCCCTGGACAAGACTTGACCTCCTCTTCTATTTCTGTCACAAAGATGAACTGGAAACTAGAAATATGTTCCAAGAATCGACTTAAAGGCCATAATTTGAGTCCTAGGCAGGCGTTTTGCAGAAATAGTGTTGCTGTTGCAGCGGTACAGTACTTCACATTCATGTACACCAGTGGAAAATAGCATGACGCCCACTTCAGGTTCTGGTTTTCATTGACTTGTCCTGATCTTGATGAAGTTATATATCGCTCTGGTGGTTCAATATGACTCGCAGTGCTGTTTCAGATGGTCCAAAGCAAACAGCATCCTCCTGCGAGTGTTTGTTAGCGATCCAGGGGTTGGCTGTATTCTCTGCAGGATTACAGCTGGATCAGGTTGCTGGAGTCTTGTGTACGTAAGCACATTGTGGAATTAGGTGCACTCCGCACATGTCTGGAACCTGTTCTGGAACCAGTAATTTACTCTTCTTTTTTTTTTTGTTCTGCTTGTTTAGGCCCAGCAGTCAAGCTCGCCCAATCAAAATGTCTATTTGTGCTCAAACACCTGGTGTAATCTAATATGTGGCATTTTAAGGCAAAAGTGTAGCCTGAAGTCAGAGAGACGCTCCTTCACAAGCCGTTATTGTCTTATAAAGCAGTGCCTCATCTCTATGAGCCGGAGGAAATGCAGTTTGTTTGCAACACATAAACACAAATAATGCACTAGCGTCAGCAGTTTTGTGAACTGTGCATCGTCGTGCAATTCATAACACATTTCTGTCACCAAAAGTTGTTCTTGTCAACACTTTGGAGTGAGTTTACTAAACAGCTGCAATGGTTTAAGTGTTAGAAAGTACTGCAAAAGAAAAAAAGCTGTTTTTAATTACAAAAAGATGCAGATGCATGTAAATGAAATACAATTCTTGGTAGCTTTTGCAACACATGTGGCTCTTTTCCATTTTTACTTTATTTGTTAAAAAGTCCAATAGATTATTTGCACTGTAAAAAAAATAAAAAAAATATATATATATATTTCAAAAGAATAGTGCACCCAAAAATAGACATTAGCTTAGAATGTTTCTTCATCAAATTTGATTAAATGTAGCACTCCAACACTTGGCTCCTGTGCAGTGAATGGGTGCCGTCAGAATGAGAGTCCAAACAGATGATCACAATGAAAACAGTAAGTGTGTTTGTAAGAACCCAATCCATCATTTAGCTGTTTTAGACTTTAAACCATTGTTTCTGGTCAAAATACAAGTCCATAACCCATAATTAAACTCAATCTTCTGTTTTCTTCTCATTTCAAAATACACCCGCATATTTGTTTATAGCTGTCTTGCCTTTAAACGATGCTTGATCTGTGTATATTTCTCTCCTGATTATGCATTATGAACTCATAATTTAGCCAGAAGCAACAATTTAAAGTCTCATTTCACTTCATAAGATGTTAACTGATGGACTGGAGTGGTGTGGATCATTGTGATGGACTCTCATATCGGCGGCACCCATTCACTGTAGTGCATCCATGACCGAGCAAATGATGAAGAAACAAGCTCATCTACATCTTGGACGGCCTGGGGAAGAATACATTCAAAGCACATATTTATTTTGGGATGAACACCTCCTTAGGAAGTACAGCTTTATCTTCTGCAGTACTTTGTTTAATTGCAACTATCTTTTTGACTACATGGCAGTTGAGGCTAAGCAGGCACTAAATTTGTTAAAATAAGAATATGCTGCATTTAAATAAATTTAATCATTTCAATTTTATTCTTTCCTATGATAACACGCCTCCTTTCTATGTAAGTGAGGCTCATTATTGATTGCAGCAGATGCTTTTGTGGCGTGATGCTGTGCATGATGGTGTGCTGCATCCTGTGCTCTTTAGTACACAAAATTGTGTTTTGCGCCATGCACCATGCATTTACCACTATTCTATTCATTTGGCTTGTGCAATTTGCATAATTTCTTTAGCGCACGGTTCTAAAACAACACATGCAGCTCGTACAGATAAGTGGCGCTATCATCAGCGGGTGCAATTCATTTTAGTCAATTCTGCCTTTTGTATCTCTGGAATGGAAACGCACGGATAGGTGACCTACCTCTGCTGTTATCAGAAAACTAATCGAGCCGGTGTATTGTTTGCATTAATAAAGCCTGTGAATAAAGAAGGGCACCGTGACCCAGTTGAGTACATGATCACGCAGGGCCAGGAACCTCCCGATAAATCACGCCACATCGTACCGAACGCAACATCACTCCCGAACCGCTTCTCTCCCGTTCCCAGCGTTTGCGGCGAGCTGGGCGTTTGTTTGTCAAAATGCCACTCGGTAATGAATATTAATGTGCGTAGATGTCAGAGAGATGAATTGTGGGGGCGGCTGAAAGCTGCATTATCTAGAGTTTATTTGCCGCATGTAATGAATAGCCGAGGCTCAGACACTAATAGGGCGGCTTCATAGAGCAGATAGCAGCCAGCCGGATAGTCTGCTCTTTTGGAGTGGCTGTTTAATGTGTTTAATTCACGCTTTTCTTTTTTTCTCTTATTAAATAACAGTCATTTGTCAGAACTGGGAAGTGAATAATGTGTGGGAAGAGAATATGTATGTATTTTGGAGGTATTTGTTATCTTCCACCTCCATGTCACTGCGTTCTTAGCTGGATTTCTTCGCTTGGGGCTTATCTGTAAAGGTCATACTAAACTTCAGCATGGACATTGCATCAGACCTTGAGAAAAATATATGCGTACAGTACTATATGGAAGGGATACTTGTATGTTGGTATTTGCAATTAATTTTTTTTATTTAGTAATTCCTTTAAACTATAAGAATCAACATGTATATAGTGCTACAGTACTGTATGTATTTTGCTAATTTTATTTTGTATATTTTATATGCAGTCAAACCAAAATTTATTCAGACACCTAATTGCTGGAGTTTAGAAAATGGTAATAAAATACAGAGATAAACTGATTCATCTTGATAATGAAATGATGTAATGAATTAGCTGAATAGCTGTCAGCTGTTACATTTTAGGACACAATTAGATAAAACCAATTCAGGGTAACCAATTACCAAGCAATGCTTAATGTTGTTCAGTCTGTGGTGTAAAAAGTTCACGTTAGCAATTACAGAAAAAACACTTGAGCAAAACATGTTCAGGTCAAAGTGTGTAAAAAGCAATTTTAATTATTTGGGTATATTATGTCACAGTTTACTTTATTTTACTATCCTCATTTGCATAAATGAGCTATAGTGTCCTGCATCCACTAGTAAAAAATAAAAGTAAGATTTTAAAATAATTCTTGGTTTGACTGTATATTGTAAAATGTATACTTTGTTATATAAGTATATAAATATGTTATATGAATAGCATATAATATATATATATATATATCATTTATATTAAATATTTACATTGTTATTTTATTAAACATTTATATAAACATGTATATTGCATTACATGCATATTAAAAGCAGTACTTAGTGCTTCACAAAAAATATGTTGTGTTTGCATGCATTGGCTGCAGGGCTTGTTTTGTTTAAGGAAATGTGCTTTAAGTTTTTAGTAGCAGTAACTATTATTGAAAGTGAAAGACTCTTTGCTTTCTTTTCCCTGGTGCTTTTAAAAAAAGACACCACAGCATCTCCAGATCTAGCCGTGCCACAGACGTGTAGTGGAACAAAAGTAAGAGATTTTCAGAGCTGAAAATGACATCTAATCAGCAGCAGCACTCTATCTGAGGCAGGGAGAGAGGACGGTCCTTTGATGTGATGCCTGAGACGAGCAGAGGGCAGAGAGAGAGCCGCTGTAGATGAGGAGATGAGTCTGCAGCCGTGTGTGTGTGTGTGTGACAGAGTCGCCTCCATCTCTCTGTTCCAGTCCAGTGCCGCAGGAAATGTACCCTGATATTAGCTATTAAAGAGCAGATTGTCAGGGGAGGGACACCAGCTCAGACAGCTGCACAATGCGGGCAGAAAGCACGAGTCGGGGAAGAGACAAGAAGAGATGCTTTCACGTGCTTCAGGGTTGGATTACGGACCGGGATGGTGCTCTCGGGCATCTAAAACTATACACTGCGTGATATATCTCCTGCAAATCTGAAGCTGCTCAGACGTTTCTCCTGAGAAAAAGAGCCAAGGGATCTTACATGTGTCGGTTTCGGAAGAGATCTCCCGCTGTGTTCAGATGAGCTTTTAAAGGTTGTAATCAGACAGAAAGTCTTAACATTTTCTTAAATTCTCTTAAAAAAAAAAAAAGATGTTGAATGCATTGCTAAAGATTTATATCCTCAGGATGTCTTGGTTTTCTGAACATCCTTAAATTAAAATACATTTACTTGAGATGCAAAATTAAGATACGGCATCTTGTTTTCTGAGAACAAATGTGATCCTGGACCACATAAGTGTCAGTTTTTCAAAATTGAGATTTATATATCTGAAAGCTTAATAAATAAGCTTTCTATTTTTATATTTTATTAATCAAAAGTTAAGTTGTAATATGTTTATGGTAGGAAGTTTGCAAAATATCTTTATAGAATATGATTTCTTATCCTAATGATAAAAAAAAATAAAAAAAATAATAATTTTGACCCATAAATTGCATTTTTGGCTATTGCTAGAGAGCGATTTAAGACTGGTTTTGTGGTCCAGGGTCACAAATATCTGTCAGTGGTGTATAAAAACTTTGCCCATTGGCAGATCTTGTAGTTTTATTAAGCCTAAACCTGCTCTTCATTTTGTTCAATTTAAAAACAAAACAAAACAAACAAGACTTATTATCTTAGGTCATTTAGCTTCTTGAGTAAATGCATTCTATTTTAAAAACTTTTAGACATTTACCCAAGAAAACCTTTGCAGTGCGATTAATTATTTTCAGATTTTAGTGCAAAGGTATTCATGCCTTAAGCAATTTTATTAGTATTTTTTATTTACGGAATAATGTTATATTAGGACAGAGTTATATATATATATATATATATATATATATATATATATGTGCTCCTTAAGCTTTCTTTACTTTGACTTTACTTTTAGCTAACTGTAGCGGTTTGCCATGATCTCAAAAAGTACAAAAGTCAGCCATGAAAAGTCAGAGATCTTAACAGAAACATTTTTCATCAAATGATCAGAGCTGCTATCAACAATCATTTCATAGTGTTATACTCTTACTTCATGACTCATTTGCTGTCATTTGTATTCCCCATGAGGTATTTTATAGCAAACATCTGAGACAGAGATGATAGTTAAAGGTGAAGTGTGTAATCTCTGCATCACCAAACAAAACCGCAAAGCAAGAACTGCCTTAAAGTCAGTTTAAATAGTATAAACTAAGATAGGAGAAAGTTATAGAGAAAAAAATACACAGAGGAATCCAATAAGTTTGAGAAAGGGCTATAAAAATGTATTATGAGGAGATCTGCAAACTCCAACTGTTCAGTCATCAGCGAACCTGATGTCCTCTTCACTGTCTGCAGCGCTCAGCCTCTCATCAGCCACTGAACTGGAAAAAAGACACTTACAGCCTTCTACAGATGACCAGAAAACACGCAGCTCCAAGTCTCTTCTGCTTACCAAGGCTGCATTTATTTGACTACAAATACAATAAAATTGCAAAATATTATTACCGTTTAAAAGAACTGGTTTCTATTTGAATATATTGTAAAATGTCATTTATTTTTGTGATCAAAGCTGAATTTTTAACATCATTACTGCTCATCAAACATCTGCTGCTCAAGAAGCACTTCAGATTATTACAAACGTTGAAAATAATAATATTGTTGTAAAAACAATTTTTTCCATAATATTTGATGAATATAAAGTTCAAAAGAACAGTGTTTATTTTAAATAGAACATTAGAAATGTCTTTACTGTCACTTTTAAATCAATTTAACTATTTCTCCATCATTTAGGGAGTTTAAAGGTGCCATAGAATGCATTGAGAGAATATTTGAAATTGTTGTCTGATTTGTACATAGACGGTATGTAGCTTAGGTAAGGGGGAAAAAATGTCCAGAAACGGTTTTACAGCTCCATTTACAACCCTAGAATTTGACCCTAGAATGAAACAGTCTGTTTTTG
>JAUCMS010000028.1:19434360-19459703 GCA_032357445.1 Enteromius radiatus | reverse complement strand
CCCAGCTCCCAATCCAACTTTGTGAATTGATTAACGGCGATATTTTTTTTATCGCGCGATAACAGTAACGCAGCGCGTTAACGCTGATAATGGCCCACCCCTAATTAATATTAATATACTAATAAGCTAATACATTAAAAAAAGTCCAAAAAGTTGCAAAATAAATAGTAATAAATCGTAAAAAAAAAGAATTATTGTTTTTTTTGGTATTCATTAATTTTAATGACTGATTTGCCATATCATGTCATTTTGATTGACAGCTGTTAATTTTTCAAATAAATTTGCACATGGTTACAGTCGGCCTTTTTTTATGCCTTGTACTATACAAGAGATGCAGTTTTTAGTTGAATTTGCTCGTTCATCAGTTTCACACTGTAGAAACCTTTTCTTATCTAGAAAGATCTTTAAATCAACATCCTGTCAGGGCCTGAGATGGGTGGGAGCTCTGAGAACCGGGCTATCAGCGTCTGAAACTCTTCTGCTTTCAAGTCTGTGGAGTGAGAAGTGTGCTGAACCACACCAGAAATCCAGCCATGATCAGAACAGCTGCTGGCTCACCACCTTTTCCTGAATGGAGAAATTCTGCTGCTGCTTTATATAAGAGCGCTTTCTGAACAAATCTGTCCATTTGACCACATTTATATTAAGTGATGAATTAACTCTATCCCCGCCGGCGTTGTTTTAAAAAGTTTCCAGCCACCGCAAGCATTTTGGATGTTGAATATTTCCTGCTATGAAACCTCTGCTTTTAAACTCTTTTTTTTTTTTTATTTGTATCATCATGCATTCATGTTTTATCACCACTTGAATGCAGATAGGTTTCATCAGAGATACATTTTGGACAAAAAACTGCACTTTAACAAAGTACTGCATTTTTTAAAGCAAAATGCATTCAGATACCATATTCTTTCACCTGTAAATAATTATATGAACAATTGAAGCTGCATTCAATCAACAACAAACAATCAGACACACACACACACACACATATACATACATATAAATATGTTTCCATACACACACACACACACACACATTTAGGCTACATGCAGATGTAAATATATATGCGTTGTCTCTTAATTGAAGAGATATCTTGTCAGTGGCGGAGAAAGAGTTAATTTGTGTCTGATAGAAAAGTTTCTTTTCTCTTTTAAAGTTGAAATGTTGTATTTATGTTAGAAGGAGCAGGTGTCCAAAAATGGGTCACAGGTCTGTTATAAGAGGAAAAACAATGCAAATACTAGTTTCCCAGTCATTTTGACCCAGAGAGGATTTTCTTTTTTTCTAAAAAAAAAAAAAGTTCAATGTTATTGGATTGAACTAAAACAACTTCCCAAAACGTTTTTGCCCATTTTTGGGGATTTTTCTTAGCCATGCATATTACTAATCAAAAATGATGTTTTAATACATTTACGGTAGGAAATGTACTAAATAACTTTATAGAACATTATCTTTATTTGATGTCTTAATGATTTTTGGCTTAAGAGAAAAAGTTAATTTTCAACTTTCCGTTAGCCCCAGGGTGTTTGGACTGATTCATCATAGGCCTCACTGATTTGAGCTCAAGATGCTCAGTCTTTAAGCAATCATCAAAAAATGAGATGCACGGGCTAAAATCATTGTGACCTGACATCAGTTTATGAAACATAAAACCAGTGCCAACTGAAAGAAAACCAGATCGAGTCCAAGATTCAGTGATAATATAGCATAATTACTTACCGTACAAGCAATTCTACAGTATGCACTCATTTTTGACCAGGAACACCGAATTAGGGAACAGATTTGTTTTTTAAAGCGTTAAAATAAGAATGATAACTGTGCTATTCACATTCTCTAAAAACTGTAAATTGTTCGCCAAGAACAACAAAATAATAAAAGATTCTAAAATTAGACCAGACCTCTGATATTTTGCCCTAGGCATATTTTTTAGCATAGTAAATATAGCCTGTAATTAAAATGTACCCACTGGATGAAAACAACAGCAGTCTTGGGCTGGCTGTGAGTTGTAAACATTAATTTTAGGGTGTTGTTCAGGGTGAGAGGGAAGGGCTGGGATCTGAGTTTTATTTATTTCTGTTTCTGTACAAACTGCTGAGTTCTTTTTCGATCTTGCGTTTTCCTTTTACTCGCCATTAGACTCGGCTGGCAGAAAAAATACGACTCTGTCAACACAATTAAGCTGACTTCCTGTGTCAGACACCCACGCCGCCGCTTTAACACCTACTGTCAGAGCGCGGATGTACCCCAGCTCCGCTAATACTGCACTGTTAGCGACTTCTCCAACGCACTCTCAGCTGTTATGGCAGCCGTGGCAGACAGCGTGAAATATTTTGTTTTAAAGTCAACATGACATCAAAATTAACCCAATTAATTTCCTAATACGTGTGTCTGGTGCATGTTATTCCATGTTAAAAATAGGAAAAACCTTTGGCTTTGTAACGTTCAATCAGAACGTAATGATCTGACCCCCCTCTGAAATCTCTTTCCATTTCGCTTGACGTCAGCAAGCTTTCTTATTGTTTTGTGAATGTGTTTGGGTATTTACCTGGTGTATTCTAGTACATCTCTCCAGAGTTCATTTAAAAATCAATCAGTGGAAAGTTTTGTGTTGTAGATCAAACCGACCAGAGCTAAGATGAAAAAGTTTATGGGTAGTGGTATTCGCTTCCAGATTTTGAGTAGTGCATTTAGCAATTATTCATAAAAAAAAAAATTAAAAAAAATAATGGGTATATATATATATATATATATATATAGCATTTATATTTGTGTTTATTATTATTTGAGTTTATTATTATTCTTTTTTTATTTCCTTTTTATATACTTAATTACACACACACACACACACACACACACACACACAGATACAGCCTTTAGACACTTTTTTTTTCATTTTCCTTATTTTATTTACTTTTAATAAGCAATTAAAAAATACATACACAGTATATATGCATTATTTTGTGAGTGCAAATATATTTATTTAAACTTTTATCTAATAATGATTATATTAATATAATAATTTTTATTTAATTGTTTTCTTTTTTTTCTTTCCTGTGTGCATACGTGTGTATGTGTATATATATATATAGATAGATTGATAGATATAGATATATATTCACACACACACACACACACACACACACACACATACATACGTATGTACTTACATGTAGATAATACAATAATATACAATTAAATGTGTAGCATTTAAAATGAGTTATTTTATTAGTTAATATTACTTATATTAAAGGTAAGTTAATATATTTTTTCTCTTTTAATAAAATAAGAAATAAATTGTATATTGTTTATTTTTAAGTATTATACAATATAAGAGTATGTACACAATACTAATATTAGTATTGTATGTGTGTGTGTTTATATATAGGAAATATTGTCCCACTTTAGAGCAATTCACCCTATATATATATATATATATATATTGTATTTCTATAAACACATGCACACACACATGCACATATTTTCTGGGTTAGTGGGTCTTACAGATGCTCTGCAGTGATGTACACAACGTTGATGGTGTTTTACCTTGTATACTGTACTGTGAAGTTCAGCATTGCTGCAATGCTGCATTATCCCAGCGTCACCCAGAACTGTCTGCTTTAAAAGGCTTGTTTTATGATTTGCATTAATGTGTGTAAATCAAAGCTGCTCAATGTTTCTCTCCAGCACACACGAAGCCCTCTTGTGGTCACTCTGGGGAACAGCGCACGAATGTCTCGTCCTGTATCCTCCATCCACACGACGGTGAGCTGAATCCAAAGGCAGTCCTGCAGTGTCAGATATTCTCTGTGCTCTTTATACTGTATCACTCTCTCAGACTCGAGGAGTTTCCCCCGATCTCTCCCGCTCGAGATTACTCCCCTGAAACTAATGTGTGACGGTGATTCATACAGAGAACCTGAAAATTATGAATGCCACTGATAAATGAAACCATCTTGGCTTTTGTGGAGTCCCGAAGCCACTATTTGGGCGAGTTTTCTGAGAAGCAGTTACAATGTGATGGTGACAAGAAACGGCTGTAACGATAACTGCGGTTATTTGAAGTAATATTCGGCTAATATGGCAAATAATTACTCTGAATCCGTTCGATTCAAATGAATTATCTTCTGTTATTTAAAAACAGAAACACGTGGTCGAAGACGCTTTAGAAAACATTGGCAGATTTTCTCTGCGAATATGTAAATTTTGGCCTAGTTATCAAGTCCGAGGTGTCAGTGTTTTTGGAAATTTACAGATGCTTGTTTCCATGATGTGAGGTTAAACTTAGCACACTGTAGCCGCCACCTTTCCGTTCACGACAATGATACCGCAACAAACACACAAATGCACAAACATATTTGGACAAACACCCTTGAGCTTGTGCTATAGCAACAGGTGATGCTTGCCAAGCCCTTTCTGCAAGGTTGTGTAGGTGAGAACGGAGCATTTTGCTCAGTGGTTTTTATTTTTCGGTTGTTTTTTACGCTGCTCGCCTCAGACTTTGATATCATATTCCAACATGTGTCTTCTAGAAAATAAAGTTGCTTTGAAATCCACAGCTCATCCTAAAAACGTGTAAATTACTGTCAAGCGTGAAGAGCGCTGTTGTTACGGCCAACCCCGCTGGTTCCTGAAGCATCTGTCTCCTGCAGGCTTTTTTTTTTTTTTTTTTTCGTATAAGTTCATTTAAAATTACATTTTAAATTGCATATGTGTGACAATAAAATATAGGCCTGTTTAGTATCTCATTTGTGGGCCAAATTGATTTCAAATGAATGATACCAGTTCTGTCATCAAATAAGCTACCTTAAACACATATTCTCACCACCTGTCCTGTCACTTCAGGAGGCTGGTGGTCATGTATGATGATGTTGCAGCACTTTCTGGTCTGCTCTATTCATTTAAGGTTTCCTCATGTTGCATCATGTTTGTAATTTCTGTATGATAACGATGCATGTTTGCATTACAGTAATGAATAAGCATGCTGCCATTATTTTGTGTGTGGATGTAAAGTAACAGGCTGAGAGGAGTTAAAAAATTCGAATTCGAATTTTTTCAGATCATAATATCTAATCTGATTTTTTTTTTTTTTTATCAAAACTTCGTCTTTAGAATCAAAACTGTGCGGCGTTACTTATTTCCCCTTCATCAAAGGGAGGAAATGCTGAAGCTGTACTGGAAATCTTCATCGGAGATGATGCTATCTGATGTATGTTTATGTCGAATAAATGTCAAATGAACTATGGTGTAAAAGCTTTCTAATAACGTGAGCTTCGGGTCGGATGACTCACATTTGAAAGGATTCATTCTCATCATCATATCTGGTGCAAAACTCCTGCAGAGCTACAGTTTGAATAGTTTCATTTTCCGAATTGAATATTAAAATAAAAATCCATATGGTAGATCTTTGTTTTTATCGCGATGTGGTTGTGTTGTGTTTTGTTTTTTAATCAACATCTCCCACTTCTAGTAAATGGAGTACAGGATAAAATATTAAAATCATTTTGAATGAGAGAAAATTGTAAGAGCATGTTATTAAACGTTCATTTTGTGCTACGAATTACAACTTTAGGGCATAAATTTCCGCTTTAGTGTGCATCTAAAAAATAAATGATTCACACGGACAAAAATCCACAACTCCTAAATCAGCACTCGGACAGAAATGAGAGACAATTCTATTGTGCAAACTTTAGAAATTAACCTACACCGAAGTGACAAAATGATTATATGGAATAAATCATTATTATTATATGGAATAAATGAACATCCGCTTCAAACGCGCATTTACTTCTTCTTCACAAGATGTAGTTCTCTCTGTATTTATTGGGATTTTAATCTCACGCGCGCGTAATTGAAAACTTATTGATCTATAAACAAGCTCTAAAAATCAAATGTTTTCTCGTGATCCCGTATTAAGATCCGCGAATGTGTGTGTGTGTGTGTGTGAAGTCGCACATGAAATCGAATGACTGGAAGTGTAAACACACCGCGGCTGCGGATGGCAAGTTTTAAATAATTTTATACAGTCCTCCTTCCTGACATTTTTTAACATGTGGTGTGTAAATATGAGAATGGCTGAGTGTGAAAGTGGATGAGTCCCTGGAGAGCGCGCATGGAGACGCGCCGCTCCAAAAATCAAAGTGGGGCAAGAAGACGCGGTGCGCCACAGCTGGCAGATCGTCTTATGTCGACGGGGAGGGGCGGTTCGTTTACCTGACACCCCTCTCGTCGAGCTCGAACCCTCCCCCTTCTCTTGCGCTTCTATCCCGCATCGCAGCCCACGTTGCGCGCAGTCCGTGCGCTCTCAACTTCAGCGGTACGCGCAGGGACATCTCCATCTCCATCAGCGAGCAGAGCTGCGGACGCGCGCCGGCTTTGGATCTCTCAACGTGGGGACGAAGTTAAACGAGCCTTCTCAACTTTTGGATGGAAAACGAGCGCTTTCGCGGAGACCGCTAACTTCTTTAAGGTATTGTCGTATTTCTTTTCTTTCTCGGATGTCTCTGAGCATCTGCTCCGAACGCAGAGCTGCTGTATATTTAACGACCAGTCAGATCTGTTTGCTGTCCTGTCTTGTCAATAGATAAACAATTGACAGCGAGGGTGGAAAAATCATTCGTGCTTACGTTCAGGTGCAGCTGATTTTCTTCTAACCGCCTTTTATATATCCAAGTCTTTTATGCACTGCATATTGGTTGAAAATGTCTTAATCCTTTTTTTTTTATAGAAGTGGCAAAAGTTCATATTATATAGTGACTTGACAGGTGATTATTTATAACCATAAATGTTCTGCACAAACCTATTGCATTTAAACATATGTGCAGAAGATCTAAATAGGAAAAAAAAGAAACAAAAATCCAATTTTATGGAGTCAAGAGGCAGACATGCTTCTAAATAAGATGAAATGACTAATACGACTAAATGATTCTAAATAAAACTGACTGCCAGCCTGCAGAGAATCACATCACACTGTTTTCTTTTTTCTGGTGTGATGTAAAAGTTTACGTCTCAGGTTTAATAGGAGGATGTAGCGGTCAGGACCCCGTGCAACTAAGTGTGACACTCACACTTGTAAACATGAGAAAGGTGCAAAGAAAAAAGGCTACAGATCTGACTTTAGGCAGTTAAGATGCAGACACACGAGTGATATTTCAGAATGTACATAATGCCGAAATAATCATATTAAGGGGTTGTCAAGTGAATATCTATTCTTTTTGCACTCGTTCGAACTGATTTAAAATATCAGGCTGTTGGGGGAAATATTAATAATCAGTGTGTGTTCAGCAGCTCAGCACTAAAAATAAAAAATCACAAGTGAGATTAATACATTTCCACAATTTTGACCTGAAATGCTTGCAAATAAAATAAAAAAAATCTTTGCATCTCTATGCTTTTCATTTCTATCCACCGCTCTTAATTGGCGATTATATGGGGTGTGATAGAATAAATTATATTACAAAGTGGTTCGTTAAATGTTGCATTTAAATGTATGTACATTACTGTTATGGTTATGGGTAGCGACCGTACATTACTATTATTATGTTGAGGATGAAGAGCAGAGAGCAGTTGTAGGAAGTGCATGGTGTTCATCACTCGTGGACAAGGTGCTGTCCACAAATAACAATTGTGAAAATGAGACTGCAGTTGTGCAAATTGATGTGCATGTCATGAATTAATCGGTGATAATATTATGAAATTCAGTGATCAGTGCACTCCTGGAATATTATTTAAATGTGTGACTGACACACTTTTTTGCAATCTTATTTGCAGTGCATGGTATATCTGATTCCTCATTAAGAGGTCAATGTGGTAAAAACGAGGTTATTCTTCTTGAGATTACTAGTTATCTGGGGTAGAATTAGTGCGGTTGATCTGGTCAGTGTTTCTCAGAATAGAGCTTGTGAGCTTTTCCTGCCAGTGTCAGGTTTGCTTCTTGTAAGTGCTGTTTGACATCAAAGTGGCTGCTATTATGCAGGTTTTTCTTTACTTGTTTCATTCTGACATCTTCTCTATGGTGTCACGTTAATGTACAGTCTGCTGATGTGAAACCGCGTGGGTACCCTTGATCTCGACTTGAAAGTTGTTAACCATTAAAAAAAAAACAAAAAAAATGTATTGGCATCACCTAACCCCATTTCCACGGCTGGTTGTTGTTGTTCAGATACTCGCCCTGATATGATAACCCAGCCTGATTCATAACCTGCTCCAATATCACTGTTCCAAATCTCAGTGGCTCAGTCTGGCACGCTCGGATGGACCGTAAATAACGAAGCTGCGTACAGACGTGTGTTAAAAATGATAGTAGGACACAAGATCAATGCTGTCAGTTAGGCCCTAAATGCGTAGCACGTCCTCGAGCAGCAAATAACAACAGGAAGTAGCTTCTGAGAGAAAGGGTGATGTCGTTCAGCTCCTTGTACTGCAAGTGGCCTGCAAATGTGGGGGTCGGAAAGGTCAAAGCGCTCTCCTAACATGGAGACACGAAGTTGCATCTTTGTCAGAGAGAAACGCGCACCCCTGGTCGCCCTCCCGACCCTTTGAGACCAATTATCCAACGGTTATTTTCAGCGTGCACCTGAGAGTATAATCAAGGCAACTCGTCCTTGATGAATTATTTCCACTCCGTCTCGCATGATTGGTCCTGTTGTAAGTGACAGCAATCGAGGTGCAACCTAAAATTCCTCACCTCCCAGATGAAGAGCTTCTTGGTTGGTCTGTGTCTGATTCATGTATAGCGAAGTCAAGAGTGATATCTGGGGTAAAACCATTAATCGTCTTTACCACGGCGGTAATGAACGCTAGGCTGAAATAACAGCTCAGCAAAGAGAAGAATTATACTTGTGGTTAGAGCACAGTAAATACCTGTTTAGCTGCCAGAGTATGCATTTATTAGACTGTCGCCAGCAAATAAGAGGTCTGTCTCGTTTTTTAATATGTGGCTGCTTGGAGATTCCACCCTGTTTGGAAAGAGCTGTTATGATTTCTAATCGTTAGGAAAGGTAACAATGAATCAGAGACTTTTGATGACAAGCTCAAACCAGTTTGGGAAAAAAAAAAAAAGAAGAAAGGAAAATTAAGGATTGTTTGTGCATACTTGGGCTCTGAGTCAAGCATGTAAAACGGCAGACGATCACATGCAACTCGAGAATAATTTTAACAACTTTTTCCCGAGATGATTTGCATATATCTGCTAAAATCCGCGTTTGATTCCTCAAGCGCTGTCTCTCTCTCGCTCTCTCTTTTTAATATTATTACGCGTTTGCCTGCTTTTATCTGCTTTTGAGAATCGGCGCCGGATCTTTTGAGAGGACAAAGCGTCAAAAGTGCGTCATGTCGATTTGGTCATGCTTAGGCTAAATGACATTTGTGTAAAATCGGAAGAGCAATATAATCATTCTCAGCAGCACCATCACTAATACAATTTGAAATACGCACTCAGTTCCACCTTAAACCTTTTTTAAATTTCGCATAACCTAAATTTAGACACTCCATATGTTTTGATCTCACGTTATTGTCTGCTATTTCTATGCTTGTCGTTATCCGATCTGTGTAGGTTTTCTCGAATCCTTTGTTCTGGTAAGGCGACACAAAGACAGCAGTATGTATCAGAGGAATGCACATACTGCAAAAGATCAGGGTTTTAATACCCACCCACATACTTGCAACAAACAATTAAAGAAGATACTCTCTTTTACAGTGCACACATGCACTTATAGAGATTTGGAGGGACGCAGATTAACGCCATACAAATCTTTGCCTTTGCAGTGTAGTCAACTGAAAGAAGCAAGAGCTTTCATTTGTTGCTTTTGATTTTTTTCGTGCACACACACACACGTATAGAGAAACACTGAAAGAGAAGGAAGAAGTATATTGATAAAACTGCAAATCCTTCCCATTGTCACCAGGCCTCTGAAGCGGTTCACAGGACTGGTTCTAGTTTGCGTTTACAAACTCGCCATATGCTTTTATGCATAACTTAAAAGGTGCATATGCATGCACCCCGATGACCTTGGAGTCGGTGCTGTGCGATTTTCACAATAAAGCTTCCAAAAAGGTGTTTTTTGTGCAATGGAAAGATTAAATTAAAAAAAAAAAAAAAAAAAGAGAGAGAGAATCATACTCGCTCCTTATCAGACTTTTTTTTTGCATTCATGTTGGTTTGAGTATCTTTACAATGTTACAAGTGAGAGTACTGCACTCATTTTGAAAGCTGAAAGCAGAATAAAAACGAGCCAAAATGTGGAGATGCGTAAAACTTTGTGAATGACGGGCGTTGCAATTCTGCTCAAACTTCTGCGGGCACAGTATCTGCGTGGGCCCACGCGTTGCATCTCAGCAAACCTCGGACAAAAAAGAGCTTTTTTTCCCCTCTCCCTGTCGCTTTAACTCTATTAATTGTTAATACGTCGCAATCCACGAGGCAGAAATTAGAGGGCTAATTATTGGATCATGTGATGCTGCCCCACTGCAGTGACAGAAAAGTAATTTCCCGGGCCTTGAAACTGATCTCGCTTGATCGTTAGATGACGGATTTGTTTTATAATTCGATAAAAGCGAGGAATAAACAAGCGATGAGCCGATAAAGAGCCTCTCTCGTGTGCTCGGAGGGAGTAATTGTTTTTAAATAATTAATACGGAATCCTGAGGGAGATTCAAAGAGCAGGAGCTTTTTTTTGTTGTTGTCGTTCGCTTGTGTGCAGCCGGACTTTCACTGATTTAAAAGTCTCGCGCACTTTATTTGGCAGGTGTTCAGATGCCAGCAAGCCACAGGGGGACTTTTACAGTGCGCACTAGAGGTTCAGCTACACAGTGTGCACTAGACAGAAATGACTGTTCACTGTGCTGCATCGCTTTACGCCACTACGTGCATTAAATAATTAGCCTGTGCATATAAAGTGATGGAGTTAGACTCCCCTCACGCACCTAAGTCTATTACTGCAGGTTATTTTTATTATTTAATACACTTACGAGTCATGTGAGTCGTGCACAGTCAACTGCAAACTACTGTATGAATGTGTGCTCGAGTAACACGGCTCCTCTCTTCTGTCTAAAAATGTGCCAGCCACCAATATTTAGAGAACGTAATGAGTTCCACGTTTTCGTGTTTCCAGGAAATGTTTGTTTTGAATGCATCTAATGGAGATTTGTATACTGCCCATTTGCCTCCGCATTGATTCAGTGTCTCCGTTCGGTATGTGGTGGGCACTGATGACTCTACCCCATGCTGTTTGTGTTATCAAACTGCCGAGATGCTCTTGGCTCTGATTTATAACACTACCTCAAATAATCTTGTTAATGCACATTTAACATTGCGGAAGTGGCAAGCACATAGACTAAACAACACCTACGCGTGCGAGCAGTCAGAATAGCGCTGGTGAAATGTGCCGAGTGATAAACTGCCTCCAGTGCAGCTAAAAAGAGGAAGACTGTACTGTCTTGTTGTCATAGGGGTTTCTAACTTTGGATGTACACTTACACATATTGTGTTACTATTCCGGGGGAAACCGGATGAGCTTAAAGATAAATTAGGAATGCAACATAATAAGATGCCATAACAACGAAAAAAAAAAAAAGTGTTAAAACCCTCTGTGCTTGAAGTATTAGAAGTGCTGAAGAAGTTATTTTTAAGAACTATTTAAAAACTATTTTTTTTAACTATGAATGAATTAAAAACCTTTATGTTTTGTTTTTTTGCAGAAAAACCCTGTTGTGATTTTAAATATGTCACGATTTTTCATGATCAAATTATCATATGTATGTTCATGGAAAAAAAAGCTAAATAAATAATGCAATATCTTTAGGATGCTATAAATTTTTTTTTAAATGAAAATTATATTTCGTTAACTCAAGTCATTTAAATAAGTATAAACTGACATTTTTGCATTGTACATTTGTGTATTTGTTTATCATTATTTTCTTTTTTTAAAGCACTAGCATTAGTGTTTGCTCTGAGCGTGCTACAAATATTGGCATTTTCAACTCTTCAATTGTGTTTACCCTTCTTTAAATGGGCGAGAGCTGAATTATAACCACAGTTGATCAAATCATTTCTGCTCTGTGAATCTGCATGCCCTTCTGTATGTCAGAGTTGGTGTTTTTGGGCGGTGTGTGTGTGTGTGCCAGGGCTCTTGGCAGTGTCTGCACCTGTTGGCAGCATCAGGACCCTCCTGGCAAGGCCGGCAGAAATTGTGTGATGCTCTTGTATGAGTGCAGAGGAGACTGCAGCCACAGCACGTCAACATGGCGGCCACGCTCTGCTTACCACTGCGCCCGGCCCGCGTTTCCATTTTACTGTGGAAATAAAGAGTGGACCGATGCTACCCGCACAATCAGTTTGTGATTCTGGAATTGCCTTTTAGAGCCAATGATGGATTTTGGGAGCAGATACATATTTTTTGCTACGATTGGCAATTTGAAGGGTCAGATCTGATTAAATACTTGAAGCTACATATTTTTATTTGAAATACTGAATGTGTCTTGTGCAAAAGAGTCGTTGCAGTTGATGTAAAGTTGGGTATATTAGTTTTGATCTGATCTAGAGCGTCGCTGCAGCTGCTGCGCCACCCAATGTGTTGCACAAGAACTAACATCTCGAGACAGCAAAAAACGAGCTCCGTGCAAATTCACATCAACTCCGGAAACACGTTTAGCGTTGTACAAATGCCGTACGACATATGTGGCATTCATATGCGACATTAAGAATCAAACCAAAAACAATCACTTACTTGTGTTGAATTGATGAACGTATTTGGCGACCCGTTGTAAAGCATCCATATTTTTTGGTCATCACTGTTCTCTTACATTTCCTGTTTTTAACAGCAGTGATACTTAGTGTTCTAGTTCAGCACCTCTGCTGATTTCATATAGCTTTATCACCTTCAGTTTCATGTCTATACACGTCACACACTCCTGCTTTTAAAAACACATTTTACTGTCTTCACTATAATTAATTATTGGGCCCATTAGTCATTATAATTGTTGATTCTGACATGGGCATGTGCTTGGTTACCTTTAAAACTCATCTTCTTTTTTTTTATAATAAATCAACAATGTATTTCACTCTCACTTGGCGTTATAATAACATACAGTAGCAGAAACAAAGCATCGAGGTTCATAGACTTTTGTGTATATGTCTGCATGTATTTATTTATTACTGGTATACTTATTTATTTATATATTCAATGCACTGTTGAAATCATAAGCATAGTATGTTAGCAAATGCAGACCTGTGAAAGTCATTTTAACCAGTCAGGATGTGGTGTTACTTGCAATTTGACCCTTGCACATATTTCTGTGTGGCTGTTAGTATAGTACAGTATGTCATTGTTTTTTATTTATAGTAAAATACATTCCAGTGTATATAACATATAATGCCCCTGTAATAATTATTTAGTTTTAATTGTGGCCATCTTTTTTTAATTCATCCCTGTTTTGATGTCAAAATAATGAAGAGCTTTAGGTTAATAATTCAATCAATATATTCATCAAACGTCTTTTTTATTGATACTGTTTTTATAAAATGCACGTTTTAACTATTTGCTACATTTCTGTAAACTAGTGTGCATTCATTTATTTTTCTATCATATTTGCATAAATTAGAAAAAAACTGTCTCTCTCTGTGTGTGTGTGTGTGTGTGTGTGTGTGTTCAGGGTTGGTCGTTTGTTGTCACCTGCACATATGTATGTGTGTGTGTGTGTGTGTGTGTGTCATGCACCAGCATCACTGACAGATGGCGTGTCCTTTTGCTATAAGAAATATTGTACTCTTGAGGCTCCTTTGCAACTTTTTAAAACAGAACCGCGTCAAAGCCCCGCTATAACATCATCACTCTCGTTCATACGATCATTCGCGTTTGCTTCCTTCCCCCGATTCTGCTGATCAACTCATCATTAACATCTCAGCACACACCATCGGGATCAAAATCCACACGCTCACAAACAAATATCGTTTATTTTGTGACACAAAAAAATGCAAAGTGCTTTATTTTATTGTGCTGTACGGTGAATGTGCATCCTGTATGTGTGTGTACAGGATGTGTGTGTAGATTCAGTAATAAATGCAGAACCGCCTCACTCTAATCAAGCTGATTAAAAATTCCTGCGCGCGTGCAGGCGGAAATCCACCATCATCATCCTCGTTCTCCTGCACTTTTACTTTATTTTCGCGTCCATCCTCCTCCAGGACAGCGACAGACGCGGGAGGACCAGAAATCCGTCTTCAATCGCGTCGTTTAGGAGGTTTAGAGATGAGGAGAAGCGGCAGGCAGCGCGGAGAGGGAGGGATGAGCCGATGCAACTCATAATTTAATGGGGACAGAGAGAGAGAGCGAGAGAGAGAGACGGAGAGAGACACACACACACACACACACAGAGAGAGAAGGGAAACAGAAAGAAAAGGACCGAGCGCGAATGTTACAAATGTAACAAGCGGAAGATACAATGTAGCGCTGACGTGCGTCAGGAATGTTCGGATGCTTTGACGTTTCATTCGACGTTCGAAGTGTATCGCGCACTTTTAAAGCTGCTTTGGATCCGCAGATCGGCTCGAGATGAGACGGCAGGTCGCTGGGGCTTCGTGCTGTTGTTTGGCCAGATGAGAGGCGATTCACGAACGCTTCTGTTCCTATAGGCGCGTATTGTTAAAGCTCAGTGGGATGTGTAGGGAACGCTGGCGGTTACTTTTATTTTTAAGCGTTATTCTGCGCGCAGAACGGACGGTCGATGTGATCGTAAACTCTATTGAACTCTAGACTCACCGGAGATCGGTGCTTTTCGGCTTGATTGCATGCGTCTACGGTTTTTAGCTCTCATCACATTTTAAAGTACTTTGCGCTTCGTCTATATGCTTCTGCGTGTATCATGCGCTGTAATTCTTACCATAGCGTATGATATTAGGTATCGGCGTGGAAGATCTGGAAGTTTCAGAATAGAATAGCTGACATTAAACTGATATTCGAGTGAAGTTTGTGCTCCTCCTGCCAAAACTTGAAGTCGCTGTTCATCCACAGCTCCTTTTATATGTTCTTCTTAAAGTGGTGAGTTCAAGCTTGTGCTATTTCTTTGTTTTATTGAATGATTTGAATTATTTGTAAATGTTTTCTTTTATTTTTTCAAATCTTAACCAAACAAAAGCCAAAAAAAAATATGCATGTACACTAGAAATATTTCATCATTGAACTCTGTTATGCACCTACAGTGTAATGTAACTCGTACACTATCTAGTTATAAATGTGTATATGCCCGAATCAACCTGCTTTAGATTACATCAGTGAATTTAAAGGGTAAAGTAGAAATATGTTTTTAGGATAACACTTGCTCATTTTAGCTGTTAGAGTCTTTTTATTTGCATAAAAGCATTTATTTTCTATAAAAGGGCATAGAGTTTGTCTTTAACTACATACTCTATACTTGTTTTATCGTCTTTTTAAATGAAGTCACATAAGTTCATCTGATGTTCAGTGCTGTGGAATTCATTGTTGCATGTCTGATGTCTTGTTTGGCCTGTTTGATGAAATCTATCCCCGTCTGTCATGGTGTCTGGTGCAATGTTCCTTTATCGCTGTGAATGCAATGTTGAGTCAAGGTGCACGTCCCTTTTCCGGTAATCTTCGATAATCCCATGCCTTTCTTTTGTTTTGCCATTTTAGGGAAACTTTTTTTTGGCTGTCCCTAAATACAGTTACAACCAAAACATGTGTTTTCTTCAGTTCAGTCAGGAATTCAGAGTCTTTCAGTTTAATACCAAGAGATCTGATCTGCTAAATATTTCACAGCTTGTGTTTCTTGTATGGAAAGGTTCATTGTACGGTGCGCTGATCACTGAAGTGGACTCCTCTGCACATTAATGCGACTGTACAAAAACTAGCTTGTTTGCTCTCCACATGGGATTCTGCAGTGGGTTAGACATACATAATACATGCTCTTAGGAAAGGGAATGCGATCGTTGCATGAAACATTGTAAATGCCATGTAACATTAGGCTTGATTTGACATTTCAGTCTACATGGAAGAGACAGAGTTTATGTTGCAATTTCATTCTTTTTTAAGTTCTGTAATCTTTATAATTGGGTGAAAAAAGTTGCCAACGTTCATTTTATGGCATTTGATCATCCAGCCATCCTGACAGCGCTGCTTTTTCTTGTTGTTTTTCCCTTTAGGTGACAGTGAGCAGTGGTGCTGAGAACCATGGAGCATCTCAGCGAATCATGCCAGGGGAAGGAGAACTGTGAGATGGTCAACAATCTGAACGACACCAAGGCCCCTCCGGCAAAAATGGCCCGCCTGGAGCAGAATGGAAGCCCACTGGGCAGGTCTCGTCTAGGTAGCACTGGAGCGAAACTCTCCGGAGTGCACTTCAAACCCCCTGGACATCATCTGAAGGCCTGCCACAAGAGGGGTGAGTTGGCTTTTTCCTACCACTGCACACTTAAAAATATAAACGTTCCAAAAGGGGGTTTTCTCTGTGGAACAGAACCCTTTTTAAAGAATATTTGAAATATCTGAAGGGTCTTTATTCATGGAACCATCAATGCCAGTAAAAAAAGGGAACCTGGGATTGATTTTAATGAGAAGCAATTTGTCTGTCCATTCAAATTTGGACCAATGATATTTCACAATGTCCGCACTCAGAAACCCAATTGATTTTATGTTGTGACCATGGACGATTAGGACACTTATATCAGGCATCTGATTATATTATGATGTAAACATGCAAAGTAGTTTGCACATTTTATGTTTGTCGCATAGCTTTGCCACCAGCAGCATTCCTGAGAGTACATTTAATAGTTAGTGTAAGCACATTTGCATTGTTTTTATAGGAAACAGTCACTGTAGTGCTTTGTCTGCTGTTTTGGTATGTCGCTGAAATCTTTTAATATTCACAATTCTTATTAAATGAACCCTGATTATTTTATTGGTGGCTGATTTGACATTTTAGAGCATTGGTATGTATTTGGGCATATTTATGCTCTGGAATTATTTGAAGAAAAAAATCACTGCTAATAATAATAATTTACACACACACACTCTGCAGATATATATATATATATATATATATATATATACTGTATATAAAGGGAAATGTTTTAGTTACAACAACTAGCGTCAGTTGTTCATGTTCCCTGGCTGTATCCTATAGCTCTCTGGGTAACCGTTATTATTTATGGGAAAAAGTGAACTTTTGCTGAGTGCTTGCTGAACTTTGGAAGCTACTGTATTCATTGTTTCAGCTGAATAATATTTACCATGGGCTTTTCTCAGCTCTCTGGGAACAAAGCGTGTATTGATCCCGAAATGAACCGACACAGCAGTCTTTATTGTTAGATCTTTATCTATTAAAAATGGAAAAGCTTCGATTCAGCACATTCCCTGGCATCTGCTTATGATTACCCTATTTATTGATTGTTTTCCAGAAAACGGTCGCATTCTTAGGAAACTGCGACCGCGAGGAGCAGAAATATGATTTATTACGATTGCCCCGGATAGACGGCGTTGATATTACCCCCAACCTGAATTAAACCCTGTAAAAATAAAGATCCTGGGTCCAAGAGATCATGAAGTTCCTGAAATTTCATCACCACAGTGTTGCAGCTGGCTGGTATTATGTGATATTTGCACAGTAAACCCGAACACATGACAGCTTTGGACGGAGATTCTTCGTGTTTTTTATTTTTTTTTTCCCTGATAGCGGCACGCTGTTTACACAGACTCATAAACCTCAAGGCTATACGGTGCATTGGGAGCCACTGCATAGCATCATGGGAAGGGTACTGGGATCTGCCTGAAGAAGTATTCTAATGTGATTTGAGCACCTTAACAATAAATAAAGCGCTAAAGCCGCGACGAGCTCTAACCTTTTAGTGTGTTAATACGTTTAAATAGCAGAGCGGTTTCGTTGACGTCGTTTCTGCTTGTTCTGCGTTCTGAGCCAATTATGCCTGTTACAATGCTGCTTTATAAACAACTGATAACACAGCCTTGCATAAAAAAAAATATTTCAACTGATTTGCAAAAAAAAAAAAAAAAAAAACCTAATCTGATTAATAACTTTTTTAATTTACAAAATAAGAATGACAATTTTTTTACATATTGTATATGTATCAGATTTAACTTTTTACATGTATAATTTAAAATCTACAATTTGGCTTACAATTAGTAAGAATGTGCTCAAATATACAGTGTCAAAGAACATTACATACAAAGTACATTGGTACTGTTAAAAATAGTTTTGTTTTATTACAAAATTAATACCTTTATTCAGCAAGGATGCCTTAAATTGATTAGAAGTGACAGTAAATGAATACGAAAGATATTTCAAATAAATTCTGTATATGAAGTTTCACTTTTAATGAGAGACGATTCTGTATGTATCGTTTAACTTCTGCAAAAATAATCCATTCAGTGTCAGAATACTTAAGTTTAGGAATAAATAAGCTTTTAATGTGGCTCATGTTTACATTTTCAAATCAGTATTAGGCATAAAATAATGCCATACTTGTGAAAATCAGCTGATAATGGAACAAATAGTTGTAAATGATCTCAGGTGAAGACAGGAATAGAGTGGGTTTTCTGCTAATTAAGGGATAATAGAAGACTTTTTCACCTTACAAATGCTTGTACAAACTGCATCATTTTGTGAGACAATACAATACCAAAAAGGCATCCCAAAATTCATATAAGATGGTGTTATTGGAGGCTGCATGCAAAGGCCAATGTCATTATTATTCCTATACGAAAAATTCAAAATTGTCACCCTAGCAACCACATAGCAACCTTCTGTTATTAAAACAACTTGTATGTCTGTTTGAGTATACTCTGCATTCGCATTTTTGGCTGAAATGTGTGGCATTTTAGCATCTCCCTGTTGTGTTGCAGCGGTGTAAAGCTTGCTCTCTTGTTTCTGCTAGGTAACATGCTGCCAGTGTTTTGTGTGGTGGAGCACTACGAGAGCCCCATCGAGTTTGACAGCAAAGAGGAACATGCTGAGTTCGTTCTGGTCAGGAAGGACATGCTCTTCAACCAGCTAATCGAGATGGCCCTGCTCTCCCTGGGCTACTCACACAGTTCGGCTGCACAGGCTAAAGGTACGGCGCGTTTTTGTCATCCTAAACATGGCGTACAGACGCATGGTACACGGCGATACCTATTTATCCAGAATGTGCATGTGTTTTTCGCTTTCTTTTTTTTGCCGTTAGATCAGAATCATGAGTCATAAAATGCTGGGCAGATGCTCGGATATTTTTGGAGGCTAAACAGAGATATTTTTGGAGTGATTTGTTGGCTGTGTTCTGGTAGTGCATGCATGCTGCTGCTCGGGCTGACCTGATGCCTGATGAGGTCAGGAGGGTTGTGGGTAGAGGCAGGAAAACACAGGTGTACCTCCTGCTCTCTGTAATCACACTTTTCTCAATGGGAACGAGTGTGGAGGTGGGCCTGCGGTTTCTAATTGCTTGCTTTATGGAGTTGGGGGCTATTTTAAGAGCTGTAGCCTTCAGCCTGTAATTTATTGCAGGCTGTCCATCATCATTTCTTTTTTCTTTGCATCTTCTGGATCTTGTTTTTTTTTTTTCCTGCTACCCATTTAGTGCCTGTCGACAGACAACATATGGTCGAGCAATATTTTTTTTTTTTTAAGAATGCTGTTTTGCAACCCTGTATAAAAAAATCACGATATTACCACGAAAATGAACTTCAGAAACACCATGAATGTGTTTCAAATCTTGTCAACATACACTTTTCATGCAAATAGAGCTATTCACAAAAGACTCGACAAATTGATTTTAGTAGAGTTTGGCATTGTGATATTTGATTATGTTAATTGGCAACGCTCAAATGTTGTGACATTAATATCGTGATTTATCAGGGATGTAGTAAGTCAATCCTGAAAAAAATGTTGTTTCTAAAATAATACATTTTTCAACACTGAATATAATATTAAATATTTCTTAAGCTGAAAATCAGCATATAAAAATGATTTCTGAAAGATCACTTGACTCTAAAGGCTGGAGTGATTATGCTCAAAATTCAGTATTGTGCCACAGGAATAAATTATATTTGAAATTACAATAATATTCCACAGTTTTACTGATTTTACTGTAATTTTGATGTCTTGGTGAGCTTAAGAAACCTTAAACTTAGTAACAAAGTATTTTATATATATAATCATGGATAGTCTTTTTAATGAACTTTGTCGCAATGCATTATGAGATTGTGTTGTTCACGAAAGATGCACGTGTTGCTGCTTGCAAAAGGAGATTGCTATAAATCCTGCCTATGTAGGCAATTGACTAGATTTTGAGTGAAATCACTATGATGCTAATACCATGTTGTATGCTTCTATACAAATGACTATTTAGAAGCATTGTGCATGAATATGATTATCAAATACAGTGCACTGTCGTGTGAGTGAGTCTGTGGTAAATGGTGTCGCCTCACCGCAGGTCTGATTCAGGTGGGCAAGTGGAACCCCGTGCCTCTTTCCTACGTGACGGATGCCCCCGACGCCACAGTGGCAGACATGTTACAGGATGTGTACCATGTGGTCACGCTGAAAATCCAGCTACACAGGTCAGTGTTTCCCATGTACTGTAGCCACAGTGTCGCCGCATACAGTGCTGTGCTTTTTCCCACAAGCCGCTGCTGTGGGCACACATAGACACACCTCTTCCTATTTCTGTAGACATCCATGTACATCTGTCTGTCTCTGTCTCGGTGTCATCTCCAGAGGCTGCGTGGCTGTCTCACACTTACAGGTGTGCTGGATCCAGTCTCTCTTTTTCTGTCTATGTGCAAACATGGACGTGTTAATCGCACTTTACAGCAGTACTACCGCCCATCCAATTACTCCAGTGTTTTAAAGAACTACGAAACATCAATATTTAATTATTAATCTGGAAAGCCTCTTTTTTTTTTATAACAAGAATGTCATTTTTACCTTTAGCGTCAGCTTATTTTACCATAAAAAGCCATTTATTTACATACAATAAAATACGTGATTTTCTTTAAAGCTTTTTAAACGCATACTGTGACATTTATAATTATTTCTTATTTTTTGTATATTATTATTATTATTTACATTCATATTTTGAGTTTGTTTCAGTCAAAATGAATGTATAGTATGTACACGCACATACAAAACAATAATGACTATATATCATTGTGATATGTTTTCATTGTCTGCCATTGGTCAGTCAAACAGTTAACTCTCTCATTCAACTAGTTAGTTAAATCAGTTAGTCTGATCGATCGCAGACTGTTTGAAAACAGTCATTGTTTTTGCACTTCCTTTTTTTCACACTAGTAGCGCAGAAACGATGCCCTTAGCTTTCATTTTCATGGCATGCTGGCGTTCGCTGAATGTTTTTTTTTTCTTTTTGCATGGAGTGTTGCGATATTTTCTTGGCAGCTTGCCGTTTATTGCGTCCTATTGAACAAGCGTTCATTAATGACACCCTGAATGCAGCTGTGTTTTCTCCGTTGATTTTTTTCCCCAACACGCATGCATAAATGTTCTAAATACCGGATTTTTTCCTTTTAAATGAAGTATTTCGACGACAGTGGATGCTGGCCCTTTTTAATGCATCTAGCATCAAAATCTAGATGGAAACACCTTAAATTGTTTTAGCAAGCACATCAAGGCAGGAAGGTAGAAGTAACGTGAAATAATAGTCGCCACATGCAGCTGATGTATAATTCATGCATCAATACAGCAGATGTGTTGTATAAAGTAATTAACTAATCAGAACAATCAGGAGAGAGAGAGAGAGAGAGAGAGGAGAGAGACTCCAGATGCATCTGCCTCATGCGCCAAATGAAATCTGTCTGTCTTAGAGGGACGCTTGCAGCAGAAAAGCAAAGCCCAGTGCTCACCGTCCTCTCTCTTTCTCTTTCTCTTTTGTTTTTTCTCTTTTTCCATCTCTCTCTTGTTCTATCCATTCCTGCAGTTGTCCTAAACTGGAAGACCTTCCTCCAGAGCAGTGGACCCACTCTACAGTAAGAAATGCGCTCAAGGAGTTACTCAAAGACATGAACCAGAGCTCTCTGGCAAAAGAATGTCCCTTATCACAGGTGCTGGAGCCTTCCACGTCTAGTTGCCAAGATTGCAAGTGTCCCTTTTCAAATGCCCAGAGTTTGATAGAGTGGAAATGGACAGAATTGCCATAGAAATCCAAATCAATAGCCATTGTCATCCCTGTAGATAAATGCACTTCATTTTGATGCTGTTGCAGCAGTGCTAGCCGTTGTGAATGCGAGTATTGTGGGGTAAACAATGGGCGAACCACAATGATCTTGATAATGCATTACAAGCTGTGAACTGTTATGGGTGAATCTCACGAAACCTGTCAACATGTCGTGTTTTAACCTTAGAATCTGTGGAAAGAATTATGCTTGCTTCTATAAAGTATTTTTATTTTTTGCATTGTTTTTACTATATATTTACGTCGGTTGCAGATCACGTTCCTATAACCATAATACAAAATGACTTATTTGATATACTTGTATGAATTTGTAAATCAAATATTTTAAATGTATTTATGCATCATGGTAGTCTTTTTTTTCTTTTTTTATTTTTTTTATTTTTAGGATTCAAGAAATTACCATAATAAAAATCTTAGAGGAAATACTTCACCCAAAAATGAAAATTCGGTCATCGTTTACCCTCAAGTAGTTCCAAATCTGTAGGACTGACTTTGTTCTGCTGAACACAAAGGAAGATGTTTTAAAGAAACGTTTTGAGTCACCGTTGACATCAATAGTAGAAAAAAGTTGACTATGAAAGTCAATGGTGACCCACAACAGCCTGGTTGCAAGCTTTTTTCCAAATATTTTCCTTTGTGTTCGGCAGAACAAAGAAATTTGTACAGGTTTGGAACTACTTGAAGGTGAGTAAATGATGACAGAATTTTCATTTTTGGGTGAACTATTCCTTTAAGATAAATTAAGTGGAAGAAAAACAAAACATAAAACATCCAGACTGTTAGTAATGAGATTTGACAGGAAAACTGTTTAATTGTGTTGAAAATAAGCTTTAGTTAATATTAAAATAACACATTTTAGTATTAAATGAGGTATTGATATTGCATTAAATAAAATTAAATAAATAAGAAATTATTTGTGCAGCATTAGTTCTTAGTATTTATACCAAATGTTTTATTCATACTGATTAAAAAAAAGTCTTATGTAATAAAAAAAATTACTATATCACCATAATAAAAATCCAACAAGAGTCACCTTTGAGAATAATCAGGAAGAAAGTCAAGTATAAAACACCAATAATAATTTGAGGGGAAAACATCTGCTTAATAGTATTGAAAATAATGCAAAATTTCTAATTGTCCTACACAGGCTTTTTTTTTTTTTTTTTTAAATATAATTAAATTTTTATGATTTATCCCTCTCGAATTTGCTTTGAAATGTCACCTGGACGTGTTTCCATGAGGTTCATCCTTAAAACCACAACGCATTTAAAGGAAAGGCGAGTGTTTCAGCTTGTGTGTTGGCGCAGTCGCTGTCTATTTCGTCTCAGGGAAGCCCGTTCTTTACCGGCAGGTGTGTGTGTGTGTGTGGTGATGTAAAGAGTCCCAGGGTGCTGTTCAGGCAGCGCAGGGGCTGGGCCGCTCCACATCTCTCTAATCACTCTGTTTACAGTCCATATGTGAGCTATTCCCACTGAGCAGCGGCCCGGTACTTACACTGAATTAGAGTCCGCTCACAGCTCGCTTGCTGTAGGCTGGGCGGCCCGCAAGCGCGTGCTGCAATTTTCGGGGGAGGGGGGAGTTTTCTGCTTTTGTTGTTTCAGATTTCTCTTGCTGCCGCGAACGAGGAGTGTCTTTCTCTAAATTTAGTCGTTCCTTCTCCAGTAAGTACAGGATGCCTCGCCGATATCGGGGTTGTCTTTGATGGGTAACCAAGTAGAGGTGACCTTTTTGTTTAGGTGAACAGTCTTGCTGTTGAACAGGAAGAGTTGGAGAGATCAGGCTGATTTAAGAACGAACGCCAACTTTTATAGGATTAGCGACGTCTTGATACTCCAAATGGTAATCCGTGCTCTTGAAAAGGTTAATGAATGGAGAATCGGAAGGAGAATCAGGCCAGCATTGATGGGGATTGTGAATTTAGGGCTTCTTTACAAATATGCGTTGCATGTTTAAGTTTATATGATAATGTGCATTTATATGAGTATTTTAGTCATTCTTAAAAGAAGCCATATGTTGATTAGATGGCATACCCCAACCAGACATTTTTCTTAGTAAGGTTGGCAAGTAGGACAGAACTAAATCATGGCTCTTGATATGTTGTTCAAAGTTGAAGTAGTATTCATTTGACTTTAATGCAACAGTCATTGTGTGAGAAGCTGAGTAAATGGCCATACAAATAGCCAAAGGAAAAAAAAAAAAGGCCAAATGCACTGATGTTATGCTGGCATGCATGTGCTTTCCCATGACTATACATTTTCTAGTTATTGTGTTATTACCGGTATAACAAACTAGAGGTTTTAACGGTATTACTACTTTTATCGATCCGGTGCTTTAACGGTACTCTAGTCTGTACTTTTTGGTGTGTTTTTAACATTTAAAAAAATTATAATAATAAAAAGAACAGAGTTAACAATGCTTTAAAAAAAAAAAAAAAAAAAAATTATATATATATATATATATATATATATTATTATTATTATTTTATTTTATTTTTTTATGTAAAATAATAATCTGTAGCCTAACAAACACCAATAATTGAGCAAATATTACACAAACAACACAAATGATTGTAAAACAAATAAATAAACACAATAATTGTCCTGTAAAAGAATGGACAGTGGTTACAGTCAGTTTTTAACAGCAGCTTTAAACAAAATCAGCTTTGGCTAATGTTTGTTTTATTAGAACACATTCACATAAATTAGTTAACTGTGTTTGGGATTAAAAATAATAAAAGTTTGGAACCTCTTGCAATGTACACTAAATAAAGTGAATTTATTTCATCACTACAGATTAATTTTTAAGGTATCTTAATTTTCTCTGTTTTCTATTATCTCTGCTTTATAGAGCATAGTTTATTAATGTAATGTAAAAAAAAAAAAAAAATAGGCTACTGCAGAAAAAAAAACTAAATATTTAAATGGCTATGTTTAATGTAACCAAAATGTGTGTTTATGAAATTATTAACATTATTATAACATTGAAAACTTATGTGATGTTCATGTCGTTATTTTGGAAGACTGCTAGCATAAGTAATTATAAAAGTTTTCTTATGCGAGATATTTTATTTTAAAAGGTTCGTTCGCACACATTTGCTTTGTTTTTATTTTCTAACTATATATATATATATATATATATATATATATATAGT
>JAUCMS010000028.1:19413182-19434260 GCA_032357445.1 Enteromius radiatus | reverse complement strand
GTTATGTCCATGTACTGAACTCTTATTATTCAACCATGCCAAGCTACATTCAGTTTTCCATTCTATGGCACCTTTAAAAAAATAGTTTCTTGAGCCTGATCTCATGGCAATTTATACATATTTTACAGGCTGACAAATTCGTATGACCTCAATTCATACATTTTTTTGCTAAAAAGTATGTATGTTACGGGTTTTTTCCAATTCGTACGAATTTGTGCGAATGACCTACACCTAACCCCGCCCCTAAACCTACCAATCACTGGGGTTTAGACAAATCGTACAAAGTCATACAAGTGAGGTATTATGAATTTGTACAAAATTTACCATCTCATAAAAATACAGTGCCCTCCACTAATATTGGCACCCTTGGTAAATCTGAGCAAAGTTGGCTGTGAAAATAAATCTGCATTGTTTATCCTTCTGATCTTTCATTCAAAAAAATCCACACAATCCTAGCCTAACATTGAAATACAACAACTGAAAATAGGGAGAAATTCTTTTTTGTTTCTCCAATACATGTTAGCCACAATTATTGACACCCAATTATTGCTACGTCCTTTTCTCAAGATAACAGCTCTGAGTTTTCTCCTGCAACGCCTGAAGAGTTTGGAGAACAGCTGATAAGAGAAAAGAGACCGCTCCTTCATCCAGAATCTCTCCAGATCCTTCAGATCACCAGCTCTATGATGTTCACCTCACTCATCTTCTGCAGGGTTCAGCTCAGAGGACTACGGCAGCCATGGCAAAAGCTTCATTTTGTGCTCAGTGACTAATTCTTGTGCTGATTTTGAGGGTTTGTGTTTGGATTGTTGTCCCAGAAAGTTATATACACCTAGGATAACTATTGGGGGTGGGTAAAATATGGGGTCAACTTTTCCTGATATGGCTCTCTCCTGCATTTTTTCTTATCTAATCAAATCTCTATAGTTAATATCTCTATAAATTCCTCAGCCTTCTCTAACAGCCTCTTTGCAAGTCACATTATGATAGATTCGTAAAACAACTCATGCTGAAATGTGATGCTCAAGCTGTTACAATCAAACTATTACACTCTCAGACAAAAGGTACAAAAGCTGTTATGCCTTTTAAAAAGGTGTATCTTTGGACCGTCTTCAGTACATATTGGTATCTTTTGAAGGGTGAAAGCTTTTGGATTTTTTTGCACGCCTATAGTTTTTATGATCTTTTCCAGGAATAACAGTAGCATATTGGCCTTTTTAGTGTTTCGCTGTCTTCTGTCTTCCAGTTGTATTTCCACAGTGATCTGTCAAATGTATGAAAGAACTGCTCATTTTAAAATCTTCCTGGTCTCTTGACATGTGTTAAAACATTTGCTTTAAACATTATACAGCTCCTGATAACTATTATTAACTCGACAAAACATAAATCTATTACGCCAGCTAACTTACTCTTAGACAGCGATGCCACAGAAATATACAGAGCTACTGCACGAACAGACGTTCAAAGACAATATTATAAAGATGGTGATACGCTTGTTTCTCTGGGGGGGGGGGGGGGGGAAAGGTTAATATAGCACCTTGTGTAAGCTGACAAGAAAGTTGCAAGTCTATGCATCATTTTTTTTAAATGAACAATGCATTTTTATCTCAAAAGATCAATTTGATTTCAATGATACGCACACTTTAAGAGACTCTTTAAACCTGAAGAAAAATGCAATGAAAATAACATACATATGCAATCCAATGCAACCTTCTCTTATGAATTTCTTAACCTGCAAAACCTTTTCCACACCCTGCATGACTAATACCAACAAGTGACAACCAAGTCCGGGAGGATCATCTCACTCGACTGCAACCCATTCAATACCTGTACAGCCACTAATGACTCTTTTTGGGAAAATGGCAAACAGGTTAAACGTTGCTCGTGTTACAAGCGTTAAACACTAAAATGTTGCTATGGTTACCGCTATGTAAACAATCACAAACAAAGTACTCCTATAGTTACGGAAGTTCTAAGCGGCCATTTTTTTCCGTCTTGTTTTCTCGTGATCTCGACATAACAAAAGTTGTTTTCTGATGATAATGAGCTCATATAGGGAAGACTGTACACTTGTTAGATTTATATGTATTACATTTTTTTTTTAGATTGTTTTATTGAAGTAGACCTTTTAGGCTGCCTATAGACATAACAAGGTAACAAAAAATACATTTTAAATAGTATATTTCTATAATTTCAGCAGCGTGCAGATCCTCGTTTAGGCCAGGACTGTAGCGTCAGCTGCGCGGACAATCGCTTAGCTCGCTCACATTTAATGTAACCATATGCATAATAACGAGAAAATTAAGTCGTGATAATGAGAAAACAACTTTTGTTATGTCGAGATCACAAGAAAAATAAGACATGATCGCGAGAAAACAAGACGGAAAAAAAATTAGAACTTCCGTATATATTCCGCACAAACATAAATTATAATTTAAGAGATGTAATTACTTTAAATGCAACTGTGACTCATAAACTTTGATTTATGAATAATGTATCAAGCAAAGATGCATTTAATTTATAGAAGTTACAAAATATTAATGTAAAAGCTATTTTTGTGAGCTATCACAAAGCTATCACAGTTTTTAATAAAAATACTAAGAATTTTTCAGCAGTTTTACTAATAAACAAAAAGTTTTGAATGATTTGACATGAAGAATCATGTGACACAATTATGCTGAAAAATCAGCTTTGCATCACAGGAATGAATTACATTTTACAATACATTTACATAGTAACCACTTATTTTAAATCGTAATAATATTTTACAATATTACAATAAGACTGGAGCAGCACAGTAGCACATTCAGCACAGCACAATAGTAAATGTTCATTTCAAAATATATTCAAATAAAAAACTGCTTTAGAGACTTAAACTTCTACTCGACTCCAAACTTCTGAACGCTAGCGCATGCGAATACAAAGAGAAAAGAACTATGAGAGTGAAGGCAGTCGGTCCACGCGCTCTGAAACACCTCCAGCCAACACGCTTCCTTTATCCCTTTCAGAATTCAGCACGATGCAAATGGCCTCTTGTGGAAGGCATATCATACCCATCCACCTCTCAGGGATCACTCCAGGGATGCCAGCGGCTCCGAATTGGCCGAGATTCCCGAAAGGACACGAGGGGGTTTAAGCCTCTGCAGTCCAGTAAACCCACAGGCCTGCAGCCCTGGGAAATGTGGCTAATTGTGAGCACCTTGGCTGCGGGTCCCCCTTCGCCTTAGGTTCGCCACAGCTCAAAAACAAGTCGAACGGTGCCCAAATATGGAGCAAGTGGGCCCAGAAATGTAGGGGGAGCGTGTCTTTGAGTTAATCTGGATTGGCGCCGATAAGAGGTGGCGTTCTTTCCTGCCGCATATCGCCGTCTGACACCGTGCGAAGGCTTGGGTGGATGGTGGCGATGCACATTGGAGCACTGGAGGCGAAAGCGGCGCATGCCAACGCTGGACACTTCCGTACCGGCATTCTTCAGCAGCGCGGATGGCATCTCGAAGCCCGACGCTTGCTTGCTTGCTGAAGCGTATCGGTTAAAACACAAAGTCTGGGCTTTAAAGATTAGGCTGGGGCTTGAGAATTTGGGAAACAGGTGAAAAATGACATGCAAACGTCACTGAGGTAAGATAAAACGTTGACAATCAAAGTCAATATTGACTGTAAGTAGTTTCAGAAATGCTCATGACCGCAATACCGTTGTGTCTTTTATAATTGGTAGGAAATACCCACACAAACGTGAAAGCAACCACAAAATCTTAAGGTCATACATTTCCTTCCACACCTTCATTCTTTTAAACAGCTAGTTTAAAATAACTGCGCTTTGTTTGGGATACATCAGCAAATCGCTCTGATAAAGAAACACGAATGCATTTTTTGTAAGCTATTTTAAATGCGCAAGGTAATCCAATCATTCAATTTTAGGAGATACTCATCAACAACTTTTTAAACATGCTTTCACGGTGGACAAATAGGGTCACGGTTTTTGTTTTTTTGAACAGCATGCTAATCGCTTTCCCTTCATACTATTTGTGAATTTTCAGCAAATCAACACAAGGCTCCTGGGCTTGTTGTGGAAAGACCAGTGATGGTTTGCTTCAAGTAAGCCGTAGGAGTTCTTGAAACGGAAAGTGCCACAACAAAGAGCGAAAACACGAGGTCCCGTTCAATACGATGAGTAACAGTGAGTAATTGCCAGAGTGTGGAATTCATTGTAGTGGTATGAAGATTCTAAATGACATTTAGAGTATTTCCCTAATTACAGTAAAAATGATTTCTGAATCTGTAGTGAGTTTCGTGCCGTGGGAATACTGTACAGAGACGATGTCTCATCTTAAACAGTCTCTGAATGAATCTCTCTTGAAAGAATTACAATTTCTGCCGCATTCTGCAAGGGCAACTCATTTAAAATTAAGAAATACTCGTTATTCTGGGGTCACAGTACACCCATATCTCACATATTTCTAGTATATAAACATTCACATACGTTTAAAAATATAAAAAAGAGTTGCTAACTTGTCACCATGGAGAATGTGCTTCCTTTAATAAAAAAAATTTAATTCTTCGACCGACTGAACTGACCTAAACTATAAGACGCCCACATTTAATTGTCCCAGATGACGGACAGAAAGCTCATGGCGTATCTATTTATGAACGATAGACAATAGGAGCAAGAAGCTTGTGGCATTTTTTCAGCGTGAAATGACCAAGAAGCACTGATTTATAATAAAAGAATATTAAACATGATGAAATAATTGTTCTCAGACACTCTAATAAGAAAACGTTCAGATCCTGTAGGTCAATAGCAAATATATATATGCAAATATATGTGTACGAAATATGAAATTTTGCATAACCTTAGCTTAACTGCAAATCATTTATGGCACACCTAGTTTTTTAATCTCCTCAAGATATAGATGAGTTTGTTTCTTTATTAGATTTGGAGAAACGTAGCATCACGACCAACAGATGCTCTGCAGTGAATGGGTGCCGTCAGAATCCACACAGCTGATAAAAAAACATCACAATAATCCACATCACTCCAGTCCATCAGTTATTGTTTTCGGGAGAAACTGTGTCTGTAAGAAACAAATCCATCAAGATCCATTTTTAACATCCAACCGTTGCTTCTGGGATAAAATAGGAGTCCTGTATCCATACTATTACTTTCTCCAATGATAAAGCCATCTTATCTGAATCAGAACAGAAATATGCAAAGCTTGAATACTATTTATACTAACTAAACAGAGTCCTAAATATGTTAGTGATGTGCGAGGACAACATGTGATGGTCTTCTTCACTGGAGGAAGCATTATTATTGATTATGGACTTCTTTGGATGGTTTAAAGTTAAAACTCCTTAAACGCACAGCTTTTGGCTTCTTAAGACATTAACTGATGGACTGCAGTGGTGTGAATTACGGTGATGTTTTTATCAGCTGTTGGACTCTCCTTATGACGGCACCCATTCACTGCAGAGGGTGTGCAAATGCTACATTTCTACAAATCTGATGAGGAAACAAACTCATCTGCATCTTGGATATCCTGAGAGCGAGTACATTTTCAATCATTTTTCATTTTTAGGTGTTCTGTTTTTCGGGAGGCAGACTTCAGTTTTGGGTGAGTAACTACATTTTGCAGACATGCAATTGATTTTTGACGTCCAATAAAACAATTGTGACTGTTGCACTTAGAAAAATGTCATGTTTGCCTGCACAGGTGTCATGACTCCTGATGAAGCATTCCTCATGGAATAATAGTTAACATACTGGATAATTTCATCCCTTTCTCTTGAAATTTTTGGGAGTCATGGAGTTTCAAATAAAGCGTAATGAGAAAATAACAAAGGCATCAAGAGACATAAGTGGACTAATGGAAAGTTTGATTGTGTTAGTCGAGCCATGTTTAAAAAAACAATTCCTACGTGAAATTAAACACTGTGTATAGTACCGCTAATTTGACTTCAATTAAAGAGTGAGCTATAAATGGTCTGTTTGGTGATCAAACGTTCACATGCAACAAAATGTAGGGTCCCAAACCATTACGACAAAAATAACGTCGCTCCCAAGGGACGATACCAGTATCTGATCCTCGTAAGTGACAGCTGATGGCTTCAGAAAGATAATTAACTTTTCAATTAGAGGTGCATCTGACATTGCAATTGTATCTACTTCAACAACTAAGGAGTGACTGAAGGAGATGCAGATGTATTATTACTGCAAACAAACAACGTGCTTTCGAAACAGATGTCATGATTTCTGATGTCTTTGTGTGACAGCAACATCAAAGAGCAAAGGCGAAATACGTGCTGAAATAATAATTACAACAAAGTGTTTGCACAGAGTAAAATCTCTCAAAAGAGGATGAGCATAAAGCTGCATCTCCATTTTTCTTTTTTAAATTATGGAACCCTAAACACACGTGCAAATAAATACAAACAATGGACAAATAAATACATATAACACACAGAAAAGGAAATAAAGAATAAAACATAAATTAATAAAATCAAAAACATGCACTCAGACCTAGATTGAAAATAAATACTTCCAGAAATACAACATGCCAACATAAATAAATAAATCCAAAATAAAACTCCAGGAAAATAAATTCAAATACACCAAATAAAACTGACATAAAATAAACAAATAAATGCATAAAGATGCAAACAAATACAAACAATAAATAAGACTTACAAATGAACAAATACAAAATAAAACATGTAAGTAAAAGAATAAACAATCCAAATTAAACAAACATATCATATCAATAAAGATTAACAAATCAATACACAAACATGCAAATAAAAACATTTATTAATTAATAAAATGCAAACGAATAAAGACATAAATTCCAAAACAAATCTAATAAGTAAATATGCATGTACTGAATTTTAACTTAACTTTACAATAAATGTATGTGATTCTGGCTGCTGACTGGATTGGTAATGGCACCTCAGCAACCTCAGCTTTGTTATCTGTCCAAAAACACGTAGAAGATATCCTACCCACTGAATCTGATAGATTCAATTAGTGAGAGTCTATTAATTTTGTGCTAATATCACGGCACATCCTGCGTTTTTTAATTGAGCCGGGTGCAGGACGGCTGCAGTTCAGAGAGGAGAGGAGTCCGTGTCTGCTCATTAGACTAGCCCAGATCTACACCTGGGGTTCAGCCAAACTCAAGGCCGAAGGCCGCGGAAACACAGGCCATAATTACAGACGGAGATGCTATAGAATCATTTATGGTAATGCAATCACAATGAATGTTTTAGTGATCCTGGGAAAAACAGAAGGGGGGAAAAAAAACAAAAAAAAAACAACAACGTGTGAATGCAAAGCCATAAATTCTGCATTTCGAGACCAACGGGTCTCCGTGCGGTCGATGCCATCAAACAGAATCCGGCTGTCACCAGAGTCCAAAAATAACCTCATCTCATCTCCATCACAACAAGGTCTTAAATCAAATATCAGCTTCTGAGAAGCCAACCATCCATTTATAGTTGCTTTTACATATTGTCTGCAGCAAAAAGGCGCCGTATCTGTCTCTCGAAATGTGTCAGGAATTACAGCAATTTTTGCCTCCAATTCCAAAAACATGCATTAACCCCCTCCTTAGGAGGTGCCATCGTTCTTTTCTGGTGCAAGCTAAATATCGCAGTGAAACACGGCTGTTCGAGGCAGCAACCTGGCAGCCGGATGAGAATAACCCAGCACAGGAAGAAAGCATCCATGTTATCATACGCACACATGTGGCCTGTGTAAAGATTAAGCCGTATTCATCCCCGGCTGCCTGCTCTTCTGCCTCAGTCCATCACAGATATGGCACCGATTCAGCCAGGAATGCAGGAGAGGTGCCACGGATTTCGCACGCTCCCCAAATCGGTGGGACCCGAGACGCCGAGGTGTGGTGCGCCGGTATCGCCCCCCCCCCCTTCCCCGGTCGTTTTCGAGAACGCCAACGACGTTCACGCTCCCGATAATAATAATAATAACAGTCCCAGGAATTCCCTAAACGTCAGCCGATTCTGGGAATACGCACGTTCTCTCTCTCGCTCAGATTCGTTCGAAATCGACACTGTATCTCGATGATGTTAAAAACAGCCTCGGACGCTTTCTAACCCCCGGATAAGGGTTCGGGGGAAGAGGCTTATGCCGTCAGGGCCACGTCGGGACCCTCTCCGTGTTAAGCCCCTAATAATTCCTGCTGTTCGGTTCAAAAGGAGACACACAAAGACCAGACAAAGTGATGAATGCCGTGTATATGGTGCTAGACGGCCCGTGCGGACAATGAACAAGCCGCGCTCACAAAGGAGGCCTTGCCGGTGGGAGCGGCTATTAGGCTACGTCATTCTTTCAAACAAATTCAGTCCTAAAATCCAGATTAGGTGCAAAACTGGAGTATAAACCGAGACATACAATGAAAAAAATTCATTCATAACGCTATGAATAATAACAGGTGCATGACTTCATGTTAGTATTTTGTTTGTATGAAAACTATAGGTTTTTATTAATACTTTGTATCAGTTTTTTATATTTTTAGTTAACATTTAAGCAATTTACAATAAGGTGTCATTTGTTTATATTAGTTAATGTATTAACTAACAATGAAGAATACATTAAAGTGTTTATTCATCTTTGTAAACGTTAGCAAGTAGTCGTTCATTGTTCAGTGCGTTAATGCACTAATGTTATTAAACAAAACTTGCGATTTTAATAATGCATTGCTGAAATTAACATTAACTAAGATTAATGCTGCAAAAGTCAATACAGATATAATGCAGCACAGCACTAGTTTTCTGTCAGGAAACCCAGTGTAGACAGCAGAATAGGTTCTGAAGTATTATGTTGTGTCACGCCGCGTTGCTCACGTCTGGGGCCAGTTGCATAAACTTAGCCTTCATGTTAAGACAGCGTCTTAAGAGCTAGTCTGACCAACTAGCGGTTAGCCAAGAGTAATCCGTTTTATTTTTTGTATTTACCTTAGACTAATATACATTTTTATGACCAGTCCGAAAGAAAAATTTAGCGGACTAACTTTTAAGACTAGTCTTAACCTTTTATGCAACTGGCCCAGCTGGTGTAGACACGATGTTCTCGTCACTGGACGCGACAAAGTGACCATAGAAAATCATTTGAAACTTCTGTCAATACGTCATATACAATACATCGCGCGACAAATTCCATCGGCTTGTGTGTCCCGACTTTAATGTGTGTCTGTTGTTGAACCACAGGGCCGCAAATAATTCTTTCCCTTAGTCGCACTATTGAGAAATTATATATATGTGCCTATATAAGAGGTTTTTGATTTTTATTTCCGTTAACACAGATGTTTTTAATTTTAGTGCTCATTAACTGTTATAATCCATATATATATATACAATCATAAAAAAAATCTGAAATGGTACTTTAGTTGAAATGCATATGAAAAATCAATCAATGCATATGTATTTTTCAGGGTCACATTCTTAAACTTTTACCCTACATTTCTGGGAGCAAGACGTTTCTTTCAAGTTTTCGAAGACAATAGTATAAATGACAAAACCAAATCTACACATTCACCTGCTACGCCTGACATGTGAACATGTTTCACAGTTGTCTGCCTTTTATTCATTTGCACCTAAGCTCATAAATGATAAAAATACCTTGCTGCAGCATTGGGAAAAAACATATTGTTACCAGAAGGCTTTGTCACCAGTTATAACGTGCGGTTTGAACAAATTACGTTCCAAACACAAACAACACAAAGTGTAGATTGCATAGCGAGCGAACCCAAAAAAACAACAACTACTTTTAAAGTGTAAAGTTTTCAACTGTTCTTAATCAAATAAGGGTATTTGCACCCCGTGAACACACCGACTATTGTTTGTATGTGGGTTGCAGGTGTACAAAACATGTTGTGAGTAATCAAATTTGTGTACCCAGCCATAAGCAATGCACTAACCTCTCAGAGTTGTGAAAGTGAAGTGTTGTTTGTGGGCGTTGTGCATTTTGTGGCGTGCATCCGTGAAGGGCTGCCGCCGCTGCAGTCTTCTGTGTCAGCAGCAGCATTTGATTTTTTAAAAACCACTGGTGCAGTATATTAACTATAATTTATATTTATCATCTCTTGTACCCCAGCTGACTTCAACAAACCGTTTAACATTTCAGTCTTGCATGTGGCCCCCTTAATAGCTATTATGCTTGAAGGAGCACTTTAAAGATTTCAAATCATTTCTTTGGGCAAACACTAATGAATTATGTCACCATAACTGCTATCCAAAAGGGCCAGCGAACCAGTGGTAATTACCGGCCGACAGGAAGTAATTTGTGTATGTGCGTCGCGTGTGCATGTGTCTCACTTTTAATGCTCACACCGTGATTTATAAGAAAGAGCTACTTTCTTTGTTTAATTAGTGTTTCAAAGGTTGTTGTAAAAAAACTGCTGCATCATTTCTCTGTATATAAAGCCGGTTTGAAAATGCATATTTATTGCACGGAAATGCAATACCTACATACCTGAGCTCGTGGCATGATGTGTTTGTAAGCCAGGTTAGCGGTTCAAATCCTGCAAAAAATAAGATTGAGGAAATATTTTATTTAACACTCACAATAGAGCATGTATTATTTGGCTTTGTAAACTGACCGATTTACGTTTCTAATTTAAATAAAATAAATATAATGTAGCGATAACATGAAAAAGAGCAGCTTGAAGATTCTTCAAATCATCTTCTGTGATTCATTTATTGACATTATGATGAGTAAAAATTTAATTTGAAGTTTTGGGTTACCTATTCCTTTAAACTAGAGGTGAAGATGATTAAGATATTAGTTCAAGAATATGCATTATGAAATATGCAGCTAGGGTTATTATACAGTAGTAAGCAAAACTGAAACTGCAGCTAAAATCATAAAAAATAGCTTGAAATAAAATAAATGTTAGCTGAAATAAAACAGAAAATAATAAAAAATGATATAGACAATTAAAATGTAATAAAATAAGAGAGGATGGAAACTATAAAAATAAAACTACTACTAAGCGTTAAAGAAAACTGCAGCATGTTTTGTGCAAAAACGGATCATATTTGCATCGTAAATTCCCCTCAAATTCTCTTCAAAAATTAGACGTTATCACAAATTCGATGTGTTAATCTGGACATTAAGGCTTTAACGTGTTTGAGAAAACCACCAGGAAAACCCACTCAATGCAGAGAGGCTGCCTCTGCCCTCCTAAACCATGTGAAGGTGGACTAAATTTAATTACAGCCTCTATAAAATCCATTTGGCAAATATTTCAAGGTACAGCACAAGCCCAGAAATTGCAAACAGGACTGGCAAGCGCACACAGTGGCTGATGGTGAGTGACAGTAATCCATGAAGAGAAGAACCAAATTACCGTGTTTATTCCCAAGCCCGTTTCCTATTCTGTGATGGATTTTTTTTTCTTTTACTTATTTAAAAAAAAAAAAACACACACATCTGCTGAGCAAATATTTCAAATAATGTCTGTTTCATGTTTGCGTACTTCCAAAGAAGCAAAAAGCTGAGAAGCGGAGCCAGAAACACAACTGTCAGTCTTTGTGATTCACTTATTCGGGTGTTAATTCAAACGAACAATCAAAAGCGGAGAAAGAGAAAAGAAGGAGAAAGATTGTTTTACTCTCTAGAACGCTTTTTGTTGTTAATTGCCATTTAGCAGTTGCTTTTTCTACAAAGTGTAACACGACACACAATTGAAATGTAGTTCTTTTGGGACATGTGGGCACTTTGTTATTGTTCAAATGTTTGATAGGCACAAAGTTGAAAAGTGTCGCGCTTACAGAGATGCTTTTACTCATAACAAACAGGTCACACACCGATTCTCCTAATGGGCCGTCACATTAGACTTCGAGCTCCATTTCCACAGACGTTTCCTCTTTTCACTGCATACAGGTGACCTGCAAGTCCATATAGAAAATGATTGATTATAGCATATATTCCAACTTTTAAAAAAAATTAAAATTTTTCCCTTAGTTGCACTATTGAGAAATTATACATGTGCCTATATAATTATTTTTTCATTTTTATTTCCCGTTAACGGAGATGTTTTTAATTTTAGCTTCAGTTTTAGTGCTCATTAACTGTTATAATCCTTATATACATACATTTTTTCAGGTCACATTCTTAAACTTTTACCTTTTAAATCCATATTGAAAATGACTGATTATAGCATATATTCCAACATTTATTTATTTATTTTTATGCTGCATTCATTGCATCGTATCATGTTGAGAATATTATGGACAATTGAATAAAATTAATACATATATTAATATGAAAATGGGCATAACCTTCTGTGTTGCATAGAGAAAAAACAAAACTGAACAGGTTTAGAATGATATGATGATGAGTAAGAGCAGAAGTTTTATTTTTACGGTTTACTTTTCCTTTAAAGTAAAGGTAAAGTTGATGAAAATATTAGTTCATGAATATGCATTATCATGCACATGCATTATAGAGTATGCATTATAATTCTAAATTTATTTCAAATTTAAACAGCTGTATAAATGTAAAACTGTATTTTTGTGCTGCTAATGTCACCAGACAACTGTTGACTGTTTTCAAACAGGTTTCCCAAACTAGTAAAGTCAGTGTTGCAAGTCAGGTTTAAAGGGTTAGTTCACCCAAACATGAAAATTACTCACCCTCATGTGGTTCCAAACCCATAAGACCTTCGTACATCTTCAGAACACAAATTAAGATATTTATAATGAAATCAGAGAGATATTTGACCCTTTGTAGACAGCAATACAACTGAAATGATTCAGAAACGTAGTAAAAATATTGGTAAAAAAGTCCATGTGACATCAGTGGACCAACTTCAGTTTTGCGATGCTAAAAGAACATTTTTTTTGCACGAAAGAAAACAAAAAATAACATAATTTAACCATTCTCCCCTGACTTGTGTCAAAAGTATTCTCTTAGCATCACAAAAGTTGATCTACTGATGTCACATGGACTGTTTTACCGATGTTTTTACTACATTTCTGGATCTGGGATCATTTCAGTTGCGTTGCTGTCTATGGAGGTTCAGAAGGCTCTCTGATATCATCAAAACTATCTTAATATATGTCCTGAAGATGCACGAAGGTCTTACAGAATTGAATCAAAATGAGTAATTAATGACAGAATTTTAATTTTTGGGTGAACTAACCCTTTAAATCTCATCTCTGCATATTAAACTGACATACAGTACATCTTAAATATGAATAGTGTAACCAGACATCTAGTAAGACACGCTACGAGCATTCCACAATTTTTCTTATGCAACATAATTTCTGTGCTCTCAAGTAACCTGACCAGACAGCTGCTGACTGTTACCAAACAGGTTTCCCAAAACTCCTTCATTACTAGAATCAATGGCACTCAAATACCGTCCCCCCATATCAATCTGAGATTCAAAAACTACTCTAACATCTTAAATGCGTCTAGCGAGACTACAAATGTACTAAGACATGTTACGAGATGCATTAGCATGGCACATTTTCCATTATGCAAGATCATTTCTGCTCTCTTAATCACTACAAGAAAGCACGTGCCGACTAGAGACGTTTACCAAGACGCAATCTCCCACATGATCCGACTCGGCGCACGCTCCCCATCGGTGATATCACAGCCAGGTGAGGACGTACAGCGTGGTTCCTTCACCCTCAAAAACATCAGAGCGTGGCCTAGTTTCTGCAAGCCGGGTTTGTCGTCGATGTAATCTTCACACGGGGGCTGCGTTCGACTGCCATTCTGCGAATGCACAGAAAGAGAAAGACCACACAGACGAACCGGGCTGAACATTTACGCTTCCAACACGAGATTACATCGGCCTCACCCACGCTCCCCCACTGTGAACTTGCATGCCCAAAGCCAAAGCTGAAGGGACGCATTAAAGACGCCTTGGCTGAGATTCAGGTAGCAGCATTATTCTGCATCTTGGAAGCTGGCGTGCTATTATTAAACTGCCACATGCAGGAAACACAACGTGCATCGCCCTATATTATTGTACACAATGCTGATGCCACAAACCCAGTTTTAGTTCCTGCCTTGCGCGGTTGTGCGTCTTTTGTTGCACTTTACCTCAATCCCCATTTTTCTGAACCCATTTGTCATATCTGAACACCTGACGCGCAACTTTGGCATCGAGTTGAATTTGAGATCATCCGTGCAGCTTTGTTTAGACAGACTGGCCTACAAATGCAAAGGAAATCCAAGAGGCAAAGAATATCTGGGTAACCAAAGTTCATCAGTAAACCTAACACACACACGAAAACATGCCAGATGCACAGACTCAAGCAGAAAAAATACACTTAGAGCTCCATGCAAAGTCATAGGAGAATTTTAAGAAGTCTCATGAAAATATATTTGTATTTGTCAATTCTGAAGAAAAGTCTATAATGAACCATAAAGGTGTTTTTCGTTTCCCAAATAACCTTATACAGAGCTCAACAATAAGGTCTTGTTGTCTGACAATTTTCCACTAATTTTCATCATAAAATTATGCTTTTGTAGCAACATATTCTACATGCAATCTTCACCGAAAAACTATTTCAGGCAAAAAAACAACAATATTCAGGACTCAACAATACTGTATATGCAGTTTGAAGTTTTTTTGAAACAATTTTGGACCAAAAATGTTTTTTACTCTCCAAAACTCAATAATAAGGATTTTTTTCGATTTCCACTGGCCTAGATTTGTACTTGCTGTGTCAACTTTTCCACTGGCCTCAACACAACAAGCCTTTCTAGTAATATATATATATATATATATATATATTAGCACCATTCTACACATGCAGTACAAATCACAACTTTTACAACTTTGGTCGAAAAATGTTTTTTTTTACTCCCCAAACAATCATATTTAGAGCTCAACTATAAAGATTTGTAATTTCCTCGCCAATTTTCTCACCAGAACAAAATGATGCCTTTTTAGCAAGATATTCTATATGTAGTATATGTTTTCCTTACAGATAAACCACTTCAGTTTTTATTCTCCAAAGAACCATATACACAGCAATTTTATTTCTTCTGGCCTGTATTTGCAGTTGCCCTGCTAATTATTCCACTGTCCTAGAATATGCTCCTAAAAATCACGCTGAATAATTTTTGTACCAAAAAACAAATCTAATTTAGAACCTAAATTCTAAATTTAAGCTTTATATTCCCCAAAATATGCAGTATAAGTTTTCAAGCACTCAGCTTTGGCCTCACCAAAACAAATTGATACAAATCTCCGCTGTTTTTTTAACAGTATATTCTATATGACGTTTTCTCCACTTAAAAACAATTGTGCAAAATTACGTAGGTCATGCTAACTTTATAAAACGAACAGAAATTGATGATGCAAAACCCTATTTTTACACGTGCGAGACATAAAAATACATGCACAGAAGAAGTTTTAGGAGTGCAAAAAACATGAGGTATATACGTTTTGAGCAATCAATTACCGGGGCCCTTGAGAACGGGGAACTGGGGGTGCCATGCAGTGGGCAGCCCGTACGCTGTGCCATGCGCTAATGGGCAAAACCCAGAGCGGGACGCCTCTAATCAGCCAGGCTGGGAGGGATCAAGACTGATTTTTGCCACAGGGCATTTAGCGTTCCTGAAGAGGCACGGATGGGCTGGTGGGAGGGGGGTATTGTCTGCCACGGCTGTGCGTTATAGGATTGAGCTCAAGTTTCCTTTGTGCGTCGATTTTTGTTGAGGGATTATGTTCTTTGAGAGAGTTGTGCGGGCAGGGGGACGGAGCGGAGGCGGTGCGGCGGAGGGAGGGCGCGGGGAGCCCGTGTCTTTGTTCCGAGAGAGGAGAGGGAGAGAGGATGTACAGGGAGAAAAGAAAGGCATAGCTCAATGAAGCGAGCATCTGTGTTATAATGTCATTGGGCTAGATGTCAAGCAAGTCATGTAACCAGCCATGTAACAATTCAAAATCAATTTACCTCCCAAGAAGGAGCTGATCTCGAAGGCACTCGAGAAGCCCTGTCTGTCTTAATCGCCCTGAAAAGTTTCAAAATTAGTCTCTCCTCCGGCCTCGTCACTAAGTTGGAGACTTATAGATGGGATGTATTTGCAGGCTCTCAATTAATAAAAGCTGCATGCATTTGCTGTTTAAGTTTTAGTTTAGTTTTGATTTTTACAGAAGAAACTTTTCAAAAGTATTGCATATCAACTAGGCGTCCGGGCATTAAATACTAGTTAAACGCAATCTTTTCGCTCCACACAGGTTTTGGCGTTCACAACATGTTAAAGCATCGCATTTGCATCGGATAACCAACATATAGCGCATCATTTGCATGCCTGAAAGTACACTTGAGTAACCGTAATTACACGTGACACCAATTACTCTGTTACTTTGTATTAAATTATAATGGAAAATTCCACTAGAGAATTGGAGCCTAATTGCATCTTAATTTGCATAATTTTGCATATTAATCACATCTCAGATGAATAATAAATTTCAGCAGATTTTTTAATTTATGCATAGATACAAAAACAAGAGAAAAATAATCCGTCGGTGGGGGGGGGGGGGGGAATCAAAAACTATTACTTTGGCATTTGCACTGATTCTCTCATTATCCAGCGTCAAAGTAAAGTTACAGTGCATCACTCATGACACCATACATATTTCTGTGTACAAGCCAGGTTTTAAATGCCTGTATGATAACAGCGTACAATACCATATCTCAAACACAAATGTTACTGTGCATATGTTACATGCAAACACACATATGTTAATATCCATGTGTCATGGCAAAAACTAGGAAACAGGTTTTTCAATTATGCCTTTTCCCCCCGTTATTATTTGCATTTTGTTCATTGCAATCAAAACTATTTTTGGAAAATAAAATCCAGGTAACAAAGCGTGCACAAGGTTACGTGTGGATACAACTTTTTCTTCTTCGCTATTTATTATTGGAGGCACTCTGTTATCCGAGTTTCTTTCCGCTATGGAATCACGACCTACAGTTTGTAATCACTCTGGCGAAGTAATTAATTGAAATCGGAACTGCTGCAAGATTTTTATTATTCTGTTCATTCAAGCCACAGATGTAAAAGCATTTCAGACTGACAGAGATAATTACTATAATACATCTTAGAAAGGTTTCCATATCTGAGCGCAAATTCAATAATGATGAGCTGCAATAGCAATTATTTATCAATAAAAATAGTCCCAGAATTCAGAGGGGCGGGTAAATCGCGCAGGTGTCTGTAGTCTTGGTTTTTATGCCTCAACCCTGAATGAATAATCATCATTTTCAAAAGAAAACACAGATAGCAGGCAAATACAAAAGCTTATGACCTGTAATCAGCGGAAACAGCAGGAATTTAATGATGTTTTGCTCTGCTGATCACATTTAAGCTTCTGAAACAATGATGTTGTGCACCTGTGAGGTGTGTTTGGGTGATGCTGCTAGCTTCGGAGAGGGGGGCACTTTTAAAGCGGCTTGCCCACCTGTGTCACTCATTTGCATTAGATGATTCAACAGGAACACTTGCCTAACCTGCTCAAATCCCTCTTTATATTCAATAGTTGATACGTTTAGTGCGTATATTAGATGGTAAATATACCTTCATATTCATGCAGACAAAAGGAAAATGCAAAAAGAAGCTTGCTAGGTTCTATTATAAACAATAGAAAGAGAGACCGGGGCTAGTTGTCCCAAAGGTTTTGCTCTAGCTATGAGTCAAAAGTCTACAAGAACGTACAAGTTGTTTTCAAATTTTAATCAAATTGAATTTCCAGTATTGACATCATTTTGTAAAAAAATATGTTGATACTGTGTTCTCATGACAGAGGTGTTTTTCTCAAATCCAAGGGCGGGGCATGTTGTCACATGTGTTTTAAAATGTATGCATTTTAAAAATGTGAGAGATTTTGTTAGTAATGGTTTTGGCATTTTATGTTTAGTGAGGACATCATAATCCACATAGCATGACAACATGCTCAGTAGCCTGGATGTTGGTTGTATTTAAAGTTACTCTCATATTAGCTTCACCGATGTGCAGTTACAGATTAAGCATTCAACAACATAACAAATTTAATTCAACATAGACAAAAAGTGCAATATTTTAAACATAGTATTATATAAAATATTCTTTTAATAAAATGTATTTGTGATTAAAATAAATAAATAAATAAATAAACAAACGTTTCTGTGAGATATCAAGACCTTTTGTCTATGCATAAAATGACACATCATCAATAATCACTTTGTGACAACTAGCCCCGGTGTTTTTAATATTATTACTAGTGAAGGGTGGGAAAAAGTATTGTTGCTTTTCTGATCGTCTAATTTTGGACAACTGGCCTCATATATTTCCTAAAAACCGCCAAAACACCATTTGAGCAAAATATAAAGATAACAATTTGTAAAGAACATACATTATGCCGCATTTGAACGCAAACAAAGCGTTTTGATCTTATGCAACGACATGCATACATTTTAAGTGCGATTTGGTGTCCAACTAATGCGCGTTATATTGTCAACCTGAGACGATTTAGGTGACATTCTGGCCAACATAGTTGATATTCACTTTAAACGAAAACTTGCACTGTATGTTTTCTTTTTTATTTATAACTTCTCATAATAAATGCTACTCACATTGCAAGGCCATCATCCATCAGCGTCCTCATGCCATCCAGCGTCTGCGCGGGAGCGCGCATGGGAAACACGGGGCTTTGCCTCCATCTACTGGAGAAATGACACAAGTGATGACAAACCAGAAGCATTATGGGTACAGTAGGTTACTTTCATAAGGCTGCCGGAAACGGCTCTGGGGACGGTACGTCTGTCATTTACAGTGACCATATCGTCATTGCGCAATTGTAAAAGAAATGCGCATCCATGATGCAGCGATTCACGTGTTTGGCTGCACGTCGTGAAATCGCATTCTCGACCTGTTCATGGAAGAAGAATATTGTGTCAGTTAAACACGATACCCACTGCCAAGCATGGTGGCATCATCAGCGCGTGCGCCCTCGTGCCAGCCTCGCGACCTCTCCAAAGCGCGCGTGGCATCACCTGCGCACACTGTCTGCGCCGTCTGCTGGGCAGCACTGCAGACGTTATAGTCAAGATGCAGACAGGGACCCTAAGGACACTGAGCATCCTGGCATCACAGTTGTGGGCACCCCGGATCCCATCGCGTGGATCAGGAATAAGATTATTTTGTTTTTAATTGAATTGTATTTTGGCTTGAAGTTCAGTGCGGAGTTTGACAATGGAGTGAAACAGGTTAGTATGAAGATATGGAGGAAAAAATGGCCAATAAATAATAAGCCTTTTTAGGATCATTTTATTTACCTGAAAAATAAATAAAGGTGAAATGACATTGAATGTTGAAAAATATCCCAAATGAACTAAATATTAACTCAAATAAGTTCAAATTAATTTTTTTCTACTAGTTTTCCATAAAAAAAAAAACTATAGACATTTAAAAACAATCCACTTAAATGATAAAACAAAATTGCAAATACTGTAACTAAAAATGAAGCAATAATCAAAAATTATTAAAAAAAAATATATATATATATGTATATATATATATATACTTACTGTACAAATATAGCTATAACAGTAACCTAAACAAAAGATAATAAAAAAATACCTACAGAAGAAATTTTTTGCAGGTGGTAGCCAAGGCAAAAACACAACAAAATTGCTAAAATATAAAAATGAAAACAAACGACACTGATCTTCTAATATTGATGTCTAGAGAGTACTGTGTCCAACAAATAATGCAATTACAGCAAATGAGATTTCAGAAATGAATGAGTGCTTATTTTACATGCTGATTACTGAGTATAATAATGCTTTAAAAGAGAAATCAATATGATAATCTCTAAATTGCAAAATGCACCATGGCAGATATATCTGTTTATGACTACTAAAGCACTAAACTGTGATTATGGGCGACATCTCTCTCCACAGGCAGCAGTCCATGTGTCTACTATGCTCTCCAAAGGCAAGTTTGCTGAATTAAGGAGTGTGATGTCGAAAGAGGTTAGTTTATTAAATGAATGCTTTGGCCAACATTTGATATCAAGAAAGGCCTATACATATTCTTTGGCTCTGTTTACAGGCTCTTGACAGTGTCAGAAAGCAGTGTAAAACTCTGACAGAGGCCCAACAAAAACATCTTGCCATTTCCCTCGATGACATTATATTTCTGCTGCCTGAGGATGTGTCTGTGTTCTTTGACCAGAGAGGTGAGTCTGTTCATTTCTCTTATGCACATCTTAAATAGGCTTGTGTTGTACCTTGAGGGATTTCTAAGTATAGAGCAGACTTCTTAAAAAATCTTTAAAGATGAACTAATCTTAGCAGCACAATAAATGAACAGGATGAAACCTAAAAGAATAGAAATATAGCGTATATGAAGAAATACGAAGTTCACTTTTTGCTATAGTTATTTGCTGTAATGTCGATTTCTGTAATTACGTCAGACAGGATGGATTGTTTAAATATAAAATCTATTTATAACATTCACTGCTGTTGTTTCCCTTCAAAATGATATCACTTCCTGGAGAATAAACCATGTGTTAAAGTGATACTGGGTACACAGGGGGGAAAAAATCTAGAAATTGATTGCAAATTAGAACAATGCATTGTTTGAAATATTTGGTTAGAGAAAGAAATAAAAATATTCTTTATAAATCAGTTGTAAAATTCACCTTATTCTCATTTATTATATTACGCCATTAGATCAACAAATCTGATCCCGATGGGCAAGCAGTGAATTGAACATTTCTTTGTTCTCCCAGGCAGAACGTTTCTTTACATCACGATGAGGCTTTGGTATCTGTCCAGCGCAGACACACCTGAGGACCCAGAGAGCACCCGCATCTTCAAGATGGACTTCACCGAAGACGATGGTCCTCAAAAGAAGATCATCACAGCTGTGTATGAGTAAGTATATAAGTATGTGTGTGTGTATATGTATACCATATATATATATATACACTCTATGTGCATATATATATAAATAATAGAGCTGTCAAATGATTAATCGCATCCAAAATAAAAGTTTTTCTTTACATAATATGTGTTTATGCTGTGTTTATTTATTCTGTTTATATT
>JAUCMS010000028.1:19394567-19413082 GCA_032357445.1 Enteromius radiatus | reverse complement strand
AACAAGATTTTAAAATCTATACGATGTTTGATAGGGAGCCAGTGCAGTGTTGACAGAACCGGGCTAATATGCTCATAATTCCTGGTTCTACTCTAGCTGCTGCATTTTGAACCAGCTGTAGTCTATTTATCTTGTGCCAACAACTTTCCTATTTCTAGGAAACTTTTTTTAAATAACCAGTAGTGTTCAGTTGTCACAGCTGTGAGCCACGATTAGCATCTTGCTAGCTGAAGATGGGGGAGGGGCCTTTTCAATAGAACATCTGATTGGACAAATATCTTGGTAGTGCAGGATGAGTCATTGCATTGGTCCATTTCCCTGGCTGAAAAATTACATTGTAAAGTTGAAAATTGTGAACTAGCATACTGATGACCTCTTAACTAAACATCATATTTTAGAATTTTTTTTTGTCAAAAGATTAATCATGACCTATCACATTCAAAATAAGCTTTTGTTTACATTACACACACACACACACACACACACACGTTTTAGATGCGATTGTGATTAATCATTTGAAAGCAGTAAGATATGTATTTATTTATATAATAATATACTTTACTCAAGAAACAATTCTTTTTATTATCTATTACATTTATTATTAATTATAATCAATATAATGAAAATCATGAAACAGTTTTCTTTGATTAATAAAGTTAAAAAAAGAACAGTATTTATGTGAAACAGTAAAAACATTTATAATGTTACAAAAGATTTCGGTCACTTTTCTAAATAAAAATATTTTCTCCAAAAAAGGTTTGAAAGTGTTTTTTCACATTTCATAAATGTAGTAAAGTCAAAAAGTCATTTTAATTTAAAATATACAGTATATAATTTAATATATCCGTGTGGTTCAGGTTTTCAAAAATTAGCTGCACTGTTGAAAAAAGCCTTTGAGATTTCTCATTTTTCACTGAGCGATCACTCAAGATGCTCTTCTGATCTCTTCACAGGTTCTAGAAGTCAACAAAATCCAGACGTATAAGAGCGCCATCATGGCTCTGTCTGATGGCGGTAAGCTCTACAGAACAGAGTTAGCGCTGGTGTTGTGCGCAGATGAGATGTGAACGCCTCCATCTGTACACATTATCCCAGAACCCCATCCTCAGCTCACCTGTGACGCGTAAAGTAGCTAGAACCCTCTCACGTTCTTTCATTTTGAACATGGATTTCACATAGAAAGGCAACCCTGTGGCATACTTTTCAATTTGTTGTTTCTATACTCTTTCTAAGTGTACAGATTTTTTAACAATGGCACAAGTACAATACTTACAACCTACACTGCATACATAAACAATTTCCCTTGTTAACAAAAAAAGAGACCCATCATGCTACCAAATCGCTTATCACAATTCAATATCCAATAAATATTGATTTACCTTACAATATATTAGACAAAAGCAATAATGTCCTCAAGGAATGCTGATGAAACACGGCCTGTTGGTGGGATCTATGTAAAACTCTAAAAGGCTGCATTTACTTTAGCGATGCATGTTTGTAACAAGGCGGCAGGCCCTGCTAGTAGGATATGTTTGACTGCAAGCACATGCCGAATGTAATGCATCGCCCCAGTCCTGTCTCTAATGTTAGATTTTGCACTGTTAAGAATGACATGCTACTCTATGCTAAACACCACAGACACTGTGTAAGAAAACATTAAACTTATTGAATGACTAACTGCATCCAGTGTCATAGATCCTTCAGTCTCTAAAAATCAGCCTAAATTTAATTCCAAATGTATGACTTTTTTCTTCAGTGAAAGTCAACGGGATCCAATTCTGATTTGTTTTGGACCCCATTGACTTTCATTGTATGGATAGAAACGGTTCAAGCATTCTTCTAAATATCTTCTTTTTTGTTCTGCAGAAGTCAGTAGGGGTTTGTAACAATATGAGTAAATGAAAAGAAGTTTATTGTGTGATTCGGTGCAACATAATCACAACATGCAAATGTTAGCTTGCTCAGAAATTAAAATCATTCTCAAAATAAACGCCTGGTTTTAAAAATGTATATGAACATACAGCTGGGTTTGGAGAGGTCTAACAAAAAAAGAAACAAAAACTTAAAAAAAAAACAAAGCAACTCTCAGTAGAGTTCTGCCTCCCATTTAAAGTTTCAGCAGATCATGATCTTATCATATAATTGAACAGCTGACCTTCCCAAGGTGGACACACCAAGACATAATACATGAGTCATTGCGAACAAACAGAAACAGTTTGTTTAGATGAGAGCTTGCTGAAACTAAATCAACTAGGATAGTAGCATATTGAAAATGTAGTTGATTTTCATACTTTCTCATATCTATATCACAAGATATTGTGGAATTTTCGATTAGCCACCTTTGGACCGGAACACCAAGGATAAATAGCATTCATGAGAAATGCCTCTTTCCCTCAAGCGCTATAGCCGGAAAATTATTTTGAAACCAAAATTTCGATGCCAATTTATGATCCATTTTAGCACACTGCCAATAACATCCTGGGATTTACGCTTGACCTGAAAAAGCCATTGTTAAGGATAATTGATATTTAGCACTAATGACTATAAGGACATATTGAGGCCTAAAACCATCAAAATATATTAAATTACATATTAACATTACTTACAGCTAATTTGAATCACAAAATCTAACAGAAATGAGATATTTTAAATAGTAATATTACCATTTTACTTCATTTTGAAAACATAAAAAAAAACTTTTTTAATGGGAAGTGTGTAAACATGTACTTATAAAATCGAATGTCACATATTCAACAGAGTAAAATCTAAATGTAATGATGTGTATTATACAAACATTCTAATTATTTACTATCAACAAAACAAGTCAACAAGAAAACATACCATTTTTCCTAAGGAAGCCAAACCATATCATTTTTGTGTTCTGTACTCTCAGATGCGGTCAAGAGTGCCAGTCAAAAAAGACTGATTTGGCTCCACCACAGACAGTAATGTAATGTAAACTAGAAACCACTAGGACGAAAGAGCAGAAAAAAATGAATATGAAGACTGCTCAGAGTTTTTTTGAGAGGAGACGGATTTAAAAAATGCAAAGCAAGTGAAATTTATATTTCTCTTATTCCTCAAATTGATAAGCAAGCATAAAGCAAGAATTAAGGAAGAATTTATTCGTCAGCATATATATATATATATATATACATTTGACTACTAAAAAGGTAACCTACAAGTTTACTGCATACTTAATTTAATTGGACATTTAAGGCAGACTGGTCAAAAAGTACATATAATTTAGCACAGGACAAAAACTTGACAACAATTTAATGTGATAAAAAGTTACTGAATGGACATTTTTATGTGCCAAGATAATTTAAGTCTCAATTTACTTTCAAATTAGTTAATCCTTGTGTTAAAATGGGAAATTGAAATCAGGACTGTGATTGGTGCCAAATTACAGCAGTTTCAGAGGTTTATGATCCTTTTGTGTTTCTGATTTTCGCTTCCATTACGGCCCATTGCTCCTTTGTGACCTAGCAAATAAAATCAAGGTAAACATATAATAAATAAAGTAATAAAAACTCTCCATTGTAAATTTCTGATCGATTGACTTTTGAAGGGGGGGAGGGGGGATAAATAAATAATAATAATAATCACCCGTTTCATTCCATTAAACTCGCCAGCAAGTGAGACATATTCACCACCATCCATTCGAATGATCTGTGAGGACAGAGAAGATATACAAGAAGGAAATCTTTCACTGTGAAAAACATTAGCTGCCTTGTCAGGGCTCCTTAACTTTATAAGTATAGGGTTATTACAGTAATGCGCTGGACCACATAACTCCATATTGATCTCTGGACTACTATTTTTTTCTTTAATTCTTCGCAAAACTCCCTCTGATGCTCAGAGTGGGAAAGAGAGGTGGAGTGAGTGCCCTTGGCTCCGTTTCTATTTGGCTGTAAACGGAGAGGCCCTGTGGGGATGATGCTAGGTGAGCTCTCGCCCAGAGAGGCAAAGCACTTATCATGCAAGGTCACCGAACTTACCGCGCCGGATACCCAGCTGGCATAATCGCTGCAGAGGTAGGCGGCAAGGTTGGCGATCTCTTGAGGAGTTCCCAGACGACCAACGGCTACATTCTCTAACATCACCTGCTCAAACGCACCAGTGGGATCCAGTCTGCTGAAGGCACCCTTAAGAAAAATACAGGAGGTGTCACTAATAAAAAATGGATTACATTCATTAAAAAAGCGCAAAGCTTTAAAGAGTAAAAAATCTTTGGTTTGAACCACAGAGTTAAACTTGGTCTGTTTAGATCTGACAAAAAGTATGATTCATTCACAAACTGGACATCACTACTTCTCCAATACACTAAGGTTTGGATGATAATTTTTTCAGAGAAGGGCAACTTAAAAAAAAAGCTACCTTGGTTTTGATTGGTCCTGGTTGAATAACGTTGAATCTCATGCCGTATCTGCTCCATTCTGCTGCCAGGGACCTATAGGTAGACTGAATCGGTCAGAACTTTAACACGTGCTATGATTTATTTAAAACTGGTCCCACTTTTTGGAGACATCTGCTCATTCTATGTATCAGACATGGCCAGCACAGTTTCTAGTGCAATGATCTTCCAAAGGCAGACTTTTCGCCATTAGATTTATCACACAGGGAAAGCAATAAGAAACATGATGACTCACAGTCAAGCCAAGGAAAATACAGTCAAAGGCTCTGGTGATCTTATGTGCAGAATGTATAGAGCAGGGGTGTCCAAACTGCGGCCCGTGGATGAATTTTGAGCGGCCCGCAGCATGTCTACTAAAATATATTATACATGGCTCGCCAAGCATCATTTATAAAATGAGCAGTTTCACAATGTCACCACAAGTTAACAGCACAATTTTACACCAGATGTAGCTGTAAAAAGCAAATAACAATTTGATCTCTCATATCCGTTCTCATTTCTTTCTTTCCTATATATATATATATATATATATATATATATATAGTATACACACAAGCAAATCAAGTTCAACTAATCATTTCAGCAGAGATGATATTATTATTAATGAGCTACTCATCTGAATCATCAGTTAGATAATGTGCTGTTCACCTCTCCCTGTTGTATTTTACGCATATTTATACTCCTTAAGGGGAGAGGATCAAGATCCCCATCTTACAATTAAAATGTAAATGAAACATAGCACACAGCACCTTCATTATGATAATATATGCAGCCCTCCAAGAATAGATTAGAAAGGCATTTGACAGGAGGACCTGATCCTCAAAGGAGACCACAGCCTGCCAGTTGTATTGGACCTAAAACTCTGTAACAGAATACACACGTGCAAAGTTTGTCCACTCCAGCTTTAGCCGCAGCACTTGGCACAACAAATCCTGAGCCACTCTCTGCATAAATTGTGGTGATGGCCAGGAACGCAGCACCTTTATAAATTCAACAAGATTATTATTAGAGATGAAACTAAAACTTCAGATCATGTGTAACATAATAAAACAGTATAAGCTGTTATAGTGCATCAAGAAGAAAAAGAATAAATTAAATCTTTGTTTTTATTATCAGTAAGCACAAATACTTGTCAAACTTGTTATCGGTAGTGTAATATCTTTAGACTACAATTTAATAAATTGAACAGTCTGTAATCACAAAATAATCCAGTGAGAGGCAGGATGTCTGAATTTGAGCAGCTAATTCACTCTATCATACACACACACACACACTAATGTGACTGAGGCAATGAACCAGAATTATCTTGTCATCATACCCACACACATTCTTGGCTCTTATCATTGCAAAGTAAATGTACATAAAGACTAATGATGTCTTAATTTACAGAAAAGTAATTACGCTGATGTACTGGTTACAGCCAGAAGCTGTTATCTTAACAGAAAACAAAGAGAGCAGAAAACAGCATAAATGCTCATAAATTAGCCTATTATAAAAACAGAAATTCCACATTCTGACAACTTTTTATGCCACATTTCCAAAAGTGGGATGTGCAAGAAGCCACAGGCAACCTCATTACAGCAGAAGCATCAAGACAACCGGCAGAAGAAGAAAAACATGCATCATCTGTACAACCATACACCTCTTATGCATTCCAAAGCTGCATGTTTTTGATCAAATCGTGATACAATATTTTAAGGTTATATGATGAATGGAAAGCTAAAAACTACACTATTCATTTGAAATACATTTTGCAACATTATCAATGTCTTAACTTTCGCTTTTGATCAATTTAATGCATCCTTACTGAATAAAAGAAAACAATTATATTCTATAGACTATAGAAACTATATTTATCTTCATTTGCAGTATCACTGACCAATTACCACTAAAAATACATTTTACTTGTCCTTTTAGCAATGGGACTGCAGTTCTAAGTGGTACACATTTCTGATTCAATATGTAAAAAGAAAAATGTGAAATTAAGCAATTTTGGGGCTGTACTTTTGCAATGATGCACATTGTAAAGAATTATTTCAAAGTTAGGTCATGCTTCTGTCACATGATACAAGGGCATGTATTTTCACAATTTCTTATTATTTCAGGTGAAGAGACAGCAGCACAAAATTACTTTCACAGATGTGATTTATAGAAATTTCTATTAAATTTAAAACATTCTGTTAACTATTAAAATAATCACTAAAACAAATACCACAGTTTATTAGTAATTCGGGTACTCGGTAAGACTTTCTTTGCACTTACTGCCCTCTAGTGGTCATGTACTCCAAATCAACTATTTCTATTCTTTCAATCAAATCTGTTTAAGCATTTTGCAGAAACTTTTATCCAAAGAGCCTTACACTGTATTCCAGGTACACGTGTTTATCAGTGCATTACCTGGGAATCAAACCGATAAACTTAACACTAGTTAGAGCTAAGCTCTACTTGTTTGTAACAGTAAGATTTCTATCATACTTAAATACATTAAATTACCCTATAGCTGCTCAAGGTCTATAAAATAACAATCACCTTTCTCAGCTTTGATGAGGCGTTTCCCGATGTCTAGAGTGACATATGCGGTGCCGTTCAGCACTACATCAGTGATGGTTCTCCAGGCATTGGGAGAAAGATTCTCTGTAGGAGAGATGAAGTTTCCAGCAGCATTGTTTATCACCACCTGTGGGTTGACAAAGCATATTAGAAACAGTTTAGTTTAGTTGGCTGAATCTATTGCATCATTGTTGTTAAGATGGAGACCTAAACCTACATCAGGCAAGCCGACATCATTTACAAGTTGATCAACAGCAGAGTTCACTGAAGCAGGGTCTCTAACATTACACTGGATGGCATGGACCTGAAACGGACATATTTATCAAACTCTAAGAGGATGTAAACAAGTCCTTCACCATAATCTGAAATCCACATGAACACTCTAAGAAAATGACAATGTTTGCATAGACTTTCTAAAGCACAGGTACCTTGTTTCCTGTCTGTTGTGAGATTTCATCTGCTGTCTTCTTCAAAACATCAAGACTTCTGGAAGTGATGTGACGATAGAAGACTTAAGACAATTTCTTTCAACTGCAATTGTAATTTCTTTTTTATTTTAAAATGGAATTTGTTCTTGTAGTGGGAAAGCTAAATTCCAGTCTGCAATGTTATACGATCCTTCAGAAATCATTCTTTTTTGTTGCACAAGAAACATTTCTATTATCGATAATGGGAACAATTATGCTGCTTAATATTTTAACGAGAAGAATAACTAACCTGCTGGCTATCACGCACTCTGCTCCAAGGGAAGACAGAGTGGTGGTCATGGCTTTTCCAAGTCCTGTTCCCCCTCCAGTGATAAAGGCCACTTTGTTTTTGTAAGTTCCTGGGAGAAGCATAGCACCATAGCACGGTGGGAAGAATCTAGCATGGGGAGGACTGGTCTGGTATAAAGTGTTTGTCCCATTTCCAAACAGCTGTTAAAAGACGCAAAGAGAGTCACTGTATATTAATGCATTAATACAGTTAGGAATAAATAGTGGCCTACCTATAAATAAAAATTGTGTGAAAGGTCATAATGACAAAGGGTAAACGAAAGAATTATACATTCTAAAGCATGCAATAGGTCCCAAATGAAAAATAAGGTTTGACAGGCAGGATTTTCCTATTCAGTACACATTATTACAATTAAAAGAGATAACTGTACTTAAATATAACATACTCTGCAAGCTATTTTAAATTAAATTCTCCAAAATACACACTTCTTACATTTTACAGATGGTTTATTTAACTAGGTTCCAGGTAAATAAATCACATTGGCAGCATTACATGAGATTTCGAAACTAAATTTTAAATGCATGCACAAAATATTTAAGTGCGCATGGACAAAATAAAACTCTTACTCGTGCAGCTATGAAGCACTTGTTTGTAGAAATTCTATTTAAAACGGTCAGTCCACTGAGCAGCGCCATTGCGTCAAAAAAATATTTTTTTAGCGAGAGAAAGCGTGTTTTAATAATTTCACAACGTGCAAATAAACTTGGAAAGTCGTACTCAGTAACGCCTCTGACGCACTGAAATGACTCTACAACTGAAGTCCGAATACAATCAATGATATCTTCCGGTTTCCGGTTTGCCGGTTGATCTGGGATCAGACACGTGACACATTTCATCCAATAGCGTGTCGCTATTGAGCTGAGGAGCAGATCTCGGATCAACCAATGGAAACGCACACCCCTAGTTTACTCCTGAGACATAATAACAAACGAAGCGGTTCTTTTATGTAAATGTCAGTATATTATATCGTTCGTATGATTTGGCATGTTTGTTATTAACGTTCGTTTTGACCTGGGCAAAATGTAGAATATCATTTTGAGTAAGGTGGGAAGAAATAACTATTGCTAACCAGTCGGTTGGTTGACAGCGCGCTGGCTCAAAGAATCAGGTAAACAACCGTTTATTTTTGTATTAGTGCTGTAAACAAACAATATAACGTAACACGCACATGCACGTGGTATAATACTTTATAACTGGCAACCTATATGGAGAGAAAATTGCAATAATGTAAATATTTGGAGTTTCATTTTTTCTAGCGAGGATTGCTAACAGATATGATGCAGCATTTTGTCTCATGAGACTGTGTGATGTGAAGATTACACTAAATTTATAACAAAACATTGCATGTATCTACTCCAATTGCGGGTGATTAGTAGTAATAATTTTAACTTTGTATTATTTCACTTTAGCTTTTACACATGTTTTGCACTACCTAAAAAGCTGAATGTTGCGATGTACTACAAAACCATCTTCTATCTATCTATAATAGGTATACATTTATCTTTGAGGACAGCCATGGGGAACCAGCTGGCTGGAATTGCTCCATCACAGATTCTTTCAGTGGACAGTTATTTCTCTGACATCCATGATTATGAATATGACAAAAGTCTTGGCAGTACACGGTTTTTCAAAGTGGCCCGGGCAAAACATAGAGAAGGATTGGTTGTGGTTAAGGTCTTTGCGATCCAGGACCCCTCTCTGCCCCTGACCAGTTACAAACAAGAGCTAGAGGAGCTGAAAATCAGACTGCACTCCTGTCAGAACTGTCTGCCTTTTCAGAAAGCCACACTTACTGAGAAAGCAGCCATACTATTTCGGCAGTATGTTCGGGATAATTTGTATGACCGTATCAGCACACGACCGTTCCTCAACAATGTGGAGAAGAAGTGGATCGCCTTCCAGCTCCTCAATGCTGTAGACCAGGCCCATAAATCTGGTGTGCGTCATGGTGACATTAAAACAGAGAATGTCATGGTGACAAGCTGGAACTGGGTGCTTCTAACAGACTTTGCTAGCTTTAAACCTACATTCTTGCCTGAAGACAACCCTGCAGATTTCAACTACTTCTTTGACACGTCCAGGAGGAGAACGTGCTATATTGCACCGGAGAGGTTTGTGGATGGTAGTATGTTTGCTACAGAAAGTGACCAGACAACTCCGCTCGTGGACCTCTCCAGCAATAGCCAGAGGACCAGGGGAGAACTCAAACAGCCCATGGACATCTTCTCAGCTGGTATCCATCACTATTTTATTATTTGTAGTTTGCTTAAAGCCGATGCTATATAATATGAAACATTTTTCAAACTTTTTTCTCTTTGCTTAAAGCTGATGTATTATAATATGACACATTTCTCCAACATTTTTTTCTTTATTTTCTTTTGATAGGTTGTGTGATTGCAGAGTTGTTTACAGAGGGTGTCCCACTCTTTGACCTCTCACAGTTGCTGGCTTATCGTAAAGGACATTTCCAAACCGAACAAGTGCTGATGAAAATTGAAGATCGCAGTATTAGAGAACTGGTAGCATTTCTAATCATGTGATTTTAGATACTTTGTATTATTTCACTTTAGCTTTTACACGTTTTACATTCAAAAGTTTGGGGTTAGTAGTTGAAAATGTTTTAAGGTCTGCTCACTGAGACTGCTTCTCGTTGATCAGACATACAGTAAAAGCAGTAATATTGTGAAATATTATTTTACTTTTTTTAAATATTTTCTATAAATTTATTCCTGTGATGGCCTAGATCAGTTTTCAGCAGTTATTCCAATATGTAGATTTGGTGCCCAAGAAAAATTATTATTATTATTATTCACGTTGATTCATGCAGCTTAATTGTTTTGTAGAAAATTATAATCACCTAGTTTTTTCAGGATTTTTTGATGAATACTTAGTTCAAAAGAACAGAAAGAGAAGTCCTTTTTAATATTTGTAGTGTCTTTACTGTAACTTTTAATCTGTTTAATTAATCCTTGCTGAATATAAAAAATGAGGATTAATTTCTTAAAAACAAAATACTAAACCTAATCTTTTGAATGGTAGTATGATTTATTTTAATACATTATATACATAAATAATATAATACTAGTTAGTACTCTTAGTTAGATACTAGGTAGTACTCTGTATAATTTTACCCACTCTATGCAGGTGGCACAAATGGTGCAGCGAGAACCGGAAAAGCGGTTGACGGCGGAAGAATATCTAAAGCAGCAGCGAGGCAAAGCTTTCCCAGAAATCTTTTATACCTTCCTTCAGCCCTACATGGCTCAGTTTGCCAAGGAGACCTTCCAGTCTGCTGATGAAAGAGTGTTAGTCATTCGTAAGAACCTGGAGAACATCCTCAACAACTTGTGCAGTGGCGGACAAACAGGGAAGACTGAAAAACAGGAGAAGGCATCTCTGGAGCTTAGTTTATCCAAAGAACAGGGGCTTGTGGTGCTAGTTTCAGTCATCACATCTTGTCTGCAGACACTACGTTTCTGCGACTCCAAACTGGCAGCGCTGGAGCTGATTCTTCATTTGGCAGGCCGGCTGAATGTGGAGATACTTCTGGACAGGATTACACCTTACTTACTGCACTTCTGCAATGACTCTATGCCACGTGTCAGGGCTGAGGCCGTCCGAACACTGACTAAAGTGCTGGCATTGGTCAAGGAGGTTCCTCGCAATGATGTTAATATCTACCCTGAATACATTCTACCTGGGATTGCCCACTTGGCCCAAGATGAAGCCACAATTGTCAGACTTGCTTATGCAGGTAATTTAGTGCTAAAACAAATGCTGGAGTGAATGGTTGTCATGTCTAAATTGTTCTTTTTAAAAGCGCAAATACATTCACAATCTGGTTATTATAAAATTATAAAGTAAGCAATTCATGGTTTTATACTTTTCTGCAAGGATGCATTTAATTGCACAAAAGTGATAACAGTGACATTTTAAATATTATGAAATATTTCTATTAATTTTAATTAATCATATATTAAAATATAAAACAGTTGTTTTTAATCTTGATTAATAATTTATCTCAATAGTGCTATTTTTTATTTTTTACATGCTATTTTCAAACAAAAAAGCAGCCTGGATTAGGGAAAAAAAAGATTTATAAATCTTACTGACCCCAAATATTATATTATATTATAGAGAACATAGCACACTTGGCAGAGACAGCGCTTCGTTTTCTGGAGCTGGTGCAGGAGAATAATTTGAGCTCTGAACAAGACCTCAATGGAGAGGACACAGAAGAAATTCTTCACCCCAATGAAAACTATGATTCAGGTAAATGTCTGCCTTCAATAAAATCTCACTTTTGTAGTAGTCTTAAAATAAGATTAATAGATATTGTCTGTATAAATCCCAATGTAAGCTCCAATTTTTTGCACTACGTTAAAAGCCAGCTTGCATGGAAACATTGTAATGCTGTCATTAAAAAGCTATGGATATGATCCATCCCTTGTCCAAAGAGCTGCAGGCCTTGCATGAAATGGTTCAGCAGAAAGTGGTGACTTTACTGAGCGACCCAGAGAACATCGTCAAACAGACGCTGATGGAGAACGGCATCACACGCCTCTGCGTGTTCTTCGGCAGGCAGAAAGCCAATGATGTCCTTCTCTCCCATATGATCACCTTCCTTAATGACAAGAATGACTGGCACCTCCGTGGAGCTTTCTTTGACAGCATAGTAGGTAGGTTGCCATCACAGTCACTTCATTTAATATCAGACAGTCACTCAGTCAACATTTTACCAAATCTCCTCCTCTATGCAGGTGTAGCAGCATATGTGGGCTGGCAAAGTTCCTCCATCCTGAAGCCTCTTCTGCAGCAAGGCCTGAGTGACGCTGAGGAGTTTGTCATTTATAAAGCTCTCAATGCTCTCACTTGCATGTGTCAGCTGGGGCTACTGCAGAAACCTCACATCTACGAGTTTGTCAGTGATATTGGTGAGAAATTCTGCTCTCTTGTACGTCGTTGTTTAATGTGCTGCATAATTATTGTGTATATTTGTTACTGTTCCTCAGCTCCTTTCTTGTGTCACCCCAATCTGTGGATCCGCTATGGAGCTGTGGGTTTCATCACTGTTGTGGCTCAGCACCTCAACATCGCTGATGTCTACTGCAAACTTATGCCCCATCTCAACCCTTTTATCACACAGCCTATTATACAGGTAATTAGTCACAACTCCTCTGAATAAAAATCTCCTTTTGGGCTTCACAGAAGAAAAAAAAGACGTTTCCAAATTTTTCTTTCCATTTTTAACTCTTTTTCTGCCTTTGAACAGATTGATAAGGAGATTGTGTTGCTCAGTGTGCTGAAAGAGCCTGTAAGTCGCTCTATCTTTGACTACGCGCTGCGTTCCAAGGACATCGGAAGCCTCTTCAGACACTTATTACTCCGCCAAAAAAAGCGTAACGGTTCCATCCCAGAATGCTCCGCTCCTGAGGATCCCGCAATTGCCCAGCTGCTTAAGAAACTTCTCTCACAGGTCAGGAAAAAATTGAGTTAAAAAAAAAAAAAAAATTATTACATTTATAAATAACCGTTGATTTATTTATTTAATTTTAATATTTAGTTAATTATTTCTTTATTGTATTAATTAATGTATAATGCTTCCAGTTTCAGATTTCTCTTAGAAACATGTTACATTTTCAAAAATCACGTTTCTGTGTGTTAATTTTAACCTTGTCAAAAGAACCCAACTGCAGTTTGATTGAAATTAATTAGAATTCACAGTTATCTGTTTTTGTCGATGAACTCTTCATATAATGTGCCAAATCTTTCAGCCAGTGGTCAATGGATGGACTTTCTGTGTTCTTCGAGTAGAATACTACCACACGAGTAATGACTGATTAATAAAAGTGTTGTTTCAGGAACAATAAGGCATGTTTCCTTGACTTATATCACCCTTGTATATATTGTATTGTATAAGTTAAGCCGTATCATGTGATTTCTATCAGGGGATGACGGAGGCTGAGGAGGACAAGCTTTTATCTCTGAAAGATTTCATGCTCAAGTCTAACAAGGCCAAAGCCAACATCATAGACCAGAGCCACCTGAGTGATGGAGCCCACAGCGGAGTCATTGATCTTGGTACACTGGGTATCACTGGCCGACAAGTGGACCTCATCAAGCCCAAACAGGAATCTGAAGACAAGAGAGGTGGGTGACACACTGTCTGCATTAATATTTGCGGTTATTTGAGGATATGTCATTGGGTCATTATTTAAAAATAATGCCTTTTAATTCTGATTTGTTTGCAGACTTCATCCCTTCTGCCTCTGGTATATTGATTAGATCTCAAGCAGATGAACTTTGTTTGAAGTTATAATCACTTACTTTGACTAACTCAGAGGCTTTGTGCGTCTAAATCTGAGAATTCACAATAACAGGCAGATGTGATGTGTATAGATACACTTTGTTTTGCACGAAAGCTCGTGTTGGGTATTAATGTTTTTCTGTTGTAGTCACCTTTGTTACAAACAAATGGTATGGCTGCTGATGACTGAATTAATTCAGTCATAAAGGCGATAGATTTTCCAGTATGCCATAGCAAGTTGTTGTTGTTTTTTTTTTTTTAAAGCAAACGGCTTTAAAATTCCTATTTTTCACAGACACAGAATTTGGGAAGTAAAGTTTTATTGTGTTTGCCTCACTTCTATAAAAATATTTTCTTTTTGAACTAATATTAATTTACCTACTATACTGTATGTCACTGTGCTGACTAAATTTTTTTTTTACACGTGTCAGTCCGCATGTTAACACGTTAACTGAGCACCAAGTGTTTTAGAAACCAGAAATGCATCTTCTATCAGAACCGCTTTCAAAACCAGTAAATTTATCTCTTCTTGCAGCTCGCAAACATACGAAACAGGACTCCAACTTGAACGAGGAGTGGAAGAGCATGTTTGGTTCTCTGGACCCTCCCAGCTCGGCGCAGACACCCTCGACGGTACCTAATGTTCTAGTTCCGAGCGGTGGTGGGGAGCCCAACAGAACTCTGGCTGGAGAGCACCTGCGATCTGAGAGTTCCTCACAGACTCTTAACCTCCCTCATGTTCCATCCTCAGCCCAGGTCGACCGCTGAGCCGACAGTGTGCTATCATCCCTCCCCTGCTCTCTCTCTCTCTCTCTCTCTCTCCTTTCAGCCTCTTCCATCAGCCCTGTTTTCATCAACACCATTTTTTTTAGTGCGCATTTGTCCGTGTTGCAGCTTTGTAGTCTGTAAAGGCTTTGAATCATATCAGTCATCTGATATTTTCCGTCATGTTTGCACAAACATGCAGAAATGTGCTGGATTAAATATATTAGCTTGTTCTTAAATTATACTGATGATAAATGACTAAAATCTTTATCTTAAACAACTCCCCTTTGCTCCTTAGATACCTGAAAGTGGAGCTGGGCAGTCCAGGAAAACCACAGCGCTCCCTACTATTCAAGTGGTACAGTCTGTAAGCGGAGCGTCCACGTACCAGCGGCGCATCACCACATGCAAGGCAGAGCTACAGCAGCTGGTGCAGCAGAAAAGAGAGCAGTGCAATGCAGAACGCATGGCCAAACAGATGATGGAGAGTGCGGAGTGGGAGAGCAAGCCTCCACTGCCAGGTACAGCAGTCACATGTCACCTCGACCTTGCTAATACCCGTACATTGTGTGGCTGTCTAGCCTCTGCCTGCTAGATCCACAGAAATCATGACTTTTTGGTTGACTTTATTTTTTATATCTAAAATACAAAGACATTTTAATTGAGAAAAAAGGCTAAAAGTAACCTTTTAAGTAACATGGGTTATGTAAATAATTTATTTATCTGAAATGTTCAACAGTATTATATATTTTTGTAATAAAATAATTGGAATAGTGGTGCTGTTTATGTTGTTTGACTTTGTTACATACATCACTGGAAAGTGAATCAAAGCCTTTTTGACTTAAAGGCCCCCCACGGTCCAAAAGTAACACACACAGACACCCATAAATACAAATGATTTTATAATATACTGAATATATTATTAACAGAAACTAAGAATGTTGATTAAAAAAATCTATTTTACTGACATCAAACCTTGAATGGTTATGTAAGTTTGATGCTTTTCACCTTGAGGATATCCTAAATATACTTATCATTAAATTCTAAATATTATGTAGTTATTTTAGAGGATATTGCTCCATTAAGTAAGTTTTTGTTAGTAGCTACCAACTGCTTTTTGAATGATTGTAACTTTTGGAGTTTTCTAGCTCGTTTGCCTCACACAGGTTATTTCCACTGCTTACCTCAGCTGTTACATTGCAGGCTGGCATCCAAAAGGTCTTCTAGTGGCCCATCTCCACGAGCACAAATCTGCCGTGAACCGTATCCGAGTCTCCGACGAGCACTCCATCTTTGCTACATGCTCTAACGACGGGACTGTAAAGATCTGGGACAGCCAGAAAATGGAGGGCAAGACGACTACCACAAGGTGGATATCTATACAATGTCTATAAATTGTCTAGGCTGTTATGTGAACTGAAATGACTGAAAATGCAATCATTTCAGGTCTGTGCTGACGTATTCTCGGATTGGAGGCCATGTGAAAACACTGACCTTTTGTCAGGGGTCGCATTACCTTGCTGTTGCATCAGATAATGGTTCCATCCAGCTTCTTGCAGTTGAGGCAAACAAGCCGCCCAAATCACCCAAAGTCCAGCCCTGTCAGACCAGGTGTGTGCAAGTCATGTAACTCTACTTGTAGCATCCTGAATTTGTGTGCTGATATACGATGGTACAAATGAGTGAGTTAAAACTATCACACTGAGATCGGTCAGATCATTGAGCCACTGAGTCTCTTCCAGGTTCTTGGACCCAAAGGATGAGGGTTGTGCGGTGGATGTGCATCACTTTAACTCAGGGGCGCAGACGGTTCTGGCCTACGCCACTGTGAATGGCTTTTTGGTGGGTTGGGATCTCCGCAGCAATAGCAATGCCTGGACCCTCCGCCATGACCTGCGCCTAGGCCTCATCACTTCCTTTGCTGTGGACATGCATCAGTGTTGGCTGTGTGTGGGTAAGAGGATAGTTGGATAGCGAAGCAGACATGTGTGCCAAACAAAACCCAAATTGCAAGAAAATGTTTTTCAGGAAATTCCTATACCATTATAGTGATTAGGGTTTGTTGTGTCAAGCTTGGACTTAATTAATGTCCTACTTACACAGGCACAAGTAATGGCACAATGGCTTGCTGGGATATGCGTTTTCAGTTGCCAATTTCCAGCCACTCCCACCCAGCCCGAGCGAGAATCAGACGCCTGCTGATGCATCCACTCTACCAGTCCTCTGTTATTGCAGGTAAAAAGTCTCTTATGATCACCAGTGCTACATTTATTTATACATATTTTAAAATGTAATGTAGTCCACTAATGGAAAAGCAGAATTTTCAGAAGCAACTACTTCATCATGTGATCCTTCACAAATCATTCTAATATTGATGCACACGATTCTCAAAGTTGCAAACTCTTGTTCTTAAGAATAGAAAGATTAAAAGAACAGCATTTATAGGATTTTTATAAGATCATTTTTGAGGAATTTTGTGTATCCTTTCAGAATAAAAGTATATGTAAATATATAAAATAGAAAATCTTTCTTTTCAGCTGTCCAAGGTAACAATGAGGTGTCCATGTGGGATATGGAAACTGGAGACAGGAAGTTCACTCTGTGGGCTAGCACTGCACCTCCGCTTTCAGAGATGCAGGTATGTTGTCACTTCTGCATCTCAATATATGTTCATAATAATAAATACATTCAGACTTGCTGGCTATCATTACACTGTAATCTGTTGTCCTCCACAGCCCTCTCCTCACAGTGTTCATGGGATATACTGCAGCCCTGCTGATGGCAACCCTCTCCTACTTACAGCTGGATCTGACATGAGAATCAGGTGAGGCTAATTAGCAAAATGTTAGAAGGCATCAAGTCTTGTTACATTGTTTGCACAACAACCTGCTTACAAAGACTACATCCACATTAATCTAAAATATTTCACATTTGAAAGCACCATTTTCGTTTCCATTCAAATGATTTTAGCGCTTTACAAATATCTCCTGAATTTCGGGTGTAACTTCAAAATCCTACCTCATGTCATAAACGTACCTTGGTGCACTTTTTAGCGAGACAAGAAATGCGTACCAACAAGTACTGCATTTTCCGAAAAAGGAACACTAGAGGCAGTGAAACTCTTTTATTTAACTCTTTTATTATAGTTTTGATTAATAAAGCGTAACTTTTGCACGATTAACTGAATCTGTCATGCTAACGTTCAAAAGCATAAGTTTTCAAATATCTCAACATGTTAAGATTTGTTAACACTATCGGGTAGGTTTAGGGTTGGATTTGGTGTAGGGCATATTACCAACATGATAGAGCATTAACTTTTAGCAACAATCCCTGAATATTTCAATTCTGAACCGATGCAATACATACCTATATCAACATAATAAAAATGTGTTTTAGCGCCGATATTTCCACAAGCAAATATTAATTGAACGCAGGCACGGATTACCGAACAAGCCGTTGCCCAGGGGCCCTAGGGCTGCGGGGGCCCCACGGTCGCACTACCATGGGCCCATTGTATGTTCGAGCGAAAGTTGTCTGAACGTTTTGCTCAGGGGCTACGCAAACGTTGCAGCAACATTGTGTGGAGGTGTAGGTCAGGGGCGATGCAAACGTTGTAGCAACGTTGCGTGGAGGTTTCACTCAGGGGGCGACGCAAACATTTTCCCAAGTTAGTGTTGTCCAGGGGGCCCACGGAAAAGA
>JAUCMS010000028.1:19378575-19394467 GCA_032357445.1 Enteromius radiatus | reverse complement strand
ATGATAGAGCATTAACTTTTAGCAACAATCCCTGAATATTTCAATTCTGAACCGATGCAATACATACCTATATCAACGTAATAAAAATGTGTTTTAGCGCCGATATTTCCACAAGCAAATATTAATTGAATGCAGGCACGGATTACCGAACGGGCCGTTGCCCAGGGGCCCTAGGGCTGCGGGGGCCCCACGGTCGCACTACCATGGGCCCATTGTATGTTTGAGCGAAAGTTGTCTGAACGTTTTGCTCAGGGGCTACGCAAACGTTGCAGCAACGTTGTGTGGAGGTGTAGTTCAGGGGGCGATGCAAACGTTGTAGCAACATTGCGTGGAGGTTTCACTCAGGGGGCGACGCAAACATTTTCCCAAGTTAGTGTTGTCCAGGGGGCCCACGGAAAAGATTTGCCCAGGGGCCCACCCGACCCATAATCCATCCGTGATTGAATGCAAACATTTTACATTCCCAAGATTATGAGTGCATGTGCAGATATATTGAGCATGTTATGAATTTGAGTGTGTTCTGTACGATATCTGCAGGTTTTGGGATTTGGCTTACCCGGAGAGGTCCTACATTGTCGCAGGTGGTGCAAACGACTCGCTTCACTGTCCTTCTGTGTTTTACAACCGCAAGATCATAGAAGGAACAGAAGTAGTACAGGTCTGAAACTCATTTCAATCTCATTTTCCGCCCATTTATATTCAGCTGCTCTTCACTTCTGTCTCTCTTTGACCTCATCAGGAGATCCACAGTAAGCAGAAAAGCGGATCCACTGAGGACACACCCCGCCGTGGCCCAGAATCGCTTCCTGTGGGTCACCATGACATCATTACTGATATTGCTACTTTCCAGACCACCCAGGGCTTTATAGTCACCTCCTCTAGAGATGGCATTGTCAAAGTCTGGAAGTGAGAGAGAGCCTCTGCCAAGATGGGACACCGTTAAATGGACAACTAATCAAGTGCACTGTAAATTTAAATATAATGCCAATTAATATAATTAAGTAATTTAGGATCAAATCCACTTAAAAAAAAGAAATGTAACTAAAACTGCAAAAGCCAACAGTTTGTGTGTGAAAAGTTTTCTTTGTATGTTTGTTTTTCTGTGCTTTATGTGAATATCAAGGTCATACAATATGATCACACTGCAGAAAACAGGTGAGCTAAAACAGTGTTTCACGCAGTTATTACACTTATAGTGTTATTTCAGCACAGCTAAACCCATGTAGATTTGTTTTGAGTGCGTGCGAGACATGGATGGCATTGAAAGTTCCATTATAATCACTGTGTTATGGATATTACTGAATAAATGTCATGACATGTTTTTTGGAAGAAAAAAAAATATTGACCAGAGCACAGCACATTTTGCATTGTTTCAGGTGAACATGAAATATATAAAATGACCCATGGCTTCCCACTGAATTAAATTAAGTCCAACTGTACAAACCTGGTCAGATTACAGAAGTAAACACATTGTGAGCAGTTTTCACTACTAAAAAAATGCATACATTAACAAATGTAAAATTAAAAACTCTTTAAATCAAAACAGTATCATTTTTTTTATTGCACATAACTAGTGCTGTCACAGAACACTTTTTTACAAAAAAAAAACTTTTAATATTTAATTTTAATCTACACAAAATGCAGACTGGAAGTGTAGTGGTAGAGAGAGACGAGGGATGGATCATGTTAGGATTCAAACTTTGGATGCCCACAGCACAACAGCACTACATGTTGGCGCACTGCCTACAAGGCTATCAGCGCCTACATAAACTAAAAGTTTCTAAAAATATGAAAAAGTTAATTGCAATTTTATATTTCACAAATCATACTTTAAAAAATAAAAAAGTCTTAATTGAAAGACTAAAAACAGGATCAAAATTCTCACTTTTTTCAAGATTTCAAGAAGAAAAAAAGCCATAATTGTGAGATGTAACCTATGTGCAAGAGAAAAAGTAAGAATTGTGAGATAAAAAGCCACAATTACACTTTTTTTAAACTTTTTTTCAAAAGCTGGTCATAAAAGTATCACAAACATAAAAAAATATATAATTTGCTATTGTATTGCGGTGGCAAATAACGTGAATTTTTTGTTGTAAAACCTGCACAAATATAATCTTCTGGCAGAGAGAGAAAGATTGCTAAATATGAGGGTGAAATAAGTCTTTGCTCAGAAGTGCAATTCGGAAAGTCATCCTGGTTAAATGTCTTTTACACAGAGAGCTTCACACTCCTCCTGCTTGCTAAATCTGTTTTTGTTTCCTCCACATCCTCCAAACCAGAAGTGAATGCATTCATTCTGCTGGATGTCATAGTGCCAGTTTAAAACATAGTCACTGCAGGGTCCCACATCCTGTTTCATGAGACATACATCTGTGAGTGGAAACATCAGGGAAAAGTTTTGGTTAGTGACACTTCAGGCGATATTATAATCCTCAGATCAAATCCTTTAAACCACAAGAATCAGAAAAAGCCAAATAAACAGCTCATTTCTCACCATCCTCTTCCTCTTTTGCCTGCAGGATTACTTCAGGATCTGGAGATTTAATAAAGAAGAAAAATGTTTCTGCAGTTATATATAGACAAAAGTACCTTGAAATTATAGTTTTCTAAGGTAGATTTCTTAAAGGTAGAGTTTTTCATTTCCAAGCCACTAGAGGCACCACTAGAGGAAAATTGTTTATACTTCATAGCACTTGATATAGTAACCAATGGTTTGAGTTTGGGTGGGAGAACGTGCTTTTCAACAACCCTGCACAAAAATGAAAAATACATTGAACTTGACTAATCTGTTTTTCTGGTCTTTGTTGGTATGTCAGACTGGTATGTTGGCCAGATTTAGAGGGGATTTTGGGCCACTTCTCAGCTGTTCAGGCTGGAAGACTGACTAGGTTTCTGAAATGTAAACCGGGGACATTTTGAAGTTCCACTGTAAAAATACCTTTGCAATCTCATTTGTTATTACAAATACATAAAAAAATGAAAACAATGCCTTTTTAAAAATATATTCTACAGTAGCTGAAGGTCAGTTTGCCCAGGCTGGAGGACCTTTTTTTTTTTTTAAAATAGGCTAATTTTCCAACTCCCATAGAGTTTAGCAGTATTAGTTTTACCATTTTTAAATCTGTTCAGCCTAACTCTGGGTCTGGCGGAGCACTTTTGGCTTAGCTAAGCATAGATCATTGAATCATATGAGACCATTAGCATCATGTTCAAAAAAGTTACCAAAGAGTCTTGATAATGTAAAAAGAAAAAGTTGTGATTTTCAAGGCCGCACTATACTCTCATTCCGGCATAATAATCATGGGTGCAGCAGGCGCAACAATAATACGCAGCGCCTGAAAATAGTCCTCAGCATTTTTAGGCACGGTGTATTATCATTGCGTCTGCTACAGCCATGGTACGGCAACAAAGTTCCTTGATCATTACGCTGGAATGAAAGTATAGTTCCAAGAAAATCACAACATTTCATTTTCCGTTAGTCTTCGTACACAATGTAACTACAGAAGAGTCAAGCTTTAAATAAGAAAATTATCAAAACGCTTTGGTCATTTTTAAACAAGATGCTAACGGTCTATAAGATTTAGTGATCTACGCTAAGCTAAACTAAAAGTGCTATTGCCAGAACCGGAGATCGGTTAAATGGATAAAAAAAAAAAAGGTAATACTCAACTGTTTAACTATAACAGTTAGAGGATATGGAAAATAACATTTTCTTTAAAAAAAAAAAGCCTGCAGTTAATTTTGCAACTTGGTTTGGTTATTATTTTATATTTATATTTCCAATGATTTATGAGACACTGCACAAAAGACTTACTTTGTTTGCCACATATCTGAATGCATTCCTTTTCGGAATTAAAACGGTTACTGTTTCCGTCACAACCCCCGTACCAGAAGGGTAAACATGTACCGACCGCTTCATTATAGTACCAGCGCTGCATATATCCACCACAGACGGTGCCACGGTCACTGTTCAGCTGACACGCATCTGAAAGCAAAACACTCATTTACTGACAAGCCATGCAGAGGATCCTGTAAAGTTATTTATATAATTATCTATATAAGCAATGTTTATATAGAATAGAGTGGTGGAACTATGATGTCACTTTGTAGGCAAAAACCCAGAAGCGAGTCAACATTTTAGCACTTCTGGGCCGTTTCTCAATATGCATTCTTGACTGTACTTGCGGACTTGTGAACCGTCATCAGCAAGTACTGTTCCAATTCAAATCTAGTCAAGTATAGTTAAAATCTCCGGATGTGTTCTTGCCCCGCCCCTTTTATCAAAGATGCATCAAGAGAAGACTTGTGCGAACCTGAGGCAGCCAGGTATCCCAGAATGCATTTCGCACCAATCGGCGGGTGTTTAATTTGCCAAATATTACCGTTATTGTGCCATGAAATGCAATTCTAAGACTATTTCAGGTGAGAATGTAGTTGCTCAAAACTAAAATCTGCAGTTTATTAATAAAGATTGCGTCTATATAAAAATTTGCTTTGCCGATTTTGGAGCCGTTAGCTTCACGTATTCAGTGGCCGCTCAGTGCTCATGTATCCGCCGAAAGCAGCCTCACCTTGCATATGTTTAAACACTAGAGGCACTGTAATGTGAGCTGAGGTTTTTAAGAACGTACTGTAAATGTGGTCAATAGAAGACTTGACTCCTGAGTCTCCACGGCCTGAGTTCTGCTGGTCCTCTTCCTCTCCAGCATCTTCCTCCACCGCTACATCTGGGTATGTTTTGAACGGCACGGGAACACTAGGAAACAACATTCGTTTTGAATTTTATTATATTAAATGGCTTATAATTGATTAATTATGAATTAATTATGTTTAAATTTAGTCTATTAGCAGACACTTTTATCCAAAGCGACTTACAAATGAGAGTAAAAGAAGAAATATATTGTATGAATGTACTTATTGCAGGTTTATTTTAATAACTTGCATCTTTGTAAAAAAAAATATAGAAATCTCACACATTCATTGCAAATATATTAACCTGATTTTTACTAACCTGCACGTTTTTAAGTACATGACATGCATTATATGTAAATTACATCATAGCATTACATAAATAAGAATCTTCCTTTTTACTATGAAACTAAATAAATAAACAGTGATCAATGTTCAGTGTTACTTCTATGACCTGATACAAACAGATATTTCACATTAGAACAGGTCAGATTTTGTCACCTATATAAAGGTCTCTCTGCAGCAGCGTAGTCCACAAAGCGACCTGAATCTCGCATAAAGTTACTGCACTCTCGCTGGAGGGACGGATGAGGGTAGGAGTTCACATTTTCTGCAATCACAAACAAACTATATTAACACACACACAAGCTCTTCAAGATGAACAAAGTTATGCAAAGCCATCCTTAAAGTGTGAGCATAGTTTGACCGGGTGAACTATTCCAAAGTTTACGCTGCATTAAAGCATTCCTTACTGCTCAGAATGTGGAAGAACGTCCTCATGAAGCGCTCCACGTACTCATGTTCTCCATGTCTCAAGTGGCCCAGGTGAATCATGTGCTGTTCTGGGGGGTAGCTGGCAAGCTGCTCCACCTGACCAGTGGTGATTAAGTCACCCACCGTCAAGGTGAGGAAAACCACACCCTCGCACTTCGCCACCTTGGAGAGAAATTCCACCTTCCCATTGTACTGATATGCCGATGTTGTTCCAAGGATGACCAACACCACCCTGTTCTTGCGACCCTTAGGAGCGGTGTGGATGCCCTGCATTACTGCGTATTCTATCCCAAGATCCAGTCTGGCATAGCCTCCGGTTTGCTGTAGATCCTGGTAGATGCTCTGCTTCATTAAACTGCGATCTGGGAACTGCTGGAAGCCGAATATCACTCTGACACCAGACTGGGTGTCAGCGTACGTGGAGCTCTGCTGGTAGACGGCCACCCTCGCTTGTCTGTTGGCCTCATTGGGTTGACGGCTCACAACGATCTGATCGAGCACACCACCGAGCACCTCCTTCAAGCCCTGGTATTCATCAGACAGGATGCTACCGGAACCGTCCACAATCACCGCCAAGTCCATGTCCAACTCCTGAGGAGATGATGGCAGGTTGGTGCCGTCACATTCTCTAGCTGGTCTACAGGGATCTTATAAGATGAAAAAAGAGCACATATGATCACAAACAAACTACGACCACAGACCTCCACAGAGAGATCTGCAGAAATCAAACATACACCATTCCTTGCATGTAAGTTTGTTTATTAAACAGTTTTTTTGTATTATTGCATTCTTTTAGCTACCTATCAGAATATAGTACTTTTACACATTCATAAATTATAAATATATATAAAAAATATAATATGTTATTTATATTATATTGTTATGGTTCCTCATGTAGCACTGTGAAATATTAGATAATCTTCTCTTCTGTAGCGAATGAATCATGATTCATACTGGTTTTCTTTTTCCAATTAGACACATCCATATTTTTTTCCACTGGGTGTGAAAGAGATGGAGAGAAATTACTGGGTCTTACCATAGCATATAACACAACTCTGGATCTTACTGAGAGTTGCATTCTGGTCTTGCGGTCTACCCAGCACAGTCAAGATAAAACTCTGGTTTTCATCTGCCTGCATACAACAAAACATCCCACAGTAAGAATGAACAGGTCTAGTACACACTGTTAAAAAGTTTTGTATTAAAACTTCTGTTAGGCACATATATCATGATGTAATAATTAAAGGGACAGTTCACCCAAAAGTAAAAATTCAGAAAGGTTTGAAGAACCAACGAACTAACTAACTTAAACTTCACAAGTAAGAGAAAATGACTTTAAAATTTCTCCTTGGTCAGTCACACAGATTTGTTACAACACGAGCGAGTAAATGATAACAGAATTTTAAATCTTGTGTGAACTATTCCATTAAATAATAAAAAGTAAAGTAAAATACAGATTTAAGTATGCTTACAGTAACTTTACCTCAAAAGCTCTTCTCGTATTAGGGACATTCCTTAATGAGATGACCCCAAGCTTTATGTTCAGGCCTTTGTACTCTAGAATGGCTGTGGTGAGGGACGTCGAATCCTGTGATTCTCCAGCAGTGAGGAAGATCACTACCTTCCTCATCAGGACGCCCTTTCGCACACGCTTCAGGACATTCCTGCCTACGAAGCGCATGGCAGCGCCTAGGTTACGCCGATTTGAAGTGCGTTCCAGGGCGATGTTTTTTACAGCTTCAATAAGCTGCTTCTTTCGATGATAGTCAGTGAAGCGGATCAGGGATTTGGTGTAGGAGCTGTAGGAGACCACCGCCACCCGAGCCCCTGTCGGGCAGCTGCTCTCTGCAAAGTTGATATTGTCCAACAGTGTAAGAACTACAGAGCGCATGCGATCAAAGCCTTGAGAAGTCACATCTTCAGACATGTCCAAGCCAATCACAAGATCAGTGGGGTAGGCAGGGCATTTTATGTTATCTAGAGAGACAAACATGAGAGAGAAGAGTAAGAGACCATATTTAATACATTTAATTTAAACTGAATTGATGAGAAATTAATGAATAAAATAAATTTTACATTTTAATTTCTAAAATGTATTTTTGGGTTATATGACATAAAAAGTTACCTACCTCTGCAGCAAACTTTAAAAAATAAAACCAAAACAAAAATGTCAAAAAGCATCATCATCATAAGGTTATTAACCATTTTAAGAAAAAGAAAAATAGAATCATAAACACAGGTTACTTACCACAGTTGTCTCGGACATATGAGATCAGTTGACAGTCCTATAAAATAATTTATGTTATATATATATATATATATATATATATAGGCTTTGTGGTGCAGGGTCATATATATACATACACACATGCACTGTAGGACAGTAATAAAAAAATAAAAATTTAAATAAAATCAGAAACATACAGAAATCTGTCTGGTTCCACGTGGTCCTTTTGGGCCCTATGTGAAGAAAACAACATTTTGTATTCCTTCAAACTCCCATAATCATATTTGAATAATTTTAATAAACTTACCCTGTGTCCAGTCATGCCCTCGCTGCCAGGATCTCCACGTAGTCCTGACCTTCCAGCATTGCCCTGTTATCAAACATCCAATTTAATCTCCTTAAGGTTCTCACAGAATGAGCAAAAGAATAAATAAAAATAATAAAAAATTTACTTTAAAATGTTATTACCCCTCTTCCGGTGCTGCCTTTAGGACCACCACCTCCACTTCCTCCTTTAAAACCCTGTTCACCCTGAATATCAAAAAAAGAGAGTGACTAAACATGGTTCACTCATTATTGGTTATACTATCAAGTGATTATTTTAAAACCAACCATATAATAATTAATGTACTTCCAAGTTTTGGATGAATGAAAACTTACCTGAAGTCCAGGATATCCTGGGAAACCAGAATCTCCCTTAGAAAAAATAAATAAATAAAAGAATCATTTTTACATATGAATTAAAAGTTTTTTTAGTGAAACAATAATATATTATTTATAATAATATATAATAACATATTGTATATAATTTCCGTATACTGTGGAATTACACAATTTTATATTTGAGAACAAATGATTGCAACATAATTCTCTATAAACCTTCTGTCCTTTGGGTCCTAGGAATCCATAGCCATCTGCACCATCTTTTCCCTATGATTAGAAATAAATGCTGTCAGTGGTTGTATCGGTGTCTAATATTAAACAAAGACAACCATACAAATTGTTGAATTTTTGTTGAAAAGAACAAAACAGCATTTCTAAATTTGCTAAATGATGATGGACAATGCCTGATATTGCTCGGTTTTGGTAGCATCTAAAAAAGAAAGAAAAAGTAACCGGCAGTCCTCTGGGGCCTGGAGGTCCGAAAGCTCCCTTATCTCCAGGATCACCTGGCTGGCCCTGTAAGGCAAAAGCAAGATAGGCAGGTTTAATATTAAAAAAAGCTTCAATTTATAAACAAAGAGGATGGTTTTAAAAGAAGTCACTGACCTTCTGTCCCCTGGACCCAGAGCTTCCCTTAGATCCTGGCCTTCCAGGAGAGCCAGGAGATCCCTGTGTAAAAGAAATCAACACAATCTCATTGATGGCCGGATGTGGTCTACTGAATATTAATGGCAACAGTAATCAAATTAAATAGTCAATTAGTTGTTTTTAAACTTGCACCTGAGGTCCAGGTAGACCAATATAACCTTTCTGCCCAATTGGACCAGGTGGACCACGAGCACCCTGGACAGAGACAGGAAGAAACACTCAAATCACAAGCTCAAAATATTTACATACAGCCAATGTACAATCAAATGTATTTGTACATTACCAATGGACCTGTGGCCCCAGGGAGTCCTTGTAGTCCTGGTGTTCCTAGAGGCCCCCTGGCACCCTGAATTTACAGGAAAAAAAAAAAAAAAAGAATTTGGTATAATTTTGTGGCTTAAGTGGCTTAAGTATTATTTTGACAGTACTTTACCAGTGGACCCGCTGAGCCTCTTCTGCCATCAGGACCCTGGAAATAAAGAAGATATTAAAAGAGAAAACAGGCTTAGAATTTAACTTCTGTACTATATTTACATATCAAAGATTAGATTCATTTACTGGTCTGCCATTTTCACCAATTTGGCCAGGAAAACCATCCAAACCTGGTTCACCCTGTTCACACAGAAAGAGAATATAAAAAAATATATATTAGAGATTGATATTTGTTGTTAAATCATTCATGTATAAATACATACACACTGACATCTTTTGTCAATGTCATTTGTTACAGCTTTTCAACCTGTTTAAGTTTTTATAGAATTACTGTAAATCTTTTTGCAATAGATCATCGGCCAGGATGCAGAATAACATTATTTTTAATCAATACACGAAAAACAGAAAATATATTTTTTTATAGTGTTAATCGGAAAGATTACAAACATAATAGTTTTTAGCATTTTTATTAAAACTAAAAAAAATGTATTTAAACTGAAATTTCTATTTAATACACTTAGACATAAAATGGGATTGTTAAGGGTCAGTTGTTTATAAAATATTAAATCATCTCCCCATACCTGAATGCCTGGGCTGCCAAAGTCACCTTTAGGACCACGAGAGTTGTTGTCTGATCCTGGACTTCCCTGATTATAATTACACGGATTTATGGTCAAAATTCACCCAAAGACTACTGGAACATCTACTGCATGACATTTATCAGTCGCTGTTCTTGCACCTGCTATTATTTCCCAAAAGTACCTGCCGACTGACTATTTCTCTACTTTGAGACATTTGTTGCAAAATTTGGCAACAAAAAACAATGTTAACCACAAACCATTCCTTTGGAAAAAAGAGTAAGCTTAACCAATTTACTGAATTACTAAACTAATTGAATCTGATCTTTTGAAATCAATGGAAATTAAAATCACCATTTTAATGATATAGTATAAACTGTAGTTTGTTACATTAAGGGAAAATTACGTGCAGTTAAAGTCTACTTACTGGATCTCCTCTTATGCCTCGCTGTCCTGGGTTTCCAGGGATTCCTGCGGTACCTCTTGGACCCTGAGGTTTGAGCCCAATGAAGATAAAACAATTAGATTAAAGCAGTAAAGAGAGATTGTGTCATTGCTGATAAGTACAAAGAAGAATATATATGATGGATTTTACTGGACTGCCTGGATCTCCTCGCTCTCCTAGGCTTCCTGATGTTCCTGTTACACCCTACCAACAGACGTGAAATTTGTTTAACATCAGAAATGTATGACTTTCATATTACGGAAATTCAGTGGGGAAACTACATATTTCATTTTTTGTTTTGTTTTTTTAATTGAAATGTGCAATTGTTGGGTAAAATAAACAAAAATAAACAAAGTTTGCCTCTATGTATTACTGACTAGTTAACAGTACATCATTATATTTCTTACCTGTTCACCATTTACCCCATCTAAACCATGTTCTCCATCCTCTCCCTATAAGAAAAAAGATTAAAAGAGACTCATAACATTAATAAGCAATCATCAGTTACATTGCTTTCATTAACGAGCCAAATGAAAGCAAATAAGAAGGGAAACAGGAACACAATTTATATGCAACCTCATAAAAACAGGAAAAACCACAGGCTAAAACAAACCTTTCCAGATGGAAATCAAAGACAGTAATCCAAACACATGCTGGTTAGTAACAGCTGTCTGGCAATAATTAGGTACCAACTTGTATGATGTATTTAAGCCAAGTTAAAGTTATTTTTCTCTCTCAACAGAGCTTGAATGTTTATTTGAACTTCAGGTGTCAGTGTCCATATTTTTATGGATATACTCACATTATCACCTCTGTAGCCTCTGCCCCCCTGAAGAAAAAAAAACAAACAGCAAAAAGTAAATGCTGCAGGTTTCAGTGCTAAAAGTCACATTAAAATGAATTAAGAACACACATCTTACCTTTATGCCTCTTCTTCCAAAGCATCCTTGATGCCCTCGAGTTCCATTCAATCCAGGAACCCCTCTATCACCCTGAAATAAACATGTACTATACATGAAAGTCTTAGGACTTCAGTATATCACAATATATTCACATATTGAATCACAAAAATTAATAGTACTTGTCACAAATGCAGTATCAAGATTTTAATGATTTAAATAAGTCGCTTATGCCACTAACATATACAGTGAAAATGGTAATACCCTAAAATAGTATTACAGTTTAAAATTACTGTTTCTATTTGAATCTATTTTAAAATATAATTTGTTTCTACAAAATAAATCAATGAACCCAGTCTTCAGAATCACAATCATTCAGAAATTATTTTTAATATATTTTATAATCAATGAAACAGTTGTGCTGCTTAATATTTTGTAGAAACCATGATTAGGAAAGTTTAAAAGAACAGCAATTATTTGAAATATAATTAATTTATAACAAATGTACAAGTCTTCATCCTTGATGAAAAAAATATTTTTGTTAATCTTACCAAACCCCAAACTTTTAATGGTAGTGTGTGTTGAAATAAATGACTACAGTCACACTGACCAAGAAAAAGTTGTTTTATTCTACATTTAAAAATATATATAGTACGTAATGCATTTTCTTCATTATTTTTTCTATAAATCTGAACAATGTGTATTGTAAAAGCACTATTTCTATAATGGCTTCGGTAACCAACCAGCCCAAGGCCATTATCATTTTGGGCCCAAGTAACAGTTAGTTAAATATTATGAAAAAAAAGAAACATTTTATCATGTTAAGCATACAAACCCCATAAAAGCAGATGTTCAAGGGCATTGTAAAGTAACATGCCTATCACATGAAAGTTGACTTAAAAAAATGTAAACAAATAAAGTATGTGAAGTATACAATGAAGAACTTACAGCTCCTCCTTCTTCTCCAGGGAAACCAGGAAGTCCTCTCAGTCCAGGTAACCCCTGATCAGCAGTACAGTGACAAATTAAACACTCTTCTCTATTTTCAAATATTATTTAATAAATCTTGGCTCCTAAATCTATTCACCTTTATCCCTGAACGACCATAATTTCCACGTGCTCCCTCATCACCACTGCATTTACACATCACATTACAGCACTCCCTTGAAGCAATTGTATCCTGTGGATTGGAAGAAAGTGAGAAACGCTTGGAGGTAGGTGTTTATGTTATAAAGAGACTGTTGATACCAAACACTTGACATCATGACATCTTTCTTCAGGGCTCTTTAAAAACTCACAGCTGTTTCTCTTCATTTTAGAGAGCCTTACACTTCCACCCACAGGAAGCCATTTGTTTACACAGCAGTCAAAACACTTTGGTGATTGCGAAGGCAGCTAATGTACTTCAAATAACAATGTACTTGCATGCGATAAATAAAAAAAAAAGCACTAAAAAATTGTGAATTACAGAGCTATTCCTCATCGCCTTAAAACAATTCTTTGGTCTAGGCTTTGTCTTACAATCTGCTTCTGCATGACACTGGCCACATTCTGCATGCCGATAGAGAGAAGCTGCTTGTAGTGCATCCCTCGACCAAACTCCAGCCTCTGCAGGTCACCAAAGTTTTGAAATCCTTCTAGTGCCACGGTCATCAATGCTTTTACACCTGTCAATGTCACAAAGGGAGTCTTAGTAAACAAAACAAGCATATTCAAGCATCTATAACTGCTGCATAAGCTGCAGCGTTTTAAAGAAATGAATTGGTCTTTAATTGCTGTGAATGTACCACTGGCCCTGAGGCTGTTGACAGCACGCAGAAGGTTCTCAACAGGTTCATCCAATCCATCTGTAAAGATGATGAGCACCTAGAAAGAAAAATTGAAGAAAAATTTTATTCCCTGATGAAAAGCTTAGAACAACATTAATATCCTTGTTGGTTTATGGTGGTCAGTGCTGGATTTCAGGGGTGCCAACAATTTTTGCCATGACTGTATCTATAGATTTTTTGTAGCTTAGATTTTGTGTATGTTTTTCCAACCAAAATATCTAGAAATTCTAAATCAAGAAGGATTTAAGCAAAAAACAAAGTCTTATTTCAAACAAAAACAAGATTATTTTGCTTGTTCTAAGCAAAAAGTCACTTAATATTGACATCTTTTTCTAAAAACAACACAATATTTTTTTACTTGTCTAGAAAATCTATCTATCTATCTATCTATCTATCTATCTATCTATCTATGATGTTTTTTTTTTTTAGATGTGCTGGTCTGTTAACTGCTGTTCTTACCTTTACAGGTGCATTTGAAGCTCTGAACTTCTCCTCAAACGAGGCTAAAAGCCTGGTGTTGAATTTCAGAGACTCTGAAGTCTGAAGTGTCATCACTTTTTTTAACACACCTTCATCATACTCTTCGAAGGAATAATCATTCAGCTTTTTTCCATCCGCATTGACCAATCGGAAGCCTACATGGGTATTGAGGGTTGGGCTGCGGATACAGCACAGGTTGTGCACAACTGAAATGTACCGGATGATATCAGGCAGGTACGACTGTAGCTTTTTCTGGTTTCTAAAGAATGTCGGAAAACTTAAACTGGTGCGCGAAATATCAAATCCGATGCCAATGTCAATAGTACAACCTAAATAAAGAGAGACAGAATTTGAATGCATTCAATGTTCTAACATAAAACAGTAAATTCCTAATACTGTGTTACTCCTAAAGTTATATTTGAATTATTTTCAGTTCTACAGTTTAATATCACACATAGATGGTACTTCTACTCACTTGGATCTACTAAGGGTTGAGGAACACAAAGAGCATCAACAAATGTTGCTGTTGTCAGATTAAGGTAGCTGAAGTTCTGTACTTTAAATATCCTATCCGGTGACCCGGCGATATAACTGAGCTGTGGCTCTGAGACTTTCCCAATTCCAATAACAAACATGTTAATCTGAAGGCGTCGGAGATCATCAGCTGGGCCTTCCACACTGTCTGAAGAAACGCCATCAGTAATAAGTATAAGATTTTGCGGTATGCCATTCGCTTTGCGACTCCCCTTGCTCTCCTCAAAGAATTCCTTCACTTTACTCAGAGCGTTTCCGATTTCTGTCTCCTCTTTCATTTGCTTGATTTGTCGAATTGCTGATTTCACCCCCTTCACATCTTTATGCTCATTTAAGTAGAATTCCTTCTGATATGAGGTGCTGAACTGGGCTATACCAATTCTGTGAAGTTCTGGAGAAATACGGAGCCGGTCCACAACATTTAGCAAGAAAGCAATCATAGTTTTCCATGAATCTTCCTTGATGCTTACAGATCCGTCAATCAGAAACACCAGGTCAGCTACCTCTATCTGGCATTCTGCAAGACAAAACAATCAGACACAATCCAGTTCAGTTCATGCTGATAAATCTGACATCTAATTTGACTTTGAATTCTTAAAGTCTGAAGCAAAAGCGTTTACCTGGTTTGGTTGCATTGCAAAGCACACTGGAGATGTCCTTCTGCACTCCTTTAAGTCCCTCGTAATTATTAACATGGAAGACTTTGTTTTTGTTGTTGGTAATGATCTTCAGCTCGCTTTCTTGAGCTCTATCCACTCCAATTCCATACACATTTATATTTTTGTCCACAAACTCTTTAGCACGTGCAGGTAAATTTTCTTTGTCTCTAGCATCACCATCCGTAATTACGAACAGCATTTGAGGGACTCTCCGATTCTGGCGCCCACCATTCTCTTCTTTAAAGTAATTGAGTGAGTATCCAAGAGCCTTAGCTGTATTTTCATTTGCAGTTGGGAGCTTCAAGTTTTCTATGGCGTCAACTACCAGACGTTTATTGTTGTACTGATTTAAAGTGAATTGAGTTGGGGTGCCAGAGTAAACAATAACGCCAATGCGAATTAGATTTTCCCCAATCTGTGAGCTGTTCACCACGGAGATTAAAAGGTTTTTAATGTTTTCAAAGTCTTGAGAACGAATCCGTCGGGTGCACTGCACCAGGAAGATCACATCAGCCAATGGCTTGCTAGGACAATCTACAATATGAGAAATATGTTTATTAATAATCCATTAAAAAAAACATGTACTCCAAGACTAGTTTCAACAAGCATAAATTGCCAGCCTGGTCTAAAATGGATTATTCTAGTGCTTGCTTGATGTTGGTTCACAGCAAAACAACATGGTTAGATTTGAATAATTTTAAGCGAGTGACTTGCAGGATGCAGTATTGCTATTCAAAGTTAGTTATTACAAAAATGAAAATGACCCCATCATTTACTCACTCTAAACCCATCCTAGGTGTATTATGCCATTCTAATTCAGAATAATACAATTGACCTTTCGCAAAACCCCGCCCCAAAACGGCCATTGTCCAATCACACATCCCAGCAACGGTTAGTAAGTAAGCAAGGTCCGTCAAGCTGCGGGCCTCTGGCAAGCAAAATGGTGAAGCGAAGTCCAACAGTAGGGAGTTTTTTTCCCTTCCCAAAGCCAAAGACACAATATGAGCGGAGCCTACAGTGGATTAAGCAGTGTGG
>JAUCMS010000028.1:19335892-19353437 GCA_032357445.1 Enteromius radiatus | reverse complement strand
AGTTTGATTTCACAGAAGTGTGATTGACTTGGAGTTACATTGTGTTGTTTAAGTGTTCCCTTTATTTTTTGAGCAGTATATATATATATAATATAATAATCATATTGTGATAATCACAATTCATTGTTTGACGTTTGACAGCACAAACAAATAGCCTATATGCATTATATAAAAATCTAAATAGTATTAGTGTTGAAATGGGGGGTCTGTACTACATATTAAACAACATTTTACAGCCAACAGCTCCTTATATCAGAAGTTATAGGGTTAAAATTACACAGCATCAAATGTGTTTATTTATGTCTGTGTGTACAGAGGATCTGTTCACAGGTGGAATAGTTCAACAAGGTGAAACTAAGTGTAAACAGGGCCAAAATCACGTATAGTTGCCAACTTCTGATGCTTCTTAAACACTGTTGTTGGAAATCATTACACAGACAGACAGACAGACAGACAGACAGACAGGCAGACAAAAATATAGATAGATAGAGAGCCTACTGGCAAAAACTAACCTATTTAAAACACAGTATTATTTAGTAAACTTTAAAATACAAGCTAGATGGGGTTGTTATTATCGCATGTTCACAAACATTTTCATCCAGACTTTGTTTTGTTTGAAGTTAAGACATAAAGACTGTATACAGACTTTACGCATCCTGTTTTATGGGGCATAATTAAACTAATGGTTTACACGTGTATGCTTGTGTACAGATGTTTCTGAACCACTGCAACCAGGGGTGAAGACAGAAATGTTTAAAGTGGGTGGACCTACAAAAAAACTGATGGGCCGATTTATTATTTTTTTACTAATACATTAATTTACATTAAGAGTTAAAAGTTAATTAAAGGTATAGTATCTCAACATTCGTTTATCTGTAAATAATTCATATATCTTCCTGCTATTTTCCCACGACACATTCATTCTAATTCCTTTTGCTGGGGCTTTGCTGCAAGCTTTTGAAAGCAGAACTCTTCAGGAGTTCAAATGTGCATAGCTGCAAATATATGCTTGTTGTGGACAACAGTGTTTCTTTCCACAATGAACTTATCTGATCACTGTATCTATGATAATATGACGCTTCGAACACGCTTGTCTCAGAGGTTTCCGATTAAATCCATCACCAGCAGGTCCTCTGGAGTCATTTGTAAACGGTTCATTGCTAGTGACTTAAGCTTCATTTGAGTTATCCAAAATATACTTTTTAAAAACTGACATATATATGTTTTACTGTATTCATATTTCACCTTTAAATTTAACATTTTTTTTTTCAAACATGCTCATGTTCTTAGGCAGTAAACTTAACATTGTGGGTGGGACTAACAGAAAATGATGAATAATTAAATTGCATTAATTTGGTAAATTACCAACTTCTGATTGAGTGAGCCACACCTGAAACCAACATGACATGAAGTTTTAAAATTTGCAAAAAATAATTCCAACGCATAATTTATTCATTTCTAGTGGTGGATTTTACGCGAATCACGGCGATGTCCGATGTCCAGTGTATTGGTTTACGATAGTAGTTCAAAATATTTATTCATGAAGCGGACTGATCATTTTGTTCAAACTTCGTGTGAAAAACAAATTGAGCAAACAAACGTTTAAATTAAGTATAAATTATGATTAAGTTTAAGGATTGTATGTGTCCCTGTCTAAGAAGATAGCCTTTACTACTTGATGTGGCATTACTGGAACATTTGAGACATTAACATGTAATATTAGAGGTAACGTAGGGATGTGGGGCAGCACATGAAATAAGAACCACTGAACTGTTTTTGAACGGTTCTTTGAAATGAACGCTTTAAAGGAACCGATTCGTGGAAATGAGTCGGACGGCATCCGCTCTGAAAGCAATGACGTGTCGTGACAACATCAGTACACGCCCACCGCATCCGGAAGTACTGCGGGCTTGAGGATTTGTTTTGATGTCATCATAGCAAGTTAAATCGTTGTGTTTTTACACCTTATTTAGTTTAGTAGCAGTTTGAAAGCTGCTTGAAATCCACATTGTTCAGTCTCGCCTGGTTTTATTTCGGAGTTCGAGGTCGAGAAGTTCAACTCAAGAAAGAAATGCTCGGAAGAGCTGCTTATGATGAAGAACAGGTTAAAATGATTTGACAAATAGCCGTGAAGCTGTACTCTGTTAACAACATTTAAACGTCAATCATGGATTGTACAGCTCTTGAACTCGATGCTATTAAATTTGCCAAATCAGCTGTATTCCATGATCAGAAGGGGAAATACAATGAAGCTGTTTTCTACTATAAGGTAAGATTCTCCTATTTGACATTTAAGGCTAATTGATCTTAAACTTCTTGAAAAGGCTTTATTCTTTAATGCAATTATCAGCTTGTTCCATGTTATGGCAATAACAACTGCCATTAAAAATGTTCCTTTTAAAAATAAATTCATATTTGAATATATATATTAAATATTGAATATGTATATATAGATTGATATTTTATTTTGTGTTCTGAATAGGAGGCTGCCCAGGCTCTCATCTATGCAGACATGGCTGGATCCAAACTAGAGAACATTCAAGACAAAGTAAACGAGTACTTGGACAGAGTACAGACTCTACACAGTGCGGGTCAGTTCACGTGAACTAATACCAATATACACTTTCTTTTAAGTTGCATCTTTGGGCCTGATTTTTTTCTGCCGTTCTCTGTGGTCAGCAAAAGTGAAACCTCCTCGTTGTTGTAGATGGAAGAAATTATGCTCGTATTTTCCGTGGCCCAACCTTCAGAAAGCTTACATAGGTCATACCAAATTTGAAAGTGGTGTGACTAATGCAGCATTTGGGAATCCCAAATGAATGCTGTGAGATTTTTTTGGTCCACAATTAAATGCAGTTGTCTTCCTCGTTCTCTCGTGTTATGTAATTTGTACAGCATTACTCTTACCATTAATGTTCTTTCATTAATTGCTCACCTTTAGGTTAAAATGCTAAGACTTTGTCCCTTGGAGCACAAAATAATTGTATTGGTTGCTCTTTTTTTTAACAATGATTGGTTTCAAGCTTCAAAAAGAATACAAAAAGCACACAAATCTTATAAACCGCTTAAATTGTGGGGGGTTTTTTTTGCATACTTTTCAAAGTTATGAAGTTTCCAATCACTGTAAATGTGTTGGCTCACTGACTGAATCCCTGTGATTAGTTCAAGCACAGAGCAGTGACCCTCTGAAGAGTAAGCATCAATTAGATCTGGAGAGGGCATACTTCCTGGTGACACAGGCTTTTGAAGAGGATGAGAAGGAAAACGCAGATGAGGCCATTGAGCTCTATACACAGGCTGTGGAGTTGTGTATTCAAGCGGTGAGTTGTCGTATAATGAAAAAAAAAAATCATTTTCTGTTGCTCAAAAATTTCAAAAGAGGATCAGGATATTTTATTTCAAAGACATTAATATCTTTATTTAGCAAGAACACATTAAATTGATCAGAAATGACAGTATTTACAAAATATATTTATAAAAATATACATTTTAAATAAATACTAAATTAATGTATCATGGTGTCCACCACAATATATTAAGAACTATCAATAACACCCTGATGAAGGCGAGTTGGCCTCAATGCATCAGTGCACAAATGAGTTGTTTTTTATTATAAAGCCTTGTGAATAAAGGCTTTGTAATTTTTCGCACTTCCCGAGTGCCTTGGTTTTATAAATAGTTTTGATGTAAAAGAATCCCATATCCAAAGAGCACAGATTTATGGACTTTCTACACCCCAACAGCAGGTTTTTTGCATATTTTTGAAGGTAACAATCAATAACTATTGAGATTTGCAGTCACAGGAATAAAGTACATTTGAAAATATATTTTAAAAAGAAACCAGTTATTTTAAATAGTCATGTTTCCACATTTTGCATTTTTTTTTACTGTTTATTATTATTTTACTCTTGAGCATGAGATTTCTTTCAAGAACATAATAAATTGTATTAACCCCAAAGATTTGAAGAGCAGTGTATATAAAGAACTGTATAATTAGATGAACTTTGCATGTAGACTCAGATACTAGCAGCAGTTCTAAAGTAATAGTTGTCAGTGTTTGGAACGGGCGGTGGTGTTCTGGTTTCATATCTCTCACTGCCGGTTATATAGGCTCTTCTGTAACTAGAAACTGAGCCAAGCCCTGTAATCTTTGAACTCTTTCTCTCTCCCAAACAGTCCAATGAGACATCAGATCAAGCACTACAGGGGAAACTGAAGCAGCTTGCTCGACAGGCTCTGGACAGGTGCTTCACCGTTTACTCAGAAATGCTAATACTTCTGTGTATTTTTAATATTTTAAGTAAAATGCCACATAATCAACAGCAGTATCAACAGACGTTGTGGCATACTGATGATTACCATAGGATATTACTAGAATCACAACTATAACACATTTAAAAATAGAATGACCCACAATCTACGCAATGCACATTCTTTGTTTTCATCTACTTTTCCACATTCAGGGCAGAGGGACTGAAAGACTCTCTTAGTAAACCAGCAAACCAGGACAGGGCTGCCTCCTCTGCATCTAAAGGCCCTGCTCAGGTGAGGCAGTTCTTTCCTCTGGGCCCAGACTTCTCTCTCCAGGACAAAACGCAGCCGGTTCGAGCAGTGCAGTTCAGTGAACCGCAGGGTCAACGTTACACGGCGGAGGAGATCGAGGTACTCAGGTAGGCCCACAGCAAATATGATATCTTATATTTAACCCTCATTACAGTTCATCTTACAAAACTGCTAACAATTTCATTATAGTCTTAAATATATCTTTTGTGAATCTCAAAATGAATGTTTTTATGCTATGCATTTATAATACCTCAATTAACTTGTGGCGTACATTTTTGTTTATTATTTCATTTTGAAAAAAGTATTGTGTAATTTTATAATATGTGTTTTAATTTATTGGTTATCAGCCACAACATGACAAATGGTTCATTGATATCAGCTATAATTGTATTTTTTTATTTTATTTTTTATTTTCAACATGCCAACCAGCCATCCATCTGTTAACATTTTGAAAGTGTAATCTTATAGAAATATATTCTTACATATTTTTTTCTTTTTTTTTATCTGTTTGCAGGAAGACCTCCAAGATAAATGGAATTGAATATGTTCCATTCATGAGCGTTGACCTGAGAGAACGGTTTGCGTTTCCTGTTCCATTCTCGTGAGTATTTTTTTTGTGTGAGTGCAATTTGAACAAGTGCAGCTGTTTCACTGACATCCATTTGTATTGCTGTACCCTGCAACAGATGTTTTGCTTAGATTTACACTAACTTTCAAAAGTTTTAGATTTTTTTGAAAGACATTAACAATTTATTTCAGCAAAGAGACATTAAATCAATCAAAAGTGACCGTAAGTAAAGAGTTCTGATTCAAATAAATGTGGTTAAATGTTTTTTTTTTTACTTTTTATTCACCAAAGAATCCTGGAAGCTATATTATGGTTTCCCAATATTTAAGTTATCTTATAACATTGAAATATAGCATTTTTAAAACATGTAGTTGACATGATCATGTTTATAAATAGGGACAAATGTGGGAAACTAGCTCTGTCGCCGAAGCAGAAAGCCATATTCTCACGCTGGGTTCGACCTGATGACATCTCCAATAACCCCACCATGATCTACACTGTGTCCAGCTTCAGCATCAAGCAGGTCACACTTTATGCATCTCTGCTTCTCATTCAAGCTTTAGCAGCCTGTTAACAAGAAACAACTTGAGCAGTAATAGTTTTGAATATTATTTAAAGCAGTTTTGCCATTCAGAAAGCGTTGGATCATGTGACTTTAAGCTCATGTAACGTTCTTTTGTTTGTTCGTGTTTGCAGACGGTTGTGTCAGACTGTTCTTTTGTTGCCTCATTGGCCATCAGTGCAGCGTATGAGAGACGCTACAACAAAAAATTGATCACAAGGTACAATGGGTGTGCTAGGCCTTACTGTTTACACTAATAGTTTGACTCGTGTGTAACCCTTGGATTATGAGGTTGCTTTTTTGATTCCTCATGGACTGAATCAGCTTGAGAATGTCATGTGTCCTCAGGCTGGAATGTACAAAATTCTTGAACAAGCACCTCTATTTTACTGTAATTTACATGAATAATAATTATAGAACAAGTAGTCAATGGGAGTTTCCCACAATGATAAAATGTTTATTTGCATGTTTGTATGTAGCATCATCTACCCACAGAACAGGAAAGGAGAGCCAGAGTATAACCCTTGTGGGAAGTACATGGTGAAACTGCACATTAATGGCGTCCCGAGAAAGGTGCCTAACCTCTCCAAGCTGCACATCCTCAAATTAACTCCAGTTTTTGTTTTCTATTGTTTGAAGTTGAACAGGTTCAGGACTGTATTGTTATAGTTCTGTTGTGTGTTTCTCTGTCAGGTGATTATTGATGATTTCCTCCCGGTGGATCGCAATGGCGAGTTACTTTGCTCCTACTCCAGTAATCGCAATGAACTTTGGGTGTCACTCATTGAGAAGGCTTACATGAAGGTCATGGGAGGATACGATTTCCCAGGCTCCAACTCTGTGAGTGACACTTTAGACTCAAAATAGATGCTCAAAACATTTCTGTCATCAAAATGAATGTCTCTTTTACAGTAAAATACAAAGGGTATACGTAGATATTACAATTCTGGCTAATTTTCATGTTATGGCTGATAGTGAATGGATAAGATAATGATATTTTTATTCTGGATGAAGTTTAAGAGAACAGTGTTTATTTGAAATAGAAATTACAGAGTTAGTTCACTCAAAAATTTAAATTCTGCGATTAGTTACCCTCAGTCAGTCTTTGAAAATCAGAAAAATCACTTTTTTGCACACCAAACTTGTCCTTGTAGTTTCAAAATATTACATTGAACCACTGATGTCACATGGACAATTTTAACAATGTCCTTACTACCTTTAATGTCTATCCAGGGTCAGAAAGCTCTCAGATTTCATACAAAGTATCTTAATTTGTGTTTCGAAGATGATTGCAAAGTTTGGAGTGACATTAACAATTTTTGTTTTTGGGGGGAACTGTACCTTTTCATTGTACTGACCCCAAACCCTTGAACAGTAGGACTATTGTGAAACTTTCATGTTTTCTTGTAGAATATTGATTTGCATGCTCTCACTGGCTGGATCCCAGAACGTATCGCTATGCACTCAGACAATCAGTCCTTCAACAAAGATGACACTTTCCGCATGCTTTACCAGAGGTAAGAATACATTCCCAGTACACGCACAATATACTGGTTTCTACTGATTTCTGACCACTGTAGATGACATGTTCCTTTAGATTCAGTAGTATATAGCCTGTATTGATTTTGAGCATAGTTTGTGTATAGCATAAATATTCTTTGTACAGTGTTATTTGTAACGTTATAGTATTTAAGATTTTGAATTCGATTATATTTTTATAATTTTAATATTTTTAGTACTTCAGCTAAGATTATTTTACCATTTTTCTCTCAAACGTTAAATTATTTTTTACATTTAATTTAACTTTTTAATTTTATTTATTATTTCAGTTTTAGTTAACATTAACAAAACTGGTATTCTGCCGATCTTTTCTGTCAGGTTTCACAGAGGAGATGTTCTCATCACCACGGCAACAGGGGTCATGACTGAGGAGGAGGGGGAGAAGTGGGGTTTAGTGCCCACACATGCATACGCTGTCTTAGACATCAGGGAATACAAGGTGAAACTCACAACCCCGGGTCTGTGTTAAAAATCTTCTGTTTAGTGGAGTCTCATGACACCTGCTTGTTCTCTCAGGGTAAACGCTTCCTCCAGCTGAAGAACCCATGGAGCCATCTGCGGTGGAAAGGGCGATATAGTGAACGTGACGAAAAGAACTGGACACCAGATCTTCTCAAATATCTCAATTTTGACCCCAAAACTGCACAGAAGTTTGACAATGGTAAGTCGGTGCTAAAGTAGCAATGACACATGACAGATAATTGCAAAAGAAGTTGTTATTGATCGTGTTGTGTGATGTTCTTTAAGGTGTATTTTGGATCATCTGGGAAGACTTGTGCCAGTATTACGATGTCATCTATTTGAGCTGGAATCCGGCACTGTTTAAAGAATCCTCATGCATTCACAGGTCCGTCTCATTGTCATCACGTCTATGTAAATGTCTGATTATTATCAGATAATTAGAAAATCTATGTGCATTGTGCTATTACAGTAGCTGGGATGGCAAACAGGGACCGGTGAAGGACGTCTACAGCTTGGCCAATAATCCTCAGTACAAGCTGGAGGTGCAGTGTCCTCAAGGGGGCGCTGCTGTATGGGTCCTACTCACCAGACACATCACTGACAAGGTACTACAACAGATTACAGGGCAGTCAGTGCACTACAATCAGAATGAAAGTGGTTGCTTAAAACTTTTAAATGAGTACACCCAGCAGCCCTTTCTGCTGAATTGGCAGGGCCACACTGCTACTAACATCTGTTTTGGACCTTTAACATATACTGGCAACCACCATAATCAAACAAGTGAGAAAACCGTATGATGAATCATCACAAGTAGGTTTTCTATAAGCTGAGATGCTATTAAGAAACACTGTTATTTGTATGAAATAGCATCAAATTTAAGCTGTTGCACAGGGAATTCTGGGAACTCGACTTTTTCATGTCCACAAACATTTTACTGTAAAATGCATGAAATGTGAGGTTATATCTATTACAGTTATCCCTTGTATACAGTAAGGGAACATAACTAATAATGTTTTTTGTTGTAGTATTTTTACAGTTATATTTAGTCATTTTCACAAGTTCTTACGATTTTCTTACTTTCATTTTCACTCTCAAGGATGACTTTGCTCAAAACCGGGAGTTCATTACTTTAGTAGTTTACAAAACCAATGGCAAGAAGGTCTATTATCCAGGTAAGTAAACGCATAATTCAAGAAGTCAAATACATTCTCATTTGTATATCTTTATTCTTTATAGCTTCTAATTCATTTTTGTGCTCTGTTCTGTTTTTTTCCTGAAGCTGAACCTCCTCCCTACATTGATGGCATCAGGATCAACAGTCCTCACTACTTAACCAAGATCAAGCTGACTAGTCCTGGAACTCACACCTTCACACTGGTTGTCTCTCAGTATGAGAAACAAAACACCATCAACTACACACTAAGGGTAAGACGCAATCAAGTGCGATCAATTTTTTTTAGTATTTTCATTATATTAACATGAATTTTCTTTTTCCAGGTGTACTCTGTATGCAAGTTTAATTTCTCTAAAATCCCAACACCCTTCATCCACACCAAAAGAGTGAGTTCACACCTCTGCTTTCACTGTTTAAAGTATTCTTTGTGGGTGTTTTTGTTGGAAACTATTTCCAGATGGATTAACATCTCTCTCTATGTGTAGATAAATGGCCAGTGGAAGGGGGCCAGTGCAGGAGGTTGTGGAAACTACAAAGAGTCCTTCAAGAACAACCCCATATACCAGTTTAACATAGAGAAAGCAGGCCCTCTGCTAATTGAACTGCGTGGTTCCAGGTCAGACTGCTTGTTATTTTCTTTCATTTCATTACATTGCTTTTGTTTCATTATATTTCAAAGGTTACAATAGAAGTGCTAACATAAATTGCAATAAACATACACGGTCTATCCTTTTAAACCTAATCATCAATATACACTGCCATTCAAAGTTTTGCATCATGAGTATGATTTTTTTTATGTTTTTCAAAGATTTCTTCTGCTCAGGATGCATTTGTTTAGTTAAAAATACAGAAAAAAACTATTTAAAACAGTTTCAGTATAATGTAAATAATGTAAATATAATTTATTAATGTGATGCAAAGCTGAAATTAAGTCTGTGTCACATGATCCTTCAGAAATCATTCTGATTTATTAACAATATGCTGACTTATTATTAATGTTGGAAACTTATGTTGTAAGTATTAACTTATGTAAATATTTTCTATAAAAATAACAATATATCCTTGCTGAAAAAATAATAATAATTTGAACAATAGTATATATTATTAAAAGATTTCTTTTTTAAATGAATACTGTTCAAAACTTTCCAAAATTGATTTAAAAAAAAAAAACATATTACAATGATTTCTGAAGGAAGACTGGCGTGATAATGCTGAAAAATTCAGCTTTGCGTCACAGGAAAATTTAGTTTTAAAGTGTATTAAAATATGAAACTATTATTTTAAATTGCAGTAATATTTCATATTGCCGTTTATGTATTTTTTTTTTATCAAATAATTGCAACTTTGATGAGCATAAGAGATTTAGCCTTAAACATCATTCTGATCCCAAACCTTTGAACGGTAGTGTGGAATCTGAAGGCCCTTTGATATGTTTAGTTGTAGTGTATTTTAACTTTAAGCAAACATTTATTGTTTTGCATGTGTTTTGGACTTTTATGGGCTGTTGGATTTCCCTTGACATCAGGAATGACGTGGGCAGGGCTATGCTGTGCAACTACTCTATTGAGGAAAAAACACCTACACGCTTTAAGATCCCTTCTGTCTTTCTCTCTCTCTGTGAGGATGTGTGATGTAGCGTGTGAATATAAATGAGTTTGGTTTTCTCTCTGCAGGCAGTACAGCGTGGGCTTTGAGGTGGTGACCGTTTCTACTGCAGGGGATTCTGGATCATCAAGCTCTCAAAAGAGAGGGAGCGGAGATTACCGGTAAAGAAATACTCTCTTTGTGAAGATAACTACATAGACGTCGAAGCAAAGCACATTTATTGCTTTATAGAAAATCATAGTGCCAGAAACCCTGGGTCCACTTCCATTCTTCCATATGAGGCATATTGCTTCTGGCTACGTTTGGGATGGGATGCTAGTGTACTGCTTATTGCATACCGCAGAGTATACAGTAAAAACACTTAAATACTGCCTACATACTACATGCTTTTAAAATTATTATGTGAAGTGCATAATGATTTCATACTGTTGCATAATGCCCAATCAGAAGCATGCTGTCACAATTACACAATCACAGTGTTTAATACCGTTTCTATCACCTAGTTACCTGTAAAATAGAAATGGTTATTTGGCTTTTTTTTTTTATAGCATTTTTGATTAAAAAAAAAATGCAGATTTTTAGATGCTAAAGTCCATTCTCACCAAAGCTTTAATCAAAATATATTAAAAACAGTTAAATTGTGAAATATTATTGTCATTTAAAAGAAGAGTTTTGTATTTTATTATATTATTAAAATATTATTAGCTAATTATTGGCAAAGCAGAATTTTAAGCAGCCATTACTCAATTCTGATCCTTAATAAATAATTCTGTTACGCTGATTTAATGATTCTTTGATGAGTAGAAGGTTTTAAAAAAACATTTATTTTGTGTTGTAGTTTATATTGTATCAATATTAAAAGTTTTTAAATGCATCCATGCTGAATGAAAGTATTTTACCTTTCTAAAAAAATGGATGAATAAATCTTACTGGCCCCAAACATTTAAACAGTTGTGTATTTATTTACCCAGACCCATATAAGACATGCATAAATAGCAAAACTAATATGGTAGCATCAGCACGCTATTCTGAATACAACCTTGTGTATTTTGGTTTACCAACAGTCAGCTGGCCTGTTTTCCACTTTAATATAAGCATGCGAATGCTTGAAACGCACAGCCTTGTCTCACAAAGAAAACTAGGTCAGGGATAGATCATTTATAAAGTAGTCATATGAATCCATAAGTTTTTCATGGTTTGTCTCATCCTAAAAGCAGTAGCATGATTGTTATTGTTGTTGATGGTCTGCAATAGTTCAAAGGTTTAGAGTATTTGTTATGAAGGTTTGTTATAGTACCCTATATAACAGAATTTGATATCTTTATCCTCAGATGCGGTTTCTGTTATATGGAGGTCGAAAACTTGCCTGCCGGGATTTACAATGTCATCCCCACTACCTTCCTGCCCAAACAGGAAGGCCCATTCTTCCTGGACTTCAGCAGTGTCACTCCGCTGCGGGTTTCTCAGCTGCAATAAGAGTCCCAGATCATCGGCCCACCCGATTATTTCTGCTGAAGATGCTCAAGACAGTGCTTATTGCTCACTAAAGCATGGATGTGCTCATTTGCCGAAATAAATAAGCACCACCCACAGATGGTACCTGATATAGTGCCATATTTACCATGTTAGCATGTGATGGATAGTGTACGACTGCTCTGACTCCTGTGCCATTGCAGTGCCATGTTTGGAGGTAGTGTGTTCAATCAGCCAAAAACACGCTCCTTTAAGCTCTGCAGTCCAAAGTTGCATTCAAAGACAACTCTGTGTGTGTGTGTGTGTGTGTGTGTAGATTTGACCTGAAATGAATGTTTTTCACTCAGGAGACTGCAATAAAACAGGGATATTAATGATGTCTGATGATAGATCAGAGGAATCTATTTCTGTCTCCACACCAAGGGCTCTTCCTCTGGTCTGTTCGCTGATGTCGGGTAGAAAGACTTCCAAGTTGCAGGGCTTCTGTCTTCAGCAGGCACAGAATGAGCGCACTTTTATTAAAAAAAAAAAAAAAAAAAAGAAAGAGAGATGCCCATCTATATAAAGGCTTTTTTTATTTGTTTGTTTTGTTTTTAGCTTTTATCCCCATCATGTGCATCAAATGTCAGTTTGCTTGGTTTGAGTAACTATCTACCAGCACAGAGTACTGTATGTTTACAGAATATAATAGCAATGACCTGAATGTTCTTGCATCTTAAACTTTTGACTGAATGTGATGTTCTGTTATGGGGATTGCTTAAATTTTCCTTCATCTGCTCAAATGTATTTATTTGCAAATTAAAAGAGCTGTATATGTTATCAGACATTATCACTTTTTATATTTACCTCAGTTTACAATAAGGTTTTATTAGATAGCATATAATAACAATTAGTATTACATCTTTCAGTATTTATTTATTTTTTTAGTTTATTTCCACATTTACATTATCCATTTGGCAGGTGCTTGGTTTATATTTTTGCTGTTTGTATAGTCCCATGTAGAGTAAGTTACTCCACAGCATGGCTGGTCTGCCTCAGCACTCAGTAGAGTCCAAATCAATTCAAAGGGCGCGGAATTTTTTACATTACGCTTCTGTTTTGTCATGCGAGGTAATATGTAACTTATATGGCTAAATATTGTTTAACAGTAGTTTGTTAAAACTGCAGTCCGTAACTTTTTGTGTGCTCAAAATATACAACATTAATCCATTTTCCAAACCGTGCTTTTGGCTTGTCCAGAATCATTACGGTACACCTATAAGTTTATACTCTGACTATTTCGTGTAGGTACCACTGCGGAGTAGCCAGGTACCTCCGTGATTTGTCTGACATCAACAGAGAGAAGTACATCCGGCTACAAAGTTCTTCAGGACGCACGCAGTTGTTTATTAACCGCTAAAAGGTACGGGCTACCGCTTTAAAATGGCAAACGGCAATATTCAGTGCTTTAAACTACTCGAAATGTCGCCAGTTTTAATTGAAAATATAAGATGTATAACATTTTGCGTTTGTGTTTTTAACATTATGCGAACATCCAAGCTTTGTTTATTTTAAAATAATATGCATCAGGTTTCCTTTCAGGTAACATTTTATTTCAGTCTGAAAACAATTACACAAGCTTTGTAAACAACAAAAGACTAAGTTAAACGCCAATAATCACTTAAATACTGCTAACTTACAAGGTTTCTTTCCTCACCATAGGTTCTCAAAACAACAAGAACAAACATAAACTGGAGGAGAAGGTTTGAAAAGGAGGGGGAAAAAACAAAGAAAGAGAGATAACAAGGTCACACAAAAACAGCAAACAGCCTACTGATTAGACCTGAAGCTGTCCATCTGTCTCAAAATCAGTGGCTACTACACGCAGAAACTGAATGAAGCATTCAGTAATTGTCCTCTTCATCATTGCGGCAAGACCCCCACCAGGATCCAATAATTCCCATAAGCCTTCAACCCCCACCTCACAGTGCAAGTACAGTAGATCCAGCCTTTTATGCTACTTTTATGAACCATTAGTCTTCCACAACAACATTGTGAATCTGAATCTATTGCTTTTTTTCTAATTATACTGAAAACAATGGTTGTTCTTTACATAGAGAGAGCATTGGGCAGCATGCTGTGGATTTGGCTTGTGGAGGAAGGTGAAAGTGACCGGTAAGGATCAGCCTGTAGCTGCTGCAGGTCCCTGGATGACTGTGAGGTGGTGACCTGTGATGCAGGTAGTTGGCTTCACATCCTTATGAGTCACTGTTACAGCGCAGAAGTTCCATTGAAGCTCTTGAGTCCTTTTTGAAGATGGAAGTCTTTGTGAAGGACGTGCAGATGAGTCTTTTGAGCACCAAGCTGAAGCTAGACCATGCACAGATGTCCTAGATGAACAAGAACTCAGTAACGGTTGAAACATTATACTGCCACACAAATGACTGTGTATTTTTCATGGCACAGTTACAAAGACATTAAAGACAACCAGTGGCATAAATCTACATCATAATGAATCTCCTACACATTTTATAAGTAAAAGGACAAGTGCTTCTTATTTGACAAGTGCTAGCACCATCTTCAGATGCCATCTACATCTGTTTTACAAAGAGATGTTTGTCGTCTTTTCAAAGCTTTGTGTCCCTCCAATTGCAGGTTTGTCTCCTCAGCACATTGTGTCATGGGTTGCTTTTCTCACACCTGTGAGATAGTGAAAGTTCAGTCTGAAAGTTGGCGGAACATTCTAGACAGTGAAAGGAATGGGCTGGGATGACACACTGGTGAAGTGGAGGACGGGTGGCTGCTAGTGCCTCTCACACAGAATGTGGATGAATGCATCAAATACTTTGGTGTAGCAGGCATTGCAGTCACATCCCGTCAAGGAGGATTGTAGCTGGGGAGGGGTGCTGAGCCAGACCCAGGGGGTCTCGGCCAACGCTTTTTCTGCTTTCGTTTCGACTAAGTTTTAAAGACAGCAAACGGAAACGGCTATCCAGGCCAAAGGTTGTTTTAGTGTTGCTGATGCTGTTGTTATTGAGAACATTGTCTAGTACGGCTTCGGCACCTTCTGCTCGGTCACCTGTACGCAAAGAATAACCCATTTAATCAACCACATTAATTACAGAAAAAAAATAAAAATAAAATAAAAAATAAGAATAAAAACAAATCAATATAATAATAATAATATTATTATTATTATTATTGATTAAATTGTATATTTTAATTATATAAAAATTATTAAATTATTAAAATTAATCAATATAAAATATAAAAATTAATTCTAAAAATATAATACATATACAAATAAATGCAATGCAAGAATCACATATTTATGTTGTTTCTATATTAAATATATACGTAATAAATTCTATTAATAGAAATATGTACATGTAAATATTGTGTATGTACACACATACATATTTAGAAATAATTATATATTTTTATAGTAATATGTAATATCTTTAATAATTTCATTAAATGCAGTCATTAATATAAATGCAATTATAATGCAATATTTCATAATTCTTCTAGATATTTATACAAGTATGGGTTAAATTTACAGCCCTCCTTAAAACAATTTTACCAAATAAATTTGTTGTGCTTTTTCACACTAAAACACTACCCAGCTATCCATCAATGAGATTAATGAACCCCTCTAGAGGGCACAGGTGCAAGCAGGCAGGAAACAAAGATAAATGACATTGTCTCACAGGAGAAACAAGAGCAAGCCTTAATAGAATCCATCACGTGCAAGTTCAGCGGTATTTGGGTCCAATCCGTCAAGACAAACATATCTAAGAATATCTCACCTCTCTCTAGGTCGCACTCGGGGGAGGAGGCGCCACTGCATTCGCTGCGTGGCCCGAGGATGGGAGACATCAGGCTAAAATCAGACAAAGAGACGGTGCTGGGCAAGTCCAGACTGCAGGGGCGAGAGGAAGGGGTGGGGGATGTGGAGGTCGGAGAGCCAGAGGAAGAGGAGGACGAGGAGTAGAAAGGACAGGTCAAATCCAGAGGGCTGTTCGGCCCAGAACTGAAGCTACTGTTGGACTGAGTCTCCGAGTCTTCCTCAGACATGGCACTGGTGCTGCAGTTTTCATCCTCGAAAGAGCCAGATGCCACTGCAGAAGACAGATCAGACAAGGTCACACAGACTGTAAAAAAAAAAAAAACATCCTTAGGTGCGTGTGTCAATATTTGAATTTTGAGATTGAATTGAATGAGGACTTTGTTTCTATATCAGTGTTTTTATTTATATATTGTATTATAGACCAATTCTATAGCTTATGTACATAGTTACAACATATATATCTCTACTTAAAAGAATAATTAAACACAAGTTAACTGGTACTTACTCGAAATGCCATCAGACTCCAATTTGAAGCCAGACAAGTCTTCACCAATGACACCATCACCCTCTGCCCCTACGCCTCTCTCCCGCGGACCAATGCCTGTGGAGCGTCTGCGCTCATGGATCTCATCGGAGATCATCTCTAGGTTTCTCAGGGCTGACTTATATTCCCCTTTAGCCTGTGTTAGCTTGGCCTGGAGGTCATCCACATTCTTCTTCAGTTGCTTAAGAGGTAAGGACAGAAGAACAAAATGACTCGACATTGAAAAAAAATTACATAGAAACATGGTGTAAAAAAAAAAAAAAAACACTGAATAAAATATTAAAATTTATATATATGTATAGCCAGAATTGTTCTTAATACAATGGCAGTATTTATAGTTTTAAGCATAAACCTTATTGAAATTGAATTAAATAAGAAAAACGATTTGCCAAAAGGGTAAAGAAAATAAACTTGCAGATAAAGACAGTTTACCCAAAAATTAAACAGTTGACCATTGACCATCATAGTAGGACCAACTACTATGGAAGTCAATAGCTACCAAGACATTTGATTATACTAACATTCTCCAAAAATTAACTAACATTCAAAAAAATGTTGTGCTCAACAGAAGGAAAAATAAATCATACAGCTTTAGAACAACTTGAATAAAAGATGACAGAATTTTGCACTTTTGGGTAAACTGTCCCTTTAATTCACTCATTCTCAGAAATGATCATTTTACATAATGTGACATTCTGAAAATGTTTTATAAATTACAGAACTTAGTAAAGTGTTGGGTTTTTTTTATAGGATATTTATGAAGTAGAAAACAAGACAAAGTACTACATTTGCACTTTATTTATCATGTGTTACTTTTAACACAATTTCCATGAGTTGTCTTTAAGTACCTCAAGCTGCAAGTAATATTTTGCCTTCATTTCAAAGTAGGGCCTAAAAAAAAGAAGAGAGGTAGAAAGAGAGATTAGAGATACTGTAAAGATCTATAAATAGCATCGTACATATCACCATGGCAACTGTTCACATATGCTGACACATTAGGCAAATGCTGAGTGAGAAGATAAGTAGGGTTGAGCTCCCCCATGATCCTGCTGAGTCACTATCACTGGTGAGAAACCCACCCTTGACTAAAGCTAAAGATATGATTGGGTTTACTATAGTCTCAGGAGACTGAGCTCAGGAGACTGCAGAGGGTAGTCAGGACTGCTGAGAGAATCACTGGATCATCCCTCCCCACTCTCCAAGAA
>JAUCMS010000028.1:19317057-19334060 GCA_032357445.1 Enteromius radiatus | reverse complement strand
TGTCTGCTCAAACGGTCAGAAACAGACTCCATGAGGGTGGTATGAGGGCTCGACGTCCACAGGTGGGGGTTGTGCTTGGAGCCTAATGTGAGGGACCCCTTCTAAGAACATATGCCGGTGCAGTTGGCCTTGGGTTCCTCCTAATGCAAGACAATGCTAGACCTCATGTGGCTGTAGTGTGTCAGCAGTTATGGACATTCCCCAGACCTGAATCCAATTGAGCACATCTGGACCATCATGCCTCGCTCCATCCACCAACGCCACATTGCACCAAAGACTGTCCAGGAGTTGGCGGAAGCTTTAGTCCAGTTCTGGGAGAGGTCATATGTCACATGCGGTTCGTGCGGGCAGCGGACAGATGTGCTTGTAATGCCGGTTTCACACCGCACGCGTCAGCCCAGGTATACTACACTTTCCGCATTCCATTCAGTCTCGCGGACGGAAGCAGCGTGGAAGAGTGCGTACGCAGAGCAGGAGCAACGCGCGCCGACTGTGCTTTTATACTGGCAGCGTTTGTCGCACGCAGCTGAATCACAGCTTGTACTACAGTAGGCTAGATTGAATAGGCTATATTACCTTAATCTTGTGTGTATCATTCTGTAAAATTAATAAATCTGTTTGGGGGTTCAAAGAGCCTCTGGGCTCTCGAAAAAAAGAAAGGACTCACTATTCTAATGCACTAGCTGGGTTATATTCAATATGTCTCACATCAATTCACATCGATAATTACTAAACAATACAACAGGCACCTCTGTAAAATATAAAATAAATTATATTTATATATAATTATGTTTACTTAATGTTTAATGATGTTTTTTCTTTACATTATTATATTATTTTTCATTACATTTCATTAAATTTAAAGCAAAGACTATTATCTATTATTTTACTGCTGTTTGATAACCTATTCTTCAGGGGTAAATCTTTAAAATAAAAAAAGTTCTCCATAATCGTGAGAGAATCGTGATCTTTATTCTAAGCAAAGAAAATCGTGATTCTCATTTTATCCACAATCGTGCAGCTCTAGCACAGAATATCCTGCATGGTGACATATTAAAGCCACCCTTAAACTTCCTTTATGGTGAATTAAAGCCAGCCATGCTAAAGCTGTGCAAACATAATCCTTTCCTATTCCTTCACTTTTTAACTTTAATCTCCAAGTTACTCCCACTGACAGAAAAGCCGGTGGAAATCTCTTACCGATTCAGCCTTCTTAGCTGAACAAAACTGGATAAGTTTTCAAACTAACCAATGTCAAGGAAGCAGTTTTACACTTTGAAGAGATTTACAGTGTAGAGAGATCATGTAATTAAACTCAATTTAGAGAAAATCGTAACGTAATTCTTACAAGGTTCTGCATTTAAGTGGAATATTAGTATAATATTTTCCATACATCCATATTCAGGCATAAAAATTCTGGTGCCATTTGAAACCAAAATTTAATTAATTTTATTGGAAAAGAGCAGCATGAATATTCTACCTAACATTTTGTTTTAAGATGAAAGTCACACAGGCTAGTCATAGCAAAAAGGGTGATAAAACTGAAGAGTTTGGATGTGATTCACTTCTGTACTATAAGACCTTGAATGCTAGGAGACTAGATGAATATGTACAGTATCAAACACAGTCCCACAGATATGCAGTAATCCCTGAGATAATACTCTACCTTTCCTCCAATCTGTCCTATCAGTCTTTCATCTGTGAAAGCTCAATCCATTTACTTTTTCTTTCCCTCTTCCTCTATCCCTTCTTCACTCACACGCAGGCTATTTTTAGCTCAGGCTTCAAAGTTGATGTGATGCTGCCGCATTGCCACGCTGACAGCAGGGGATCGCTGCAGACAGCAGGACAGACCTCCAATCCAATCAGTGAAGGACACAGACAGATTTTTTTAAATGAAATAAGTGCAATTTAGCAACCTAAGACAGTACTCAAGCTATAGGACTTTAAAATGGCCAGTACACTAAAGAATTCAGCAGATGTCAAACTTCGGAAGATTTCCTGTTCATGCAAGGTTATATTTTGTAAAATATTCATTAAAATTGTACTGTGAGGTCAAAAGGTATTTCCTGAGGGGTAACGTGTTAATATTAACTGCTTCAATCAGTTCCACTGCACAGTGCGGCATTGAAATCAACTAAATTATGGTTTATGAGATTTCAGTTCAGCTGACTTTTACACAGAGAAGCTGATTATTCATTTTACCGCAAATTAATGGGCAGAAAATGTTGTACTTTTGTTTATGAAAAAGTCCCCTTAAATCAAAGCTTTATCCTCTTTTAACCCCTGATTTTATTGACTCCAGCTTTAACCACATTCTGACCAAAGATAACACCATGGCAATCTCAAAATGAGATGTTTTGGATCAAGGACCCAGTTGACATGCGGATTTGATGTTTGTAACCAATTGTCCCGCTTCTGACATGAAACTAAAAAGGCATTTGAGATGCTTTTATGAATCTCATTTCACATGGCATAAAAACAAGGCCATTTTGACTCTTTCTGACATGGAGTTCATCCTACTAAGGACTAATGCTTTTATTGCTTCAACGCACACTGCAATCAGACTTCGAGCTTAAACGTGAGACTTCAAAGTTTATCTTATCAAACATTTCTATGGTAGAAAATAATCCTTGGACTGAATTAGGACTGAAAATACATTAGGGTTTCCCATAAAATAAACCCCCAAATGCTATGTCACAAATATAGCTTAACGTTGTGATAAATATAGCCATTCTGAACCAACTTATTGTTTAAAGATTATTGACTGAATGCAGAAGGCAGCAGAGAGGTTTTGACTCATGATTGCCATAAATCAGCTTTGGTGGCATGTGGTCAAGATTATAACAGTTCACCACCAAGAAAGCACACATTCAGTCCAATGTCCCAGCAAAGGTCATGAGGATTCCTGCAAAAGAGAGACAATTTTCACCCTCCTTCCTCTGAGTACTATGGTTGATTAACTTCCTGTCAACACATAAGCCATGTGAGGATAGATACAGGAAAAATAATCATTTAGAAAAGAGTGGGAAAGATGATAGGTAGCCACAGATGAGATAAAACTGTCCCTCCTGACTTTGAAAGACATTGCAGAAAATTATCAGAGGGGTTTCATTGCACTGCCTGAATATGCCAAAATGATGTAATAAAGCAGACTAACAGATTTTCCTCACATAACTGAGTAACAGTTAACTGAATTTTGTAGCTGCCACCAGCTTTTCAGAGTGATTCAATCTTAGAGTTTCTGAACCGTCCAATAAAAGGCTGAATTAAAGGTCAGGTTTAGGCCAATTTTATGCTGTATGAGGATTTAAGATATTTAGGGGAGTGAAAAGGATACTTAGTAATACTAGTACTGACACATTATGTGTGGGGTGTGTTAATTAAACATTAATATGAACCATTAGTTGTAATCAATAAATATTTGTTGTGGCTATTGACTGTTAATATGCAAAGTTTAAAGCTAATTTTTTATTAAAATCCTTTAAAATAAGCATTTAAACAAATGGATTTCATACTATTCCTACTCGTTCATACATAGAACCAGGAAAAACACAAACATTGCTATAATGCTGTCATTAGGAGAACACAAGGTCACATTGGGCATCTGAGTTTGTGATAAAGTGAAGGAATTTATATTTAAACTACTCATTTTTATGAGAAGGAAAAAGTGCTGCAGTAGCACTCTAAAGAGTTCAATGACACTCGCACTTGTTTTAAGCTGTGCCGCCCATCTGAGCAATGCACACTTCTCAAACTGTAGTGCTGAGTGAAACCATTGAAATCATTATTGGATGAGACAAATCAGCAGCATAAAGGTCCTTGTCTGTGTTTAAGTGCACTCAGAGGACACATCACAGCAAAAGGATTTCCCCGGCCCTTCTAAAACAGAGGAGTTCAGTGTTATATAGACCGAGCCTAATGTTTACAGCAAAAGTGTTGGTACTCATTTCCACCATTTCCAAAATTCAGCTTTACCACCACAGAAATCAATTAGATTTTAAAATATATTAAAATAGAAAACAGGCCCCACTGACTTTTTATTACACAGACAAAAAAAAATAAAAAATCTTCTATTGTGTTCTGCAGAAGAAGGAAAGTCTTACAAGTTTGGAACAACATAAGGGTGAACAAATTCCTTTAAAACTATCAAAATACTGAATCGTGTAACTTCAAAAATGGTATTTAGTTTTCACTTTCATCAAAAAGTTTCAAGGTTCTTGAATAATTATGCTAAAGTCCAACCTATTAAAATCATTTTACAAGCATACTGAAAGAGCACTGAACAGATGCTGAATAACTGATGTATATATGAGTATATATAAGAAGAAAATGTGTGTGCATTATTTAAAAGAGCTCTTAATGAGAAATGTGTTCTGAATTATTAATATAAGAACTGCATTGAAAAATCTTTCAACCTTGAATCAGCAGACCAGTCATACACTGATGTTACGCTTTCCTGCATTCATTATACCTCATCACTGATTCCATCTAAACTCAAAGTCTTCAACTGCTTTCAAAAGCTGAGATATACTGACAGCTTCGACTGCAGATGCACTATGATCCACACTTTTTTTTTTTACTCTGTACTCTCATGGACACTTGACAATTGTACAAGTTTAAACTAGACTTTAAAGTGGGCCAATCTAAACCCATCAAAGCACAGATAGGAAATGCTAAAATATCCTCAGCCCAAGCTCTAGTTCGATGAACAAGCTGTTTTAACCTCGGAACAAGGGGTTTTTACTTCTTAAATTGAGACAGTGCTTTTTATTCAGGGGTGCACTGGAATGTATCAGATCTACAATATGCTGTAGTCTAAAACAGACACCTGTTTCTCTGAACATAGCATATATAAGTATAACATCTGAAAAAAGGAAGTGATAAATCAAGAACAAGCTCAGAAGAAAAAGAATTAGCTCTAAATAAGGTATCATTTGAATTAGAGGGGATTTCCGCTGATGTTTTTGACAAAAACTGGCAACAGCGGTCATAAACCGTTACTGAAAATATTTTTTCTAAATATACTAGAGGAAATTTATGGGGAGACGATCAGAGAGAGACGGTGCAGGGTTGGGTGAGGGAAAGCAAGAGATGTTAAACTGCAGAGACAAGCAACAGTTAAAGCTCCACTGCAGTCAGGTTCACTGCAGAGAGATGCTACAGGGGAGAGAAGAGAGAGACATGAGACTGATCATGCGGAGTAGACTATTTTATACATGTGAAACCCTATTAAACTGTTTTAGCCTTGTAGCCATCTTTGTGATTGAGTTTAATATATCGTTTAAATGTTACAGTTAGGGTCAACTGGCGTATCAAATTAGAATAACCTGCCAGTATGAAAGCACATCCTTCAACACAATGAATCTTTAAACCAATGCAAATGAATCATAACCACATTTTTTTATAATAAAAAGGACCTTGACAACCCAGACAGGAACTGTTTCCATAAAAACACTGCTGTTTGTCCCTGAGGAGAACAGTAACTTCTAAGGACACATCGTTCGCTTTCACCAATGAAACTTCCAAAACAAAGCCTGTGCTTTGTCAGGGAAATTAAATGGGCCATTTATAATTCTTCATGGAGTAAAAAACAACACTCTAAACTACCTTGCCCTAGTTTTAGAGTGGGTCAGCACTCCTGTTGTAACTGATTCAGTCAATTAAAGTTCAGTAAGTGTTGTATAAAAACCTGAGGAACTTTGCTTTTACAAGGAAGTCAAAGCAAAGGTGATGTTTTACACCCCTTTCTTCAACACTTCAGCTGCAAAGGCACCGAGATAAACGGATTATCTGCTCTTAAAATAGCACAGGCTCCAGAAAAAAAGTGAACTGAGAATTGAGCATTTAAACATTCACTCAAAGTGTTTTGTGCTCTGCTGAACGAAACCAACCACCTGTGACAAATCCAGCGTTAATGCTATACTGTGCCCTCCAGCTTATAGCAGATAACAAGATGATAGCACAGCAATCTCCAGAGGGGGATAAAAGAGAACACAGCACAGATGAAATAATGGCATGCCAACTAAAAACAGACGTTGTGTGGGAGAAGTTGGCTTTAGGGAGATGACATTGGCTTCTTGTTTTGATTTTCTTGGCCTTACCTGTCGTGCCACCCGCCGGGCCTCCCAGTAGGGTTTCGATTCCTCCACCGCTTTCCCAATCTTCTTCACCAGCTCGTCTAACTTTAGAGTGGCTTCCACCAGCACTGAACGAAACTTTTGCCTAGCATCCTAGACACAAATCAAATATAAACAATCAGATGGTTATATTCAGGGACGCACAATATATCGGTACCATATCCGTTATTTACTATAATATACCATATTCAGATTTAATTTATAATCTCTGTTGATTGTGTATGTATATACATATATATATATATATATATAATTGTCCCTGTTTTTACAGTTAGGTTATGTTTACCATCATCTGAAGTCCACAAAGTTAATCAGAGAACAAAATAACCATGTTTTAATACCCATTTTTCATACTGTAGCCTACTATTATAATGTTGGGATTACTTTATATAATATTGTATATATTTATTTATATTTTAATATAGGCCATAATATACAAATAATCACTTTATTTGGTATCAGCCAGAAAGAGAATTTTTACAGTTGTGTGTGTGTCTGTGTGTTTATTTAATTTATATATTAATTTACTTTTTAATTCAAACAGTATATCATTACTTATTGGTATGATATCAATTATAATATTAATACAATTCTTTGTACATTTTATTCAAAACTGGTGATACATTATGTCTACCAAAATTAACTTATGTTGAGATAAGTTGAGAGGGCACAAACACTTTATGTAGTGTACCATATTGATTTTTATGCCGATTTATATCTGAAATCAGTTATAAATTCTTAGAGGTTCATTTTAAGAATTACACAGAGAAGATATTTTACTTATGCTTGATGCCATTGGAAGTCTGGAAAGTTTTCAATTTCTCATGGCATTCGGGTCAGCTGCTTTGCACATAAAAACGGTGATGCATAAAGAGTGTAAAATCAGTTTACTTGTAATTTGATTAGCAAGAAGATCTGAAGATGTCTAAAGCGCACTTGTTTGTGTTGTAAACAAGCCTTTTCAGAAAGGTAATTTAATCATTATTTTATTTTTATTGCCCAAAGCAAAGTAATGAGACAAACATTCCAGGAAAAATCAAACACCAAGAGTTAAAGCTTTGAAGTGTAACATGGTGGTCACTGACGGAAAAGCAACACTAATTTGGATGGCAGTCAAATAGCTCAGTTAAGCGACAATCAGAAGAGCGGGACTCATGAAGCAAAGATAAATATTTCTAAAGCATGAAATACTGTCATTTCCTAAATTTCTCTGTGTGTAAAACAACCTAGAAGCTTCTCTGGTCTTAAATCTAGAAGTCTTATAGGCAATAAAGACTGTCTATATACTTCCATTTATTTAATCTGCAAGAAACAACTTGTTCATATGTTCAGTGTGGAAGACTGTGTTTTTGCTGATGTTTTAATATGAAGGACAGGACACAATAAGAATCCTGTTTAGGCCAAATAAACAATAAAGCTGGACTGCCAGAGAAATCAGCAAACAGTTGAGCGATTCTCTTTCGGCCTCTGTTTTGGACTCACAATCAGACTACAGACTAGCTAGGTCATCTTATTAAATTATTACATTAGGGCATGCCCAAACAATGAACTCAGTGGCAGAGACAATTCGGTGTGACCAAAGTGACCACATGATTGAGCCTGAGTGTGTTTTTGTGTTAACATGTCCTTGTTTTCTGCATGCAGACATGGTGTTTAAAAATGCTCTGCATGGGACAACTATTTAAAGGATATGAAAGCAAAATGTAAACACATCATATTCCACATCACTTAATTTTAAAATCATTCAAATGTGAATTTCTTCATCTGAATTCCTCAAGTTACTTTTTACAGTGTGTGAAGTGCAAAATTCTCTTTTTACTGGATACAAGTTCTAGTCATTACTGTGGCTCAAAGAACACTTGAACTATTGCATAATTCTGACGTTATAACACATTCTGGACGTGGTGTGCCATGGTTCAAAATGCAAATCTAAAACGGGTAACAGATTAACAATTTAGCACCTGATAATATATATAAAAAGGCATGGATATGGCACTTTGCAATTAGAACAAGACTAGTTTAAAAAATAAATAAATAAAAACTTTTGGATATACTATTGTGCAGTCATACCTCAAGCTCAGTTTCACATCTGTTGATGTCATCTGTTGACTGATTCAGCTTCTCAAGCTCTCCCTATAAAGAAAATTCAAGAGTCAAGAATCTAATAGAGACATATCCCACTGAGGAATTAATTTGTTTCTCATAGACATCAGTAGCACAAATAGAAAGCGACAAGTGGGTTAATGCTGCATATGCATATATTTTGATACGGGGGATCCGTGGAAAACTCCAAAGCAGCAGGGCTGATGCAGTGTTGCCATGTCTGTGTATTATAATCAGCTATACAAATCATAAAGTAGCTAAATGGGCAGTCTACAGTTGCGTTTTATTATCATTACTATTAATATTATTTCTGGAACTGCTAGTTCTTTATATCCTATCTAACCTTAAGAAGCATGATCAACTAGCATTTGTCACTACGTTAGCTTGCAGTAAGTTTCGCCATTTAGTTCCCGTTTCTTGTCTTTCTCGGTTTTCACCTAAATTATGCGTTTTTATAGTAATTAGTTTATTTTAAGAAAGGATTATATCAATTGAATAAGGATATTTTACTGCGATAAAAACCCCAGGGTCGCTTCTTTAAGGGTATTGTTTGTTTCAGAGCAGGTGGCTAGTTTTTCCACTGAGATCTGGCAACACTGAATTGGGGCACCCGTGCACTCAGTGCCGCAGACAAGCCGTCAATAAAAAAAAGCAAGTTGCGGCGAAATAATCAATAATTCCTCTCAAGATAAAGCAGTCACTACAGGGATTAACATGCAATGTCACCAATAAGCTAAACGTGATATAAAACAACCAACTAACGTTAAATCAATGTGTAAATGCAAGTGTATTTGAAACGATTGATCCTTTAATTTCATTCAATATATAACGTTAACGCTTTTAAACACAAATATAAATGGAGTCTACCTGAATTCTCGGGTCCACCTCTTCTTCCTCGGGTGATTCAAATTCCTCATCCGACCTGTTCTCCTTGTCTGAGCTGTCCATTTTATTGTGTTATCTTCACAAAGAAACTAAAGGAATGCCCTCCTGTGAGGTAAATGCTAAGTGTATGCGTCTGTTAGAGATTATTACACATGAATCGCCGAGATCATTCCCTCACACTGTCTGGGTCCCTCATTTGAAGAGAGAAAAGCTGAAAAATACGCGCACAGCTGTGCCGTATGTGAGCCGTGAAGACAAGGTGAAGACTGTCCCCGCCCCCTTCGCTTTTCACACTGTCTCAGTCTCTCTCTTTGGCTCAACACTTACAGGCTGTGAATGTCAAATTGTTGACAATGACAAAAACGCTTTGTCTAAAGAGAGAGCACTGGGCTTCCAGTGCTGGACCTGATAAGTGCACAGGTGTCATTCCACACAAAATGTTCACTGTTGTGCCAATAAGGAGAATGAAAACAAAATGTAAAACGAATAGCTGACACAAACTTTTACTATTTGCCTACAGGTACTATATAAATCCATCCTTTAACTGTATATATATATATATATTAGTGCTGTTAAAGGATTAATAGCGATTTTTGTTTATATAATGTGTGTACTGTGTATATTTATTATGTACATATAAATACATGCATGTATATATTTAAGAAAAAAAAAATATATATATATATATATACGCTATGAATTATATGAATATTACGGTCACCATAGGAATATAAATATATACATGTAAATGCAGGTAAATATTTTAAACAATAATGACATTATCATAGCCATAAATTAAAGTTTCTTTTTTATATACAGTAACACAGACTGTATTTTGTACATTTTGAGGTCCCCAACTGACCAACCTGAAAGACTGTGTTACACATTCTTTTAGGTTGGTCAGTTGGGGACCTCAAAATGTTACTATTATCATGATACTGATTATAAAACATTGTGCATTTATAGAAATCAGCTATAAAATCTTATCATATAAGCCTTCACTCTAAATAAATCTGCAAAAATAGGGCACAATATACAGCATAATTTAAAGGAATTTTTAACAGATATTTTACCAGTATTTTGAATTATTAGAGAAACATCCGTAATTATTGGATGATGAGCTGCCAGTACCATTTTTTTTACAGATTTATTTTAAGCGCTGCACATCCTGTTCTCAGAAAGCAAAGCTAAATGAACCATTTTACTGTTTTAAGGCAGCAATGTCCCATTACTGGATACACCTTATTAGAAATGAAAGGTCTTAAGGACACTAATCCTTTTATTCAAAATAAAAGAGGCACTCATTGCTTCAGAATGACCCTTTGGGAAAGTTCTCCAAAAACATCATCATATTCATTATAATGTTCCAAATAATCAAAAATGTTCTCAAGCCATGATTAGATATGAGAGACAGTTTGTAACCTTTCTAAGAAACATTACATCAAAATATATAATTAAATGAAGCACAGGATCGTTTGACTTGTGAATAAAAGTCAAGTGAACTTTATGTACAGATTTGCAGAGCAATACTTACTGATATAGTCTTTTTTTATCATTTTTTTATTACGTGTTACGGAAAAGTTATAATACATACATCCATAAGTACACAGTGTAACACATTAAATTTTCCTTAACATTAAGTACAGTCACAGAGTAACAAAACTATCACAAAAATTTCACAAAGCAAATACAATAAGAAAACCTTTTGATCGTGTCACTTTAACAAGTCGTTGATTATAAGTATTGCCCTTATCCAGGCTGAAATATGCTTTTGAGAGGCCCAGTGCATCCTTGCCACTGATAGCTCCATGTTTACAATATTCAGGAAGGAATACATCCACTGTGACCGAGCTAAAGAATGTGGAGGTTGCCAACGTAAGGAAATCTTGAAATTGCATTAACCTTTAGCCAGGATTTGCTTTGGGGCAATCCTAAAACATATGTTTAAAGGTGCTAGTTTCCTGAGCAGAAATTACAATTGGAAGATGAATAGTTTCATTCAATTTAGTTTTTCTAGAAGTTACTACACTACATCACTACATGATCACAGAACATTCTCCCCCCATATGTCAGCTAAAACATGTATGCCTCTATCACTCCATTCTGTAAAAACAAAAGGTTTATTATCTGTGAGCAGACTGATTATGAAATAAAGGAGTGTGAGAGTGCCATTTATTATATACATCTTTTTTAACGGAATATTACAATAAATGTAATCTTTTCATCTGTAAGGTAATGCCAAATTCAACCAATTTCCATGAGAAATTCAACCAAGTTGTAAGAGGTCGTAAAATAAATGCCCAGTGATAAAATTGATATAGTCTTGATACGATATAACATACATTTTGTGGCATGAAACTAATGTAGGCTAATGCAATGCCTAGTCTATACCACACAAGGGCAGCTTATGATGATGTGCCCCAATTAGATGCCTCCTTTCTTTGAACTAACATATTTAAGTAGATAATTAAAAAATCTTGTTAGTTTGCATATATTACATGTGTTTTCACAAAAGGATTTGCTAATTTTGTTTCCTGAACTCTTTGGCTTCTGCCGCTTGTGTCTGCTGTCCATGAACGTAGCCTCTTCTGCACGTCTGATCTTACAGAGTTAGAAGTGCATTGATAATCTCATTACTCAGCTGGAATACTGATCATTCACCACGTTGTAGACAAACTGTAGTGTTCTCTTGAAAGATGCACCATCCCCTACATAAGTTGCCTCAAGTGCAATCCTTTATTTCTCTTAGTAAACTCAAAGACCTCAGATCCTGTGTCACAACATATGTTTTTGATAGTACTGTTGAATGCCATGTGCTGTTTGGGGAGTGAGAAGGCTTTAGGTGAATTTTATTGGCTCAAAAGCATACATCAAGTGATAGTTTCTAATCTTGTCAACACTTTTTTAAAACTTCTCGTTTTAACACGCATAAAATATCCTTCTTTCGGAGAACCCATTAAACATAAGTGCAATCTTTCTTGCTTTAAAAAGGAAAAACTTTTTACTGTAAGTCTCTAAAAGGACAAGTATGGGGTGCCCTGGCCTTAACACGACAGAAGGTCAGACAAACATATTAGATAATGATAAAATTGTCATTGTTCTGTTCTTTTTCTAGGTCACAAAGCGCAAAACAAAACGTAGCTATCTCGTGTACAATGCAAGGTTACATCGATTCATTCGTCGCTCGATTGCGTGAACTCGTATAGAATGTTCTGCTCAGGTTACTAATGTCTGTTTAAAGATGGCGCCTTACATGAACTGAAGGGGCAAATGCGTTTTGCGACAGCACAGACAAATTAAGGACGAATACTTTATATAGTCACAATGGTTTTAAAAAACATTTTTCGATCTACAGTGTTGGGTTTACGGACATGGAATGTTTTTTCAGCCGCGAGGCAGTGTAATATTGTTTTACCTGTCTTCAAGCAGCCTCAATGCTGCTTTTATGCGAACTGGACGTTAACCAGTATTTGTAAACGTAAGTATTATTTTTTTGATATCCGAGCTCTGACTCCTCGACTAATAGACTGCTTCAACATGCTGTCCCATATGGACATATTCGCAGAAACGAGACTGGTATTATAGCCATTATGATAGTGGTGTGTCATCTCAACACTTATCCGGTTTTATTTTTATTTCGGATAATTAAGCATTTTCTCTCACGTTGAGATTGAGTTTTTGTAACGTTAGACCATTATGGTTGTGTGTTTATATTTTGTACATCATAGTTTAGTGACGTTTTATGGACAGAGTGAGCAGTTACAGTATTGACCCCCCAGGTGGCTCCAAAAGCCCATGCGTAGATATGGCCCTTTTTGTTAAAATCATCACTTTTATATACACTTTTTGGGGATAGCCAAATCCAGTTTATTTCAATATTAAATAATAAATATTTTATTCCCCTTTTTAAATTATTGCAGCATTTAAATAATATAAAAGCAAAGCGTCTAATTCCATGAATGGAAACAGATTACTGCCATCTGGTGGATATAAATTATTTAAATTTATTCTGGTTATTTTTAAAAAAGTTAATGCAATTTCAAGATTTCCTTTTCTCTTTCAAGTGTTAAGTACATAGATAAGATCCCTAAAGTTGCGAAGACTAAAGTCTCAAAACCAAAGAGATTAAAATATTAAAGTTTTGACTCCACACCTCCCTAAAATGGCTCATTCAAACATGCCCCCACTTTTCTACCTCACAGCAGTGGATTTATTTGTATAACAATGGCCAAATGTTTACGCAAAGAAAGAAGTGTTGCTGTCAGACTCAGTGCCATGTTCTGAAGACACTGTGTTTTGTTGTGAAAGTGAAACTACGTTTTTGTGCTTCTAAAAGAGGACACAACTAAACCCAATTTTTTTGTGCATTTACAGAGGACTGATTACTAAAACCTAAACCTCTCTCTCTCTTTTTTTTTAAGAACAATTATTTTTGTACATATCGACCCATTTCAGGGTTTAGAGGGAAACTATAACGTACAGTATGTGGAAAATAATGTGTTTTTTAAACTTAAACCTAGGGCTGGACAATATGTTGCACAATATATTCATGTCCATAAAGCTGGTTCTTTGATTAGTGATAAATCTCCGTCACCTGTTTTCAAATGGAGCAGCTGTTAATACACAGAGCAGTAGATCAGTCACGAGATAAACAATATTGCATTCGGTTTCACGGGTATATTAAGTGTGTAACCGCTAATCAAAGATCCGGCTTTACTGATGAGATGAGCATGAATATATTGTGCAATATATTGCCCAGCCCTACTTAAACCGCATTAACCCATTGCATTACACCAAATACACAAAATAATGTTCTTTTTAGCAACATTATATGACCCCTGAAATAAAATGTGTAATTCAAATTTGTGGTGGATATAAATAAATAAATAAAATCACATGTGATGCCACTTGATACCTGTGAAAATATTGACTGTTACAAATTAAGGGAAAAATGCACAAGATGGCTGTGACTTCGTGTATCGATATGACTAAGTGTGACTTATTGTACCAGCAATGTGAGAAATTAACGATTGCGGGTATAATTTGATGTTGCAGACTTGTTAGGGGGGCTGGTGTAGATTTGCCATATGACTTGTGGTTTTCAATCCCCCCCACAGTAATACTTTAATAATATTATCATTATATTATTCACTCACGGCAGAACATTTACTGGTAATGTTACAACCTGTCACATTGGTAAATTGCCGGAACAAATTTACTGGGATTTTTAAAAAGGGCCTGTTCACACATGATCTAATTCCAGCAATTTATCGGTAATTTGTATGTATGTCTGTATTCGTGAAAGGGCTTATTATCAGCTACTAATGCATCAAGAATGAATTATTTTGTTTTGGAAAAGCACTGCAAATTATTTGCACTGCACATTTTGGTGTACCTGTAGTACTTGACTCATCCACATTAATGTTATTAATTCACTAGACCTGATATATGGGAGTGTTGTTTTAGTTTAGTTCTCTACTTGTAACCTTTGCCTTTTTAGGTAGTTGTTGTCTAAAAAAGATTGTCTCAAGCAAGCACTTAGACAAGCACAGTATATCCTTCGCTAAGGCAGCATCAATTGTGTAGAAAGACAGGCAGGTTATGAAGTAACCATAGTCTTTATAGATCATGACCTGTTGTGGGATTTTACTATTAATTGTCCATTTGTGCATGATTACTTATTCAAAGTGACATACTGTACACTTACTACAGGGAAAGTTCCTCTGGATTTAGCTTTTATAATAAAAAATAAGTGTTTAGAAAGAAAAATAAGAATATTTTTCCTATTATACTACATATTACAATGTTTTCTGTAGGAAATCATTACTGTATTTTGATCAAATAAATAGTCATGGTGAGCATAAAAGGTTAGAAATTCTTTCATAAATGGTGGCTCCAAACTTTTGAATGGCAGTGCATGTCATTTAGCAGATGATTTTTTCAAAGCATCTTACAGTATCTTTATTAAAGGGACAGTCCCACAGAATATTGTGGTGTGTTCATGGCCCCTTTCTGTAGCTCTCAAAAGAGGTTGACGCCTGTATGTATCACTAGGGTTACATCTCTGTTTCCCGCTCATGTTTTCTTGTTCATGGGGGGGTGGTGTTGAATTATCAGTTCCCGCAATCCTTATGAACTATGAGGGAAGGGTTGTATAGCTTATTTAATACTCTAAAATGTTTATTAGGCTGATTTGTAGATTTTCCAATGCATTGTATTTGTAACTCCATACAGCAGCAGATGTCTTAAGCATCAGCAAAAACATCTGCTCATTGTTGAAAGTCATTTTCTTAGTAGTCAGAGTTAACTAGGTCACTGCTTTAGCTTTTCTCTGATACATACTATTTAAAAGTAGTAAAATGTAGTAGTATTTCATAATCGTAATTTACATGCCCTTATGTTGTTGTTCTAAACCTCAGTGACTCTTTCCTCTGCGGAACATATTTTGATAAATGGTTCTTTTCGTCTATACAATCAACTGGAAGTCAACTGGTTGGTTACGCAGAAAGAATGTCATTCAGGTCAGGTTTTGAATGACATAAGGATGAGTAAATGATGACGGAAAACCCAAATACATTTTTTTTTTAATATATATATATATATATATATATATACATTTTTATTCAGTATCAGCATGGTCAATGGAATAATATATATATATATATATATATGCAATTATTTATAATATAATATAATGATGACAGTAGTTATAATAATAGTGCAATTTACAAGTTTAAATGTAAGACTGGATGAATCGAAAGAAAAGCACACAAAAAGCTTTCCATTACATATTCATATTCATCTCTGCTAACTTGACATGACATCATTTAATGTGCTAAATGCATCTCTGGCTGTAATACTATTGTTTTACCATTAGGGGGTAAATAAGGTGTCATCAGCTACAGATACAGTTTACACAACCCCCGATATTACTTGCAAACCACTAATGTTGATAATCTGTAAATACAGCCCTTTTTTTAAAACAGATTTGTTGTAGGCATTTGAAATTTGTATAGTTATGTAAAACTGGGTAACATGTTAGAATCCAGTGCTTGTCATTTTATAGCTACAAGATATGATGGTGCAAAAGTAATACATAAAGTAAGAACATTTTACAAGTGTGTTCGGTTTTATTTCTCTATGATGGTTATGATTAACTTTTTTTTTTTTTTGGCACGAGGTATCATGACAGTCTCACAGACATTTTTTTTTTTTTGTTCCTTGAGTGGGTGTGCGGGAAGGATGTGGCCAACCAAATCACCCCCACCCTTGGTGACACTTTGTCACCATTGACGTGTATTAAATAGTTTGTGCTACAGAAGAGAGTAACTGAAACTTTTCCTTATTGAAGTTATGCATTAATAATTATAATTATTACAGCAGACGTGCAGTGATGCAGCATATCAAATAAAAACAAAGTTCTCATTGATTCTTGGGGAATGTAGTTTATTAATTCATATGCATTATTGTTTCTTTTTAAGGGACCTCAGGCAATGCATATATGTTGACTTTATTGTTTGTTTCAGGTGATGAAACCCTCCTAAACCAACCAGTGAGGCAGTATGCCCGGCCCTCTAGAAAGAAACAAGGTAAGAGGAAAAAAACATACACACAGTCAATTTGATAGCCAATCAATTTTTCACAGTACTCATTGGCTCTTTGGTTTCTTTTCTTCCCAGAATTCCCAAGTCAGCTTCAGGACCTGCATTCATCTATGCTAAAGCATGAATATGCATCGGTCCCACTTGCACAATCGTATGTTTTTGCATTTTTCACATCGACTCACTCATCCTTGTGTAAACATTATGGGCCAGTTTCCCGTACAGGGATTAAGACTAGTCCTAGATTAAAATAAATGTTAAGAGCTGTATAAAC
>JAUCMS010000028.1:19283091-19315196 GCA_032357445.1 Enteromius radiatus | reverse complement strand
GCACAAATTAGATGTGTTACACAAATGACTGATATGTAGTTTATACAGCTTGGCTCTAAGAAATAAAGACGAACTCAAGATAATCTGTCAAATCCTGTCACAATAAAGATGTAAGTTTGCCTGAATTAAATAATATGCAGCCATTAATAAGCATATGTTGTAAATAAAAGCGCTGAATTTAAAGACTGGTAACATTCACTTTTTTTTTCTTTTAAGATGTCCAAAATAAAAAATAGACTTACTTATGTATGGACTCACTTCACTCAGTCATTGCCAGGGCTGGCAGTTTGCAAAGAATGCCAAATGAATTATCATTGTGTCAAAAACAGAAGTATAATAGTAAAAGAATATCGGTTATGAATATCGGTTATCGGGCACGTAAGCAAGCAAATAATTGGTATCGGTATCGGTAATAAAAAACCAATATCGGTCGATCACTAGTTCATATTAATAATTGTGAAACCATTCATGTCATGAATTTCTGTTCCTAATTGTTTTATTTAAAGGCATAGTCACCCAAAAATAATTTACTCACCCTTATGTTGTTCCAAGCCCATTTTGTTCATCTACGGAATACAAATAAAGCCATTTTTAATATTCTCTCATCATATACACTACCAGTCAAAAGTTTGGAATTTATAAAGATGTTTTTAAATTTTTTTTTTTAAAGATATTCATCAAGGCTGCATTTATTTGATCAAAAATAATGCAACATAAAATAACTATTTTCTATTTTAATATACATTAAAATCTAATTTATTTCTGTGATGCAAAGCTGAATTTTTTTAGCATCATTACTCCAGTCTTCAGTGTCACATGATCGTTCAGAAATCATTCTAATATGCTGATTTATTATCATTGCTGGAGACTGTTTTGCTGCTTAATTTTTTAGAATTGTTAATGAATAAAATGTTAAATTGTATTCTATTTTTTTAAATAGAAATCCTTTTCAACAGTATACACTACGGATCAAAGGGTCCGTCAATGTTTATTCTTTTTTTTATTTGAAAGAAATTAAAACTTTTATTCAGCTATGATGTCTTCTTGACAAGAAGTGATGGCAAAGATTTATATTGTTAGAATGTACATTTATAAGATTTATATTTTAAATAAATGCTGTTCTTTATAACTTTTGAAAAAAAGTATTGCAGTTTCCAAAAAAATATATTTGCCATCACAACTTTGCCAACATTGGTAATTCTCATAATAAATCAGCATATTGGAATACTTTCTGAAGGATCACTTTAGACTTTAGTGATGACTGATGGAAATTCAGCTTTGCGTCACAGAAATAAAGTATATTAAAATAAGAAACCCATTATTTTAAATGGTAAAAATATTTTTTTAATCTATTACGAGTCTGTGTAAAAGCAATGGTGTCTCCTCACAATACTTACACTAAACTGCTTGGTTCATGTGAATTACTTTTAGAATTAGATTAGATTCATTTTGTACTTTTTAACAAGTCAAGTTTTGATTGTGTGGAATTTCAGAGAATGGACAAAATATATGATGAACAAATGAAGAATTTTATTTAGTGTAACAAGTTAGTGTACAACAGCATCAAACCTCTTCTGTTTCATTCCATCAGGATAAAGCCAACAAAAGATGGATGCTCATGGCCATCGACAAGAGGAAGAAAAAGCTGAAGGTTCTGAGAAGGACTCATTATGATTCCTTCGAGAAGGTGTGTCAAGAGCTTGGAATCACATACACGTTCCCTCCTGAATATTATCGGCGGGTCACCCGACGTTGGCTAGCTAAAAAGGCCTTCTGCAATAAGGTAATGTTCTCCGCCAAAATTCCCCTACAGTATGTTTTCATGGTTTGTGTGTCAGCTGTTGTTTACATTGTCTTTCCTTCCTTTCAGGTCTTTCAAGAAGTACAGAAACAAAAAGCAGAGCAGAGAGAGAAACAGAGAGCAGCGGAGACTAAGGGAAAGGAGTCAACATCCTCTACAGAACCACAAGGAACTGTGGTATAGTGATGTTCAGACAGCGGACAAGACTTGTCCTGAAGAACAATCTGATACATCCTCCTTTGATGTCACAGAAAAACTAAGCAGAAACATTATGCTCCACATCAACATTTATTTTGCCTTTCATCAGTGAATCGCTTAATTCTATAAATTTTGGCTGCATCAAATAAACAATCTTAAAGTTCATTGCGTGGTCATCATTCCCCAAATTACTGATAATAATATCTGAATAGTTTCACAGAAATACTTTGATGCCATTAGTTTCACTCACTCAGGAGTTTAGGATTGACAGCTGATGAAGACCTATGTCATATGCAAGACTGATGCATTGTGGTCGTGTGGCTAGTGCAAATGGTTTGGTTGCTCTCAAGTTCCCTGAATTCTATAATTTTACAAGAAATGTGTGACAATCAGGGTAAAGATCTGAGGTCAAACTATCAATTCTTTACTCATGTGAGATCATATATTGATTGTTAAGAATTCTGGTAGATCACATTTCCTATTATAAGACCAACCCCTTTTGTGATGTGCTTTATGTGAAGCTTATATGCGTGAATCGGAAACGTTGCATACGAGAGTGCAAACGCGGTGTGTTGGTGTGTGTCACAACTTCCTTTTCAGCTGCAAGCTCCAGATCAAAAGGCTCAGAAGAACACGAGGTACTTTTTTTGTAGTCTACTATTTTATATTATTGTACACTTTACAGGTTTTCTGCTTATGCTTTATTTTAAGGTGTCCTTGTTACAGCAGAATTATACATTTAGGTACTGAATATATTAATAATTATGAACTGCTCGTACTTACTATGAGGATAAGGTATGAATAGGGTTGTTAGTTTCTTATATTACATTCATGTTAATCGAGTAATATACATGTTAGTTAAAATGACAAGTCTGGTTCAGATTTTTTCGTAAACAAAACTTTTTTTTACACATCAAGATTATAAAATATTATGTCCTGTAAAAATGTATTTAAAGGTACAGTTAACCCAAAAATGTAATTATTTACTAACGTTCATGAGTTTTAAAAGCTGTATGATTTACTTTTTACAGTAGAAGATTTTTTGAACAGCGTTTTAACAGTTTTTGCCCATACACTAATGGTCACTAGGGTCAAAAATGATATTGGACACCACTGACTTTAATTGTATGGCCAAAAAAAAAAAGAAAAAGTGAAAGATTTGTATAAACATCTTATAATACAAATAAAATATAAAATAAAATATATAAAATAATAAAATACAAAATAAAATAATACAAATTTGGAATAAAAGTAAATTATGATTATTTTAATTTTGGGGTAAATTACTCCTTTTATTAGTTACAAAAGCAAAATAGAAAATCTTATTAAATATTTTTCTTTCTAAAATTGTGTTCAAATGTTAATTAGGAAGTGCTATTTTGTGTAACAATTGATAGATATGCATTTGTTACTCTTCTAGGAAGAACACCTCTCGACTTTTTTCATCCTTGCTGTACTGCTCATTTTGAGTGACATGTCAAACCCAGTCATCACTCAGCCAGGGGCTGGATCTTACGGTACAAATGTGCAGACTGGAGAGTGGAGCACCGGTCTTTGTTCTTGCTGCAGTGACCTACTTGTCTGTAAGTTCTGAGAGCAGTCAGCAAATCTTCTGAAAAACTTCAAAGATACCATTTTCCCTGGTATATTTTAACTGTGGTTTAATATTTAGCCAGGGAGGACTCATAACGTTATTTAGTTTACTGCTTTTATCGGTGCATGTCTTTAACATAAAATGCATGATCTTTGAACTATTTTCTGCATTTTTCTATTGTCTAGGTGGTCTTGGCTTTATCTGTCCGATAGCTCTTAGCTGTTACGCAGCAAACAAGTACGGTGAAAATGCATGTCTAGCTTGTGTACCTGGAGGAATGGCTGCAATGAGGACACATATGCGACTGACCTATGGAATACAGGTACATACTACAAATTAAGGATTCGATTTCCCATATTGAGTATTTAAGAATTATTATCCATGCCATTTCTTTGCTGTCTCCACTTGTTTTCTACATATTACACAATTATATTTGTATTTTCCCCCTGCAGGGCACAATATGCAATGATGCTTTGATGACCTGTTGCTGTGGAATATTTGAAACATGTAGAATGGTCAGAGAAATTCGTATCAGGAACGGAGAGACCTAGTTACTGTCTTTACAAATGACTGTTTCAGTCTCAAGATTTTGTTAGAGGGTTGAATTACTGTAGTTTGAAAGTTGCTTGTGAATTCTTATGTTCAATAATGAATTGTTTGTGCTGACAATTTTGCTGTAATGCTCAAAATGTGCCCACCTGCAGCATTAACATGCAACTGTACAGACGTTGTGTCATATATTTAATAACAAACCAAGCATCAACAAATCGTAGCCTACCTAATTAATCATGTTATATCAAACAACACAATTGTTTACGTTATTTACTGATTAAAATCCCTTTTTTCTTTTGCTATTGTGTTGTTTCACAAACAACCATACAAATTGTATTACTGCTTTCACATCAACACATGAAATACATGAAAGTAAAAATGTTTTGCCTGTGTTAGCTCATTTTCTTGCCGAGAGGTATTACGTCATCTGTGCGTTGCAGTATGAGCGCCTCTGATTGGCTGTTGTTGGCGGTGACCTGGCAACCGAGCAGGGTTTACAGACGCTTATTTATTCTGCAGGATCTCGAGAAAGCGCAGGTCGCGTCTTTTTACTGACAACCTGTGATTGCTTCCTGATATTAGCTGCTCTTCATCCGTCTTCAGAGAGGATGTCAACGCGAACGCTGCCTCTGCTCTTCATTAATCTGGGTGGGGAAATGCTCTACATCCTGGATCAGCGCCTGCGGGCTCAGAATATCCCAGCAGATAAAGCGAAGAAAGGTAGACGGCAGCTAAAATGCCTCGGAGCTGATGAAGCAAGTCGTATAAGCGTTGTATTTAGGATCATGGTTTAAGATCTTTCCAAAGAAGCTGTTGGGTTATGTGCTATTGCTGTGCATAATTAGCCAGTTAACGTTAGCCTGTGTGCTTGAATACATTGATCCAGTGGCCCAGTTCAGTTACAGCCTTATGCAGGAAACATGTCGTTTTTGTAACGTTATGTCACTCTTTGTAGACTACATTATTTAAGGCGAGACACTACAGACAGAAACATTGTTTTTTTGATGCCCTGGTCAGTTTTGAGATTTTGGGCTATGTGGCTTTTCATAATGTGTCGTTTCAGACTAGTGGAAAGAAAACATCCAAATCCAAATTTAAGTCTTTCTTTTATTCCACAACATATTTTAAAAAGGCCGTTTTCTCGGATTGAGTATTTCTCATAAACTGAGACAGAAATCTCTCTAGTTACCCTAGTAAAAAGGTAATATATTTAAAATATATTTATTTCATACAAAGTATAGTTCAAATCCATTAACATATTTATTGACATTAACTCAAGACCTACTGATATAAACATTTTAATTCCACTTTTTGGAGTATTATTTGGGCACAATGCACATTTCTTATTATTAAACCAACCTAAAATGCATGTTACTTCTTCACAGTTAAAGTGCATTAAGTACAAAATTAGTTGTTCCAATTCAGGAAAGGAAACGACGTGATATGGTTTCCCATACTCAAAATTTGTGCTCTGAATTTAACCCATCCAACTGCACACGCACACAGCAGTGAGAAGTGAACAACTACGCACACACATCCGGAGCAGTGGGCACAGTGCCTTGCTCAAGGGTCTCACCTCAGTCGTGGTATTGAAGTTGGAGAGAGCTCTGGTTATTCACTCCCCCCACCCACAATCCCTGCTGGACCTGGGACTCAAACCTTTGAGTTACAAGTTCAATTCCCTATCCGTTAGGCCACGACTGCCCTCAGAGGATACTGAAAGTACAATTGCATGGCATTTTATTAAGTATTAATTTGTATTATACTGAACATGAAATAAATGTATTTCAAATACATTTAAGTATATTTATTTTTTACTAGGGTACATAGGCCTACTTGCAGAATTTTGAATTTGGCTTTATAAAGTGCTCAGATTTCTGTTCTGTAAATTTATGCAAATTTGCATTTTTAATTAAATAATACTTCATTTTTACATTCAAACATAACATTTCAGAACATGTGTGATATATTTTCAATGCACTTTTTAAATTAAACCAAACAACTGGGAAAGTATGGTGATATTTATTAGTACATTACTCTTTTTACCTGTGTGTCTTACCTTAAATAAGCAAATTTATGCAGTAGATTGTCCATTAAAATATATATTCAACACTTAAAAAGTGTATATATAAAAAAGTGTACTATATATAAAAAGTCATTGCATAAGAATTCAGATGTAGTAATTTAATTTATAGCACAAGCACACTTTTCTAACAACCTTTTTTTTTGTGGCTTTAAAAATTAAAAAAATATTATTTAAAATATGCTTAGGTTTAAGCCTAAACACAACTCAATGTAGTTCATCTTTAAATCACAAGTGTAAAAAAAACACTGTAAAGAACACCAATGGATTTTTTGTGTAAAGCCAAAATGCTAGAGATATAGATGTCCAAATAGGAGGGCCACTATATATTAATATATCTAAAAATCAAGAAGTTTTGACTGTGGAGGTTGTCAGTACATTCACACCTTGTATTTTATAAAAACTGGCATGTCAAAACTCAGCATATGTTCACTTCAGTTGCAGGCAACACTGTGACTCAATTACATTTGCTCAACAGCTTGTCAGTATTATGGTTTCCTGTCTAATATACACGTTCCTGTATCAGGGTTTCCTGTGTCTTTCTTGCATTCTGAAATATTCTTAATAAACTAAACTTTGCAGTTGTGGCGACATCACACTTTGGTATCAGATGCCACAGGTCAAAAAGCACAATTAAGTTGCTTGTTGCTTGCAGATGTGATGTTAATACATGTAGCTTATGCTGTACCTGCTCTTTAGTTAACATCCTCCAAGGAACATTTTAAATATGTCATTTTTGATTTGCAATCTTTGTAGCCACTGTAGCAGATTGGCTAGTGGAGGACAGAAAAAGAGGTATTGTTAACATTCTGCTTGCTTTGCCGCTGGCCGTAGAGCAAAGTAGCATGCGTGTGCACATGCCAGCTCTCATAGGCACTCGCTGTGTAGAGGGAGATGGGGTTCCTGTGCTATTTTAATTGTGATTTCACAGTTTTTGCGTTTTGCGTCTATTGTAGAATAAGAACCCCAAAGATACAGTTATTTTTAGTACTGAGATATAAATGAAATCCTCCATATGGCAGTATATGTTTCTAGCACTTGTGTCTTCCTCAGTCAAACTCTGTGAAAACATCTGCCAAGACAATAAAGCTTGATTTTTAACTACATTTTGATTTATGTTATTTTTATTATCTATCTTTCTTGGCAAAACGGCTTCTTACAGTACAGACTGCATTCTGCTTGCTTTGTTTTCAGATTCGTATTTGCACAGAACTGCTTTTGACTCTCTTCAACTCTCTCTGTGTGTTTGTGTTGCGATAGTTATGAATGATATCATTACCACCATGTTCAATAAGAAGTTCCTGGAGGAGCTGTTCAAACCACAGGAGCTGTACTCCAAGAAGGCCCTGAGGACCGTGTTTGACCGACTTGCTCACGCCTCCATCATGAGACTCAACCAAGCTAGTATGGACAAGGTAAAGTCAAAGATGAATTGTCATTTTCTTGAATTGTTTGCTTTATCTCTTTGTATATTTGTCTAGTGAGAAGTCTTCTGCAAACACCTCTTTATTCACGGTAAACAGATCAGGGCTTTAGAGTAACACCAATATTATTCTATTTTGACCTTACTTTAAAATACTCATTAAATATTATCAGGTTATGATAAACGAAATAGCGTTGAATGGCTCCCTCTGGTGTGTAATATGATGAAATATATAATGACTACTTTTCTATGCGCAGCTCTATGATTTGATGACTATGGCATTCAAGTATCAAGTCCTGCTGTGTCCTCGCCCTAAAGACATCCTCCTTGTGTCCTTTAACCACATGGATGCCATCAGGGACTTTGTGAAAGACACTCCCAGCATCCTCAGCCAAGTGGATGAAACAAACAAACAACTCGTAGAGGTAGCAAGGTCTCTTTGATTTCTGTGTAAAGGCGCTTTTAATTAGTATTTATAATTTTTGGTTTATTTTCTTCTTCTTTGTTCATTAGTCAGTAACTGTTAAGTTAATATTATTTCATACCGGTATTATTATTATTATTAATATTATTACATTTTTCCATTGTTGTATATTTAGTAATAATATATAATGTTATTATTTAAAACTAAATAATAATATTACTATATAATTGTCAGCTTTGAAAGTGTATTTTGCTTATAACTCCTAGATCTACACACCTTTATCTGGTGGAGAGTTTCAACTAATTAGACAGACACTCCTCATCTTCTTTCAAGATATGCATATAAGAGTAAGTCTTTTTTCTATTTTGATATATATACATTAATTCAGAATACTCAAAAGTCCAATATGTACATTTTGGTCATGTTTATGAATAGGCAGAAAAGACATACAGGCCTACCTAAATATGACCAAACTTGTTTTTTGTTTGTTTTAGGTATCAATTTTTCTGAAAGACAAAGTACAAAACTCCAATGGACGATTTGTTCTTCCGACATCAGGCCCTGTTCCGTATGGGACGCACACACCAGGACTCATAAGGTTAGAAGGATAGGATTTTGCGTCCGTTTCTTGCCGCAAAACACATTTTTGCATTGAAATGGCTGAGAATGGAAGGATTTAGTTTGAACATTATGGAAATAGCCGCTTTTTCATAGTTGTGCATATGTTTGTTCCGAAACTACCTCCTTCATTTAGAACTGACGGTACAGGTTTATTGTTAATTGCATTATCAAGAGACTTGGACATTTTCTAAATATAGCAGGCTCTGTGTTTAGACTGTGACAGAAAGTAATATTTTAAAACAGGTAAGTGGAAGTTGGCATATTCGATGTCCATTCATGATGTCTAATTTAAGTTCAATCAAAAATACATTTTAAAAGTACAAATATTGCAACTCACACTTGGTTAAGTAAATGTATTAATCTTAGTTAATGTTCAGTTCAGTTCATTTACTAATGCCTTATTACAATCCCGTGTTGTGTTAGCATTAGTTAATGCTCTGTAAACCAACATGAATGAACAACTGTATTTTCATTAACTAACATTAACAGAGATTAATAAATAGTGTAATAAATGCATTGTTCATTGTTTGTTCATGTTAGATAATGCATTAAATAAGGTTATACCGTTCTAGAGTGGCTGTAAAATGGTTGATTTGATTTATCAATTTTTATTGTACAATTATTTATTCCCCAGAATGTTTAGCTGTAGTGGTGAGGAGGTGAGAAGGACACAATTCCGTGACGGTGGAAATTACTGTGGCGCTCTCCGTGAGGGTTCTTTTGAAATGTACGGTGATCGAGTCATCAAACTGGGCACAAACATGTGAGCATCAACCACCTTCTACTAATATTCAGTAGTGGAATCATATGACTCGCACCTTCAAATAGAGGGGTGTAATTCTTGACGTGTTAAGTTTTATCTGTTGCAAAAGCAGCATCTCTAATTGATATGTGAATAATTTAACTGCAAACCCGAGACAGATAGCCTTTCACTGGAGCATCAGCTGTACTATTGTCCTATTTGTTCAATTAGGTACAGTGTGAGCCGCCCTGTTGAGACACACATGTCTGGAACCTCCAAAAACTCCTCACAACACATTAAGGTAGGATTATGATTGATTATGCTTTGTTTGTTTATATATATTTTTTTTAAATCTAGTTGACACTGATAAACTGTTTTTTTTAATATGTATGTCTTTTGATCATAAAAATTCAATTCATACACTTCTGAAGGTCAACACAACTCCAAATCCTTTGGCAAAAGAAGAGCTAAACCTGCTTGCTAGACTAATGGGGGGTCTGGAGGTGCACAAATCAGCTACCACTGACTCTGGTTTCCGTGTCAACCTTTTTGCCACTGACGAGGAGGAAGAGTGAGTCTTTTTTTTAATTTTTATACTTTTGATAATTGTGCGTCTCAGTAAAACCCCACAATAAAAGCAAAAAAATGCCATAGTGATTTTTAGTTTTAAACAAATGAGTTTTAGCAATTAACATAGTGCTGCTTGTGTAAGAATTATATTTTTAAATACATTTTTCAGCAAGGACGCAGTTCCATAAAAATATTAAGCAACACAGCTGTTTTCAACACTGATAATTAAAAAAGTTAAAATAAGTATCAATATTATACTGTATTTTATAAGTGTATGTTTATATCCAAAAATAGGCCTTTAAAAATTGTCTTAATGCAAAATGTAATGAATTACTTTTTATTGTGGAGTAGAATGTGACCCCGCCATGTTCTTGACAGATTTTGTGAGTCAAACATCATTGTATGACAAAAGTGCATCTAGACATATCAGTGAAATAGATGCTGTTTGCAGGAGATTTCATACAAATATTAAAAAACAGATTATCCCCACAGGGAAGCTTTGATATCAAGACCGGATGAGCTTTCCTATGAAGTTATTAATATCCAGGCAACAAAGGTAAGGCTGAATGTTTGTATCCTTGTAGAGTAATACACTTGGGTTGTTTCATGCTGTTTGATCCTTGACCTCAGAAAACATTGTAATGCCCGATTACCAGTGATCCACCCACACTGAGAAGTTCTCAGCTTGTCTAATTGGTTCTTGACAGGCTAAAGGCTTTGAGTCTTAAGTTAACTTTAAACTACCAGAGGAGCATGACAGTAACAACTCCCCTCTGACTGGCTCATTTCAGGACAAACAGACCAATGCGGAGCTGGCTAAGATCATGGGGGAGTTTGGAGAGACTGGAGAACCCACCCCCAGTTCCAGCAGCAAGGGTGATGACCTCCTGGCCATGATGGATGGATTGTGACTTAAACTTGATGTTCCCTTTGACTGAGCTGTTTTGTCTCCTGCCACCCACTGAAAGTGAGAAATGCAAATAGCAGGTGTTGAAATGTAATATGCGTCTTGCTGTGGGACCATATTCACTTTTTCATTATTGTTCCATCAAGGTACTTTGGACCTACTGAGACAGCACAGGCCATATCATCACGTATTTCAGCGAATGGTTCGATATCAGGCTTCAAAGAAACGTCTGCGAAGCTTTGAAGTCACAGACACTTCTGTGACATTTAGATCAGTGGACAGAATAAAACGCCTTTTCTGGACATTTTTAGTTGTCTAGAGGACAATCCGTGCACATGGAATTCATTTTAAATAATTTGATGTGCAACCGAAAGGTGCAGAATATGCACCCACACAACAAGCACTGATTAAGACAAGGTAATGGAGGAAACCGAAGTGCACTTGCAGTAAATATTTAGTGCAGATCCTAAGAAATCCTTTACAGGAAGCCCCAGGACAATTATTGTGTGTTTTTTGTCTTTATTTAAAGGGAGTGCAACAAAGTCAGGTATTTCAAGCAGAGTGTGCAGTTTTTGCATTATGTAATGGGACAATGTATACATGAATCCACCTTCCGTGAAAAGAAAGCAATGCAATACGTATGGTGGATTGTTTATTTTTCATAACCATAATAGAGCTTATTTATTGAGGGTTATTGTACTGAATGTTCATTTGTGTCTGTTTACGGTTATAGTAAAATAGATTTGAATGTGAAATAAAGTAGATCTTTTTGCAAATAATGACTGGTCAATGCAAAGGACTGACCAAAGGCCCATGTTTGGAAATAAGACTTTATTGTTAAAGTAATAGTTCACACAAAAATTAACATTTGCTCACACTGAGGCCATCCAACATGTTATGCATGTGTGAAGTTTTATTAAGCTAATAAAACTTCACACAAATAATCCACACAGCTTCAGACCATCAATTAATGCTGTGAAGTGAAAAGATGTGTGTTTTTAAGAAACAAATCCATCACTTAGGCATTTTAACTTTAAACCGTTGTTTCTGCCCTGCTGAAAAATAAAAACAGCATATGCTGGTTAGGTATGTTTTGAAGCTGGTCCTTTTGCTGGTTTATGCTGCTCATGTTTTGAGAAAGGACCAGCATAAACCAGCAAAAGGACAAGCTCCAAAACATACCTAACCAACATATGCTGTTTTTTTTTCAACAAGGTGGTCATAGTACATCATTATAAATACTAATAAGCAGTGTTTAAAACGTATTTTTCTTATGTTTCCGACAAGACGTCATGAAGTTATGCTTGTGGAATATTGTGACGTTAAATATAATGTTTCAATGTTAAAAGTTTCAAATAGTTTTCAAAAAAAGAAGCAAACTCACCTGCATCTCTGATAGCCTGAGGTGAGTCAATTTGAAGGGAATTTTTATTTTGGGGTAAACTGTTCCTTTGCGGTAAACAGAAAATCGTACATTCGTTACATTCAAAGATAAAGTTACAGAAAATCAAATAGGTTCGTGCAGGGGTCGAGAACATCGGTCCTGGAGAGTCGCAGCCCTGCAAAGTTTTGCTTCAAACACACCTGAACGAGCTAATCAAGGTCTGAACGGTTACTTGAAAGCTACAGACAGGGAAGTTTTAATTAGGGTAGGAGCTAAAAACTGCAGGGTTTCTCTCCACGACCGATGTTTCCCACCCCTGGGTAAGTGCTTCTTTATGTACACTAGATGGCGCAATGGAATAATGCAGCATTGTTGACATCAGGAACAGAAAGATTACTTCTCACAAACGTAATTTTTTTATTATTATTATTAAAGAAATGAACATAGAAATAGTAACTAAGAAGTAGTCACTCCAATGTAAAGCTTGTGATATTTGATACAACAGAGTTTTTGTTGAACTTCCAACACGGAATTTTATAATAGGCCAGAATCTTGACTGTGGTTTTATGCGAAGGGAATGAAAACTTTATGAAAAAAGCTACTGTTATTGCATTTCCCCCATAATTCTCCAAGTTTCTCTATGCCACATGCAGTTTAAGCGCTTGAACTGTTATGACTTTTCCAGACAAGCAATACTGAAAACCCCTGTGTTCATTTGAATAGTCGTGGGAGACGAATCTCTCACCCACACAGTTATGAATGAATTGCTGTCACATTTGTTCCTCCATGGGAAAAAGCTTCTAATATTCATTACCTGTGCTTTTTTGACTCCCACAGCAAAATATTTTGACATGATGTGACTGTGCACTGCTGCATATCTGGGACTCTTGATGTTCCAGAACATCATGTATATTACTAAAAACAACAAAAACATTTATTTTCATTCAAGTCATGTCAACTACACTGTAAAAACATTAAAGCTATTTGTATTTAGAAATCTCTAACATATTTACTTAAAATAAAACTTAATTATAAATTATATTAATTTAGAAATGAATTATGTTGGCCTATTATTATTATTATTATGATTATTGTTATGAAATGTTGGCTTTCATATTTATTGACATGTGTACAGTTATTTAGACATGTCAACACATTTTCAAGCTAAAGTGAAGCTGTAATTTTCTTCATAGTTTGTGATTTTGCAGGATAAAACTATAGTGATATTTTAATAATGACACAAATAACCACATTTTTTATCATATAAATATATTGTTATTCCAGTACAACACTTACGGTTATTTGAAGGAAAGTAAATTAATAAAGGTTATGAGACAGACTATGAATGCTAGGTCTAGATGTTATAGTAGGAGTGTGCTCGTGAAATTGTTCTTGCAGTCTTTCTCAAATTCCACTGCTTCTTTATCAGACATGGGCACTAGTAAAGTATGATTCACAGTTTCCACCCCACACACCGTGGGTTGGCCAATGTTTAGCCACAGGCTTATAAAAGCGTTTCATGTGGTTTAAGGCAAAGGCCATGCTGAGTCAAGACAGGAAGACAGCACAGCCTTAAATCAGTTACTGCCCTTTAAAACACTCTCTGTTTGACATGCAGCTCTGCACCATCCCACTGAATTGAAACTTGCTGTTGTGGGTGAAGCCGGTTAGTTTTGGGGGATCTAAAATTGGATACGATATCGAGGGTCTTGTGAATGCAAAAAAAAAACAAACAGAAGTTTGCTGTACAGAGGTATTATTATTTATCCATTTACCCTTTAGTCTTTATATATATATATATATATATACATATTGATGTAATCGATGTGTCATGTTTATTTCACCTAGCACTGATTCTTGAGACACGTATCTGCTGTTTCTTAAAGTGACATAATTTCCACTATTGATAATTTATTAAAATAATTACATTATGTTTAGAATGTTCTTAACAGAAAAAGCTACATATATTGATTCTATTTATTTCAGCAAAATTGTGACATAACACATAACCTTTAAAAACCATGTCCTCATATCAAAACTTTTTAATATTAATAAACATGCATATTTTAAGAAACATTGCTATGATGGAGCTGAAAACAATTTTCACTCATGAATTGGTAAAATTACAAAAAGCAGCAAGCAATGTATTGATATTTTCTGGTAAAAACGCTTAGTATAAATATTTAAACATTATTTTGTTTCTGGCATCTGTTGACACTGATCTATATATTATTATAGATCATATTAAAAATTACAGACCAGTGCTGTTGACCCATATTGTGTGATGACAGGTAAAAACAAACGTGAGGAATGGAAGAAGCCAGAGTTTGCACGAAAATGTATTAATAAATCTCTTTTGATTAATCTTTTTTTTTTCTTTTTCTGCCAGCAACATCAATAATAAATGTATATATGAAGTTTTGTTAATAATGCCTAATACGTTTTATTGTTTAATTCCATGCATGCCGATTAATTTCCATCGTAATACAACTCTTTTTTTTTTAACAAAACTGCACATTTGTCAAAACTTGACTGGAGTTATGCAGTAGTACTCTACTACTCATTTACATAGTGCGTACGTTTATCATTCCACACTAGCGAAGAATGCCAATCTCAAGAACTCACGTAAGGGGGCAGGAACAACAAACGACGTTTTCTATTGGCCGCGCCGCTCCGTCACTCACAGCATGTGCGTCATTTCCGTTGTCAGGTGGTGCTGCTATGGAAAGATGTGATCAGTTGTCCTAAGAAGGCTTTTCCCTCAAAACCCCTATCGGTAAACGTGAAATTTCTCCGGTTCGATTGAAACAAACCGCTTCGTGGTGGAGTGTAAATGTCGGTGCACCCCAGCTGAACGTTTAGTCGGCCAGAAATGAGTGGGAATTAGTGTACGACAGAGGATTCCCTCGGCGGTTTTGGTAAGTTGTTAAATGGCCCGTCGGTCGGCTGAGGAGATTTTTACAGTCCGTTAAAGGGACACGGTGAACTCATTGGCTTTCTGGGCTTTAATTTCATCTTGAAATTCAGATAAACGCGCTTTTGCAACGATTAAACTGTCGTCTTTTTAAACGTGTTGCGACATAGTCTATATAAGCAAGAATACAAAGTAAAATAAGCAAGTTTCGCTTGCAAACGCTGGACGACTCGAGTACGCCTGTTGTATTAATAAGAACGCGAGCTTTGTTTTCTTACAGACGCTTTTTAAGTCATTTATATCAGTGTTTATTGTTATATTTTTGCTCGTTACTGGTTGACAGCGTTCGTCAGTGTACGCAGTGTACTCGGTTGTGATCACATTGCAGTGCTCATGTCTCTATTCCCTCTGCTGTTTTAACTATAAATGGAAACATTAGTCACTTGTTTTTACACACCACAAATCTTAGACAGCCAAATATCAAACAAAACGTGTGCAAAAACGCGCATCTGATACGGGTTGCATCAAGCTGCCAGCCGGTGCTCGGAGGTTGCCAGGTTCTCAAGTTTGCAATGCATGCAGTGACAGCTAGTATATTTAGATCTAATAAAATATTAAAATGTTCTGTTACTTTATGGACCAGAGCGTTTAAATCATGCAGGGATGATATTTCACTTATCTGATGACTGTGATGTATATAATGCCATAAGATGACCACACTGCATCTATTCAGTCTGATAAATTGAAAGCAGTATGAGCAATCCTTTATATAGCATGTCTTCGTCAGCAGCATGTTGTTGTTAATTAAAGCAATGTTTCACCAAAAACATGAAGGTTTGTTCATTATTTAATTATTATGCTTATGTTTTTGCAAAACTTGCTTTGCAACGCGAAAGATGATGTTAGTATTAGAGACTAACAGTCTTGGTCAACATTCATTGAGACCGTCTAGCATTTCCTTTTGTGTTCCACAGAAAACCGTCATGTTTGAAACAACAAAACTAATGACAGTTTTCTGTTTACTGATGTCGGCTTCCTGAGAATTCCATTCAGTTGCTCTGAATTGGATTCAAGATTGTAAACATACGTTCTGTCTGTGAGATAATTTAAACTGCGTTCAGGTTTGGCATGACCTAAAATTATTACAGATGGTTTATTACCAACCATGATATCTTTCGTTTCCTTTTGAGGTTGCAGTTCACATACTCAGCCTTGGTTGTGCCAATGCACAGACACGGCCTTTGCAACAAGCCTTGGTGCTTTAAAGATGTCAGATCTCCAATAATGCATGTCAAAAGGATTGATGAGAAGGCAATCACGTCTCTCACCCCCGTCTGTCACATTGTCAACAGTCTGGGTCCAGAAAGACAAAAAGCTGTAAACGTGTGAAATGATCTGCGATAACTGCCAACTGTACCCCCTCCTACGTCCTCGAGACAAGCTGTGTGATCTGTTGCAGAATTGTATTTGAATGTCTGTCTCATTCAAAAGTACAATGCAACCAAGCTTATAGCTAAAATGTGAATCACAGCTGTCTGTATTTCAAAATTCAGATGCTATTTTAGTTCTACTTTATATGAATTTTCTATTAGAGTACATTGATTGTCATTTTATCAATGGGATTTCATGGCCGGTCTCTTTATTGTACCTTAATTTAAACAGTTGAGATTGATTTTGAAGAGCCCAAGGGGGGTGCAGAACTGTCTACGATGCTAAATGCGCTCTCCCACCCCCCACTCGCATCGTGATATGATGTCTAGAGGCTGCGTGTGTCACGCTACCATTGGTGTCAAACAGCAGCATTTCATATTTCTGACAAATTGCTACCAGTGCAAAGCCCAGGGCTTGTGTGAATCACGCTGTAACAGTCCATAGCACCACTTGGCTTTCTGCAGAACCACAAAAGCTATCATCAGATTATACAAGAACCCAATAAAACAAATAGGCTTTCCTCTGAAAGAAGTCTTTCATTCTTAATGTTTGACCATAATCAATGCACTGATTGTGATCTGAGTTGCTTTCGAAACATTCCTTGATGCAGACCGGTCAGTACTGCAATCTTGTAATATGTAGATTAGACCACAGAGATTGCAGATTAAAACCCATGCAGATTAAGGAACGGAAGGATTACAAATAGTGAAAGAGGAAAAACATGAATTGCTGCAGCAGAGTTTAAGATTCATGGGTTATTTTAGTCAGTTATTGAGATCCGTTGGTGCTGAACGTTTGCCCTTCTCGAGCGAGTTGTGGTCAATGGCACTATTTGTGAATGGGTTTCCATTGTCTAACATGGAAGTCACATCAAGAGTTCACACCTGCTGCTAATCTTTGCTCATGCAAATGCATATAAACCTGATGGGTTGACATTCATACAGGTGTAGAGCTGCTAATAGCATCTGACTGTTTGGAGGTGTTGGGAAGGGCATGGTTTTTGCTGGATCTCCTTCCCCACCTGTTATTTGCCCTCTTTAGAACTCGCGTTTTGTTGATGGTGTACTGAAAGACTTCATTGGATTGGCTATTATCCCTCGAGGCAAGAAGTGAATGGGTGTCATGGGGTTGCTTTGTTTGGATGCCTTGGTGATTTGAGTTTAGTCAGGAAGTCACATTTCACTGGTTGCATGTAAGGTTTTTTATTATTTTTATTTTATTTGTGTGAATCGAGTATTAATGCTTTCTCAACTCTTTTTCAGATCTGCAGAATGTCTAAACGCCGTGCTTCGGAACGAGGGGCCGGAGAGTCATCCGGCAGACCCAGCAAGCTCCTTTGTCCTGGGATATCTGGCAACAATGCTAAGAGAGCCGGTCCCTTTGTTTTAGGTAAGCTGCCTAGGGTATTGCAAGTGAATCCTCAACACTAGCCCTATCTTTTTGTGTTTCTAATATGCAGGCGAGAGGAGGAGGGGGGTATAGGCTCCATTCAGAGACCTCTGTTTGAAAAGAATTGCAGGAATGTTTTAGATTGATGGCTTCAGTTCTGAATCTGCAGGTTTTTTCCTGTGTGCCACTATCACACTGTCATCTTGCCTTTGAAATGCACCCATCACAGTTGGAAATAGCAGTGTGACGTAGTAGTGCAAGGCGCTGTGATAAGAGCGTTTATGATGGGTCTCAAGAAGAATTGCTGTGCTCTGTACTGACTATACCTTTTGCATCTGTTCACACTTCTTTTCTTTATCCCTCCCCATCTCAACAGGCCCACGGCTGGGAAACTCTCCCGTGCAGAGTATAGTGCAGTGTCTAGCCAGAAAGGATGGGACAGATGATTTCTACCAGCTAAAAGTGAGTACTTTTTTAGGCCTTGCTTACAGGGTGTTAACATCTTGGGAGTGCACAAGTGGTCAGGCGAGACAGATCACCATTTATATCTGGCTCCAAATTCATGTTGTGTGACTATTTGTGATCACATTGCGTAGAGGGGTACAGAGTGATACTGAAAGTTTAGTTTCTATTTTTGTAAGTCTCTATTTCAGCACAAGTGCATTAAAAACTGTATATATTGTATATTGTAAAACATTATTACAATTTTGTATAGCTGTTTTAAGATTTTAAATATGAGGGATTTAGTAAAGGATCAGTTTTTTTTTTTCTCTGAAGATCTTGATTATTTGGGGGAGGGGGGAAACAACAACTTTGTTTTTACCCAGTCTTACAAAATTTTTGTCCCTGTTTACATCTTTATTGGGTTTCAAATCAGCCAAAATGGCATTTGAAATGAGATGTGAGGTAATACAGAATGACAGTTTACAAATACCCTCCTGTGTGATTCAAGCATGTCCTGACCAGGGAAGTGAGACTGCTTCTGAAGACAAAAGCCCCTGTGTGTTTCACTGTTTGCATGAACCTTTGACCTGCCACAACAAATCTCCTCAATACTGTCCAATTCATGACCGACTGTGGTTCAGAGATGACCATCAAACATTTTGTTTATGGACCAGCCTGTTACTGGAAGGGCCTCACTGAAAAGTGCTTGTCAACCTGGAGTCTAACCTTTTGACCCCACTCTTCCATGCCCCTGAGTCTAGTGTCTCTCAGATGGTTGTCCAGATGTGTTGAAGGACATGTGAGGGACTTATCTTTGTCCCCTCTGTAGATAAAACCTTTAATGGACCCTCTGTATTGCCTCAAGATCATTGATCGCTTAGTATGCCATCACTGTGAAGATAAGGAAGGTTTAGAATAGGATCTAGTGGTGTGGTGTCTTCTTACCTTTGACGTTTGTTGTAGATTCTCACCCTGGAAGAACGTGGAGACACAGCAGGAGAGACACAGGAAGAAAGGCAAGGGAAAATGCTCCTGCATACAGAGTATTCTTTACTGTCACTTCTCTCCAACCAAGAAGGAGTGGTGCACCATCACGGCCTCTTCCAGGTAAAACCAATGCTTCGTGATTATTTCACAAATTCATAGTTTGCTTTGGTTACACGCGTTCTTTAAAATGCCGTTTTTGTGTTCAGAAGAAGAAAGAAACTCATAAAAGCTTAGAACAACTTGAAGGTGTTAAATTTTTGCATATTAGCTGAACAGAGTACACATCTGTCCACAATCCGCCTTGTTTTGGAATCTAGCTGTGCCTTTTTGAATCAAAATGTAGTCGATTTGAGAGATGCTTAAAGATTCCCTCCCGGACTGTACGTTCCCAGTCCCACGACTTAATTTGTTCCTTCATTGTTCCTTCAGTTGTTTTCATCTTCATCACAAAGCACTTGCAGTGACTCACCGCTTACTTTCTCTTTGAGCAAGACGTTTTCTTTTTTCTCTCACTCTCTTGCGCCTGCTTTTTAACCATATCTAGACCTCTCCTTTCTTCCCTGGTGGAAATGGGCTGCAGAACAAGCCGTACTGTGCTGTCAGGGCCATTCATTGAAGCTCGCAGTATTGATTGGTTTATTATAGCTTCTCTCTAGAGTGGGCCAGTTAATTATGGATCGCTTCTTGTGTTCGAAGGCACAGTCATTGCAAACACAAACCACACTGCCGATCGATTCATGGCCCTCATTTGACCCCAGTCTCAGGTGACCGAAAGAGGGCTTTCATCATTCAAGCTGTTGCGCTTGGCGAAGGCATACAGGAGAATTGCTGCTGTGCTTTTCGTATCACCAGACCATTAGCGTCATCTTGTTCTTTAAACCCTGCATTTTATTCTTTTGCTCCATTCAGAAGCTTAATGGTGCAGTTATGTGTTCGTTTGCTTTGTTACACATTGTTAAATGCACTGCTGGGCTGTCTGAGGTAAAGTCTTTTATGCTGTCCCTGCAATTATTCTGAGCGCATAACTTTTCTAACGTATTATCTCTTTCACTTCTCCATCTCAGGACCGCTCCTGTGAGATTGTTGAGGACATTGAGGCCAACAAAGTGCGGAAGATGAAGAGACGAATCTGTCTGGTGCTTGACTGCCTCTGTGCCCATGACTTCAGTGACAAGACGGCCGACCTCATCAACCTGCAGCATTACGTCATCAAAGAGAAGCGACTGAGCGAGCGCGAGGCCATCGTTATTTTCTATGATGTGGTGAGAGTGGTGGAGGCATTGCATAAGGTGAGCTGGCGACTGGTTTTAAAGTCAAAATTGTCTGCTTTACTTGACAGCTTTCTTAAAGGTACTAACAAGGCCAAGCTCAGAAGTTTAGCAGTGGTGGTTTGAAAACAATGAAATCCCACCATTGTTTTCCTCATTGAATATTTAGTTTTATTTGTAAGTTTGTCTCATTGTAGAAATTAAAGGGATAGTTCACTAAAAAATGAAAATGTAATGTTTATCTGCTATCACATTAAATGGTTGCTTTTATTTTATTTTTATTTTATGATATTATATATAGTAACTGTTGGCTTGTTTTTGCCTTTGTAGAAGAACATCGTGCATAGAGACTTAAAGCTTGGAAACATGGTGCTTAATAAAAGGTAAGACTCCCTCTTTTTTTTCTTTCACCTGCTGTGCTGGTGGAGTTTTCTGTGCGCTCAGACCTCTGTTGGGGTTTCATGGAGCACAGTCTGGCCTCATTGACCTCTCTCCTCTTGAGCTCTTAGTTGAGAGTGTGATTCATCCCCACAGGCTGAAAAGGGAGGAGGAGTGAGCAGTGGGAAGCTATCCCAGTTAAAACGAGTAGGCATAGAACGTGCCCCTGGTTCGTTCCCTGGAAAAAAGGAGAGGATGATGGAGCCAGGGAAGGGGGGTGGGCGGGTGATGAAACCGCACATGCTGGCTTGAAGGCATATGAAGCATTGTGGCATTGTGAATCGTATAGGCCTTGTGGAATTCCCAATTCCTCATCCATAAAGACCCTCTCCAAACACCATATGCAATGCATGTGCTTGTGTGTTTTTTGCCGTGTGTGCTGAACGGGTACGCATCTAACCACAGTTTTGTTGTCTCTGCCATTCCAAAAGTCCCCAGGAATGAGAGACTCACTGACTAATTGAAAATCCTCAGTTCTGCCTGTCACATTTGCCAGCATGTGCTGCTCGCTGCTGAGTTCTCGCATATTGTTGTTCGGTCACATAAGTGCACAGCTTGTCTAATTATGAAACCCGTCACACCATATAAGCTCAGTGGCATGTGTAGTGAGAGGAGGAGTGAAGCTTGTTTGTTTTTTTTTCTCCTTTCCTTGTCTCTTTACGGGCAACTGTACTTTTTGCGTCCTGGCTGATTGACTTGAAGGCATGCATTACTTTTCTGCCATTAACCCCTTCATCAAACCTAATGCAAACCAGTGGAAGTTTTTCTGTTAGTAAATCATTTTTAGTGATTTTCTTTATTTTTATTATGAGCAGCTACCTGACTGCACTAGCATTCAATGCTAAAAAAAAAGCACTTTTTGAACTTCATCAAAGAGTCATAAAAAGTTTCACAGTTTCCTCAAATAGCATGGCTTTAACATTGATAAAGAGAAGTGTTTTTTGAGTGTCAAATAAGCATAAAAGATCCTATTCCCATGACAGGAATAAATTATTAAAATGACAATATTTAAATAGAAAATAAATTGTAATATATTAATATTTCTAGTACTGTATAAAAAAATCTGTATTTTTATTAAATAAATGCAGCCTTATGAGCACAAGTAAATTCTTTCAAAAACATAAAAAAACGTGTAGACCCCAAGTTTCCAAATGGTAGCGTATAAATACATTGAAAGAAGAGCATGTGTCATGGTGGTTTTTATGTTTGTGGTGTTTGCTCAGAAATGCACCTGGCAACTTTGTGGGTAACACTTTGGAGTTTATTTATAGACGCACATGCCCACCATTTACTAAAGCTGTTTTTTGTTCTTCTAATTTCCTTGTGAAAAGGTAAATGTCAGAGCTGTGACAGTGTAGTCTTGCTTGAGGTTAAATTGTGTCACTTCCCATCTCGCTTCCTTTCTCATCTTGTCCTGTTGATTTAAAAAGTGACAGGAAAGCAGAAATCTAAAACACTGGGTAGATTAAAAATCTGAATAAATCTAGGGTAAAAATAAACTAGTAAGCTACTAAATGAGGAATCTTTTTCAGAAAGGAGTTGGGAAACCATAAAATATGAAAATTGAGTAACACGTGAGTTTCTGCATATTTGTGCCTGGAGCATTTTTCTTTCTTTTTTTTTCTCGTCTTAATATATTTTGCATGTGCCGTTGTTGAGTCAAGGGTTTTAGGCCTTTCCATGGGAGTCAATTAAAAGGACAGGCATGGACCGGTATATCGTTGCTGAATGAGAAAAAGAAAACATCCACATCTCACTCGTCACTGGACCCTATGGTGATGAAACCAAGCAGTCTGGTTTGTCTGCTTCAGTTCAGCAAGAAAGCAGAACACTGTGTCCCAGCTGGAGATAATACAGCCCTCTGCCAAAGGATCCATAGCTCAGAGCTGAGTCACACTCACGTAACGCTGGCAGAGCTCTCTCTCTTTCTCTCTTTTTCACTCTCCAAATACCGCTCTGATCCTACTGTCTGTGTGACCCTTCCCAGCCGACAGACTGCTGGCTTTGGAATGGAAAGTACTTGGTATTAGTCATAAGTGGTCCATGACATGTACACTACTACTTTTTTTTTTTTCTCTTTCTCTTTTCTTTGACAAGATGTTTTAGCCTTCAAAAACAACAGCTGAATCTGGTGGTCCTAATCTACCTATGCAGGCATTGTTTATCTTCAGCATTTTTGTCAATAACTGCCTGTAGTGCAGAAGCTTCTCTCACATTTCACAAGCGTTGTTGCCATTTCTTCATACCTCTTCTCCCTCCTTCACACCATATGGCTGTCACCGTCAAGACTCTATAAAAGTGAACAAATTGCCTGATCTGCACATTTGCTTTCACTATTAGCTTTGTTCCTCTTACAACACTGCTTGCCCAAGCAAAGGAACTCCAGTACCAAACAATTGCATCAAAATCCCACATTAACCTCACCCAGCAGAGGCAGTTCTGACCGGATTTCAGCATCAAGACTTCCTCTTGAGTTTAAACCATTTAACTTTTCCCATCAACAGGGGCTAATTTTAGCAGCACTGAGAGACCGGGAGGCTTCTGGAGGCTTCACATGAGCAGGAAGAGAAGAGTAAGCAATGAGAATGTCCTGAGGAGAAACGCTCGCTGACTCTTTTTTCCTCTGGAACCAAGGCATATGGTCATGATGGAGCCAGACGAAAGCTTATATTAAGGCTAAAACTATTATGAAGATAAAAAATAATTGAAACAGTGGGACAAAAAAAATCGTTTGGACATTAGGAACCTTTTGAAATGATCGACACAAGAAAAAACTGCCATGCAAAAAAGCCATACAAATTGGTTAGTTTAGTTTGCTTCATATAACCATCATTAAACAACTTTTGAAATTATGTGTTCAAATGCTATGCAAACCGCATAAACTTCAGTCATTAATATTTTGTCTTCTAGTGTGAGCAGTCTGGAGCTTACCACATCAAGTTCATGTATGAAAATATTGCTGTATTTGAAAAATTTATAACTGGTACACATGCAGTGTAGGATGAAAAGACTGAAAGTCCATTGTGACTAATCTCTTTTCTCTTTTAATCTAATTTAATCATGACCCTCCTTTTTTAAATGAAGATGGTAATCAGCTTTAAATCTGTAAACTCTGCTGGGAAAAAAAAAAAATCAAGCTTCAGGAACGGGCCTGTTTGTAGCTGTTAGGCGTAAGTGTGACAGTCACTTTCAGGGTGTGAAAGTGAGAACGTAACTGGGGAAGCATGGGAAAAGAGGATGTAGCTAAAGAGACGTAGCTTTAGTGGTTGAGGTTTTTTTTAGTGAAGGGAGATTACAGCTGTGACTGTGTGAATTCTCACATTGGAGGTCCCCAGTTCAGCTCTGTCAGCTGACGTGTTAGTTTTGCTCATTGTAAATGTGAATGCATTTTTTTTTAAAGGCTTTCTATGTGTATGTTAGAATGCTTGTTTTCATTGCATGCCTGTCACTGAAAAAAAAAAAAAAGTGTCGTTCTTTCCTTTCTGAGGTGCAAAGATTAGTCATCTCTGAGCTTGTGAGAAGCCACAGGTGACTCACTTGTTTGTCAAGTGCAGTCACGGTGTGTTCTGTCATGTTGGGTTCTGCTTTCTGGAAAGGCAGAATGGCTCCCTGCCACAGATTAGATTTAATGACATAGTCAAAAATATCAGAGGCATGTTTGCACAGATACAAACACGACTCGCCTAACAACAGTTAAAGTTTCATTTTGATATGCATGTATAGTGTATCAAAGTTTGTTTTTATGTATTCACATATTCCCATTTAGAATTCATTGAGTATCACACTCATGTTAAATTAATAATGACAGGATTCAAGAAAAAATATTTTTTATTTTATATTTTGGCTGATGTTACCAGACTTGTACCCTCTAACCATCTGATTATTTTATTTTTTATTTTAAGGACAAGCTAAATTGTTGTAAAAATAATGTCCAACCTTATTTAGTTTTCTTCTTTCCTTTTTGATTTTTTTGATGATGCATGACCTGGACATGCTTACTAAGATGTACATCATGGATTTCACAAGCTATCTTTTTAATCTAAACAGTGTGACTTGATGCGAGGGTTCATGGTGGTTCTTTGACGTCATTGGTGTTTTGTGTGCTGCAGGACCCATCGGATCACCATCACAAACTTTTGCCTTGGCAAGCATTTGGTGAGTGAGGAAGATCTGTTAAAGGACCAGCGAGGCAGTCCAGCCTACATCAGCCCAGATGTCCTGAGCGGTGAGAATTCAGCTTCTGTTTGTGTGTGTGTGTGTGTGTGTGTGTATGTTTATGTGTGTGATTCACATGACTCACCCTCCATGTCACCACTGTAATCAAAGCTCATAAACCCAACCACCTACACGGCCCTAATCAGGACAGCAGTCACAAACCGTCAGAATGGATGAGCAATAGTTAGGTTTATTGAAGTCATTATGTGTGATGTGTGCCGCAAGACTTGACCTGTTCGCCCATCAACGACTCGATACCAAAACTCTTCCCTTAAGCTTGTTGTCATGGCCTCGAGCAGATCTCAGCAGTGTGACGGATCAAATTAACAGCGGTTGTATCACGAGGTGTATCTTTGCAAACAATCTCTCTCTCTGTGCAGAATTGAAGTTCACTCAAGTGATGTAATTTCAGTACATGGGACTCGCTGTTTATCTTATCTGTTAAACGTTTATGTAGCACAGTCCAGTTAGCCCTATTGAATAATTAACACACAGAAAATATTTTGACCTTTTTGGTTTTCACAAACTTGAGTGGGTATTCAATACAGTTTTTAAAAAATGTCTAATTTCCCCCCCTCACATTTTAATTTATTAATTAAAATGAACATGTAATTATATGCCTCACTTTAGATTTTTTTTTTTTCATTACAAAGCAATTAAAATGGGCATTTATGATGTATAAAGTATTCATATGGTTTCATCTGTTCGACAAACCCACTTGCACCTAACTTAGGTTGATGTTTTTTTTTTTTTCTCAGTTCAAATGAAGCAATTTGACACATTTAAGCATATAATTCATTCAGTACTCAAATTATATTTTAATGTTTAAAATGTCTATTTTAGATAAACCTTTGTTTGTAGACTATGGTTTTTTTTGTCACATGAACTTTGCGTGCAGAGTGCTGAGTGCATGCATAGTAGAACATCCCTGCATTTAAATCTTGTTCGTTTAGTTGACTCACTAACTAAAATATCAAACAGCACCACCTTTCCAGAACTGTCTTTTATGTGTTTTCGGGGGTTTTTCCAAGACCTCTATGGATGTAGGCTCTGGTTAGATGGTGCATTCCGAGCATGCATGTTAAATAGAGGTGCAGTCGAGCTCTTGTTTGCGGTCTCCATTCACAGTAAGATGACAGAAAGAAACCGGGAGTAAATCAGCCGAATATGACAGCAGAACAAAGGGAGAGCTGCTTCAGTGAGTCATCACAATGACTCATGCAGAGAGGAACTACTCTTCCTGCTCTCTCTCCATATCTCGCTCTCTTCCTCTCACTGTTTTTCCACTGCTTACTCTCTCTCTCGTCTGCCTCTTTCGCTTCCTCATGCGTAGGGTCAAAGTAGAAGCAGAGTATGTGTACCTTACAGAAAAATATACCATACAAATCACGCTGTTTACTAAACAGAAACCTACCCAATTAACCCCTCTTTTAAAAGCTCCCATGACTCATTTGTACTCTTCTGGCACATTGTGTTCTGCCCATTTATGGTGGTAAACAAAGCAGTGTAGTGAGTGTGAACAGTATTTTTGGGGGACTTTATAACATTTTGGCACTATTGGTAGCACATGTTATATGTACACTTTCACTACTCACTCAAGAGAAAGTTCCAGTCTGATTGAATAAGCAAACCGTTGTAGAGCTGCTTGTTAAAACTGCACTTTGCGTTTCCATGTAGGTCGGCCATACCGTGGTAAACCCAGTGATATGTGGGCGCTCGGTGTGGTGCTGTTCACCATGCTTTATGGCCAGTTCCCATTCTACGACAGTATACCTCAAGAGCTCTTCCGCAAGATCAAAGCAGCAGAGTACTCCATCCCTGAGTGAGTGTCCATTATCTTTCTGTGCTTTGATAGGAATTAATTGTTGAAAAATATTAACTGGCAAATATTGTAATGGCCCTTGTTTTAAAAGGATTGTTCAGCCAAAAATGAAAAACACTCATGTTCTTCATGACATTGGATGTCAAGATTTCCATTGAAATGTTCCTCACGTATGATTAAAGTATGACTTCAGAAGATGTATGGACATTTTTAATGGTGTTTTTGCACCCTTTCTGAAGCCTAAGTTATTTATTCTTATTGATAAAACATTTGTGTTCATTGGAACAAAATAAGTGATGCGGGTTTGATATCTTTTTTTATTTTTTTTTTATTATTTTGGTTAGCTATTCCTTTAAATGAAGATTTTTAAAAAAAAATTTTGCAGATGAAAATGCTAATGTGTCGTTGTGCTTGTTTGATTTGTGCAGGGATGGGCGTGTATCAGAAAGTACAGTGTGTTTGATCAGGAAGCTTCTGGTGCTTGACCCCCAGCAGAGGCTCACTGCCACCGAAGTGCTTGAGTCTCTGAGCGCCATCATCGCATCCTGGTGTGTCTCATTTTTCATCTGAAATGAGATCAACTTTATAGTTACATTTTCCATCAGCTGCCTTTAGACTTCTTGTCAGAGTTCACATAACTTCTTAGGAATTCATGTGATGGGATGATGTCATTTTGGGTCTGCAATGTTGTCTCGCCACATTTTTGCAATCTAGTGCAGTTTTCAGTAATGCGTTTAAAGGCTTCTTGGCTGTAGATCTAAAATTCCCATTTGTCATTACCTTATTTATTTATTTTTAAATAGGCAATCTGTATCCTCACTGAGCGGCCCTCTACAAGTGGTGCCGGACATAGATGATCAGCTTAACCACCCCGAACACCTTCAGGAGGTCAGTACTGCTTGTAGATGTTACAAGAATATGGATGACTGAGTGAAAAAAGTTTGGGTTAACATTGCTGTTGTGTAAAATCATTGGGACCATTTATATATTACCTGACTTGCTTATGTATTCATTTTACTTGTATCTTATAAATATGGTGGCATTGAATCATGGATAATATTGAAACTTCCTCTTTTTATCATGATGAGGTACTTTCTGGCACTAAAACATCTAAACACTAAAAACGTCTTTTATTAACCCCTCAAGGCAAAAGTGACAGAGGAGTCATCTCAGTACGAATTTGAGAACTACATGAGGCAACAGCTCTTGTTGGCGGAAGAAAAAAACACTATCCACGAGACCAAGAACTTCCTCAGCAAGAGGCATTTTGGTAACGTGCCTCCAGTGAGGCGCCTCGGCCACGACGCTCAACCCATCAGCCCTCTGGATGCCGCAATACTGGCCCAGCGCTTCCTCCGGAAGTAGCGCTGCCATTCTGCCCACAGGCGGGGGTCACTGGGAGTGGAGCAAGCCAAGGAACTGGGCGCACTCATTTATGTACGTTTGCGTGTGAGCGAGTGTGTGTGTGAGCATGCAGCGTGAGTCTGGCAGACACAAACATGGGCCAAGGAACAACTCTGCGCTCTGTTGCTCCATTCATCAGCCCAGGACACAGACTCTGGACCCAGATTTGTTAAGACTCTGACCACCACCTCCACCTCCAATATGCCAGTCCTTGCCCAAATCTGACACGCATACACACACACACACACACACACACACACACACACACACACATTTTCAGCAATACCCCAACAGAACCATGTAGCAGATCACACACAACCACCCTTTTTCCATCCGCCTCTCCCCCAGCACTTTCTACAGGAACGCCTCGGATCACATGATCAACCCTTTTGTTCTGTTCCCCTCAACCAGTTCGTTTGTTCCGCTCCCATCTGTACCTATGACTGCAAATCTACCTCTTACCATTTTTTTCTATCTCTATATTTCCTCCTTTCTTAGTCGGTTTTTAACAACGCTCTCCGTTCTTATGAAAGCAGGACTCATTATGTTGAGGGGAGACAAGCACAGGCTCAAGAGCATTAGCATTGTGGTTGTGTAACTATTCTGTGTCAAAACCAGTGATTGGTTTTTCCTCACAATCTAAATAAGCTCCCCCCCTCCTCTCTTACTAAAAAGGTAGCATTTTAAGCAAGGTTATTCTCTTTATTTCCATTGAAGATGTTAAGTTTGACAAGCTAAAAACCTCATATTACTGAAATCATAGCAGCATGTGTTTCTCCTTCCTCTATTTGAATGGGTTTCTGTTGGCAGCTAGCATCTGTGTCTGAATGCATACAACCAAAAGCATAACATCCAAACCGGCCGATGTGGTACGTTATTCTCCCCTCTTGCTTTCGTCTAATCCGAAGGCAGCAGAAAGTGCAAGGCCGCCACTTCCTGTGCATTCGACCAAATGGAAATGTACTTTTAATCATGTATTGTGGCACTACAGCGGACTCTCGAGAGCTGAGCTAGGTGGTACTTGTGGATTTGGGTGTGTGTCACACAGGGACTCATCGCGGGGCTGTGCTTGGAAAAAAGATGAGGTATGGGACAGCTGGCGATGGGGATGAAACTGTCAGGAAGCAGGGTGGCTGAGCCGGCAGTCATGCGGAAGTCTAAGCCAAGATAAGCCCCGTAAGCACAGCCCTTAAGCCCTCCTTTCCTTTTGTGTCCCTCTGTCTAGAGCGCTCACCCTCTGATAGCATGCCAAGCCATCAAAGTGCATCTTCTGCCATGTCCTGTATCTCCGGTGCTTTCGTTCTCCACACAGATTTCAGCTGCAGCTCAGGGATGGAGGATTGGCCGCTAGGGAACGTTTCTGGCCACAGTGATACAAAGAAACCCATTGCATAGGGGACTGTTTCTTTTTGTTTTTCTTATACTCTTACCCACCACTCATTTCCATGTATGGTTATTAACCGCTTCACGATCATCAGGAAGGAAATGCCATGAAACCCACTCCTCTACATCTGTTTCTTGTGTGAGAATATTGCAAGGAAATGGATTCTTAATGTCATTTGACTTTTTTTCAGTCCTGTTTTAAGCTACCCCATGTGTATAAAGCATAACTGTGGGATATCTTGCCTTAGATTATCAACAGATTCTCAACTCAACCGTGAGCAGTGAATATGTACTTTTGATGCTAGAATATATCTTAGTATACTAGGCGGTTGGCTTGCATCGACCTGTGGACCTGTGGCTTAGTTTGCAATGCCTTTATGTCTGGCTCCACTCATGTCGTCAGATGAAAAGGTCATTCAGTACTGTAGATCTCTGACTAGCAGCTTGCCTTGTCCTTTTAATCTCCACTTTAATTTCTTCTTTGAAGACATACAGCCTGGTCGTATATCCATACCTTTCTGTTTTCCTTATTTATTTGCTGTTTTTAATTCATCTGCCATGGTAAATGTAGAGATCATGTATCACTCGAAAGTATTGCAGTGATCTCTCACGTTTTGTTTTCCTTCTATCTTCAGTGAAGGTTTTTTGTTTTATTCTTTCCCTCTTTTTCTTTCAATAATTCTTGAATAATTATTGCAGCAATCCTGTCGGTATATTAAGCTACACTAATTAGGTGACTGACTTTGCATAGCTCTATTTTAAGTAAACTAAATTATCGTGCACATTAGCATGACATGTAGAATCGATGTAGAGTTTATCTTGCAAGATAGAATGATACTGCACTCTGGCCAGTGTGAAAGACATCATAACGGCGGTTAGGCGTCAATAGTGTAAAACCCAGTGCAGGGTATTATTGTTTTGAAGAATCGCACCAATGTTTCCACACAAGCCACCATTGAAAGCATTAGTTTTTCCCACCTCAATGTGAATATATTTGGTTGTAAAGCAGTATTGTAGTGGATAATATGCGTGACTTGATGGAGAGGGACTTTCTGTGAGCAAATCAAAGTTCTTTGCTTCTATTTGAAAAGGAGTGCCTCAAGGCTATATCCTAGGTCCACGTAGAGTTCTCACAAAAGCCATTATATCATAGCAAATTTGTACAGTTGCAATATGGCTGCTGTTGATGTGGTTGTGTAGTCTGTACCCAAAACCTAGATGAAAGAAATTAGTAAATATTTGTTTAATATGCCCCCTACACAAGTGACTGCAAACTCCCCCATCCCCCTTGAATACAGTTTCGTGACGTTCAAAATTCTGTCTGCAGCATGAAAAGTGTACTTTTTTTTTTTTTTTAACTCTGTATACAATTTCAAAGCAATTAGTGCATGATTCTAATTAGCAAGACGTGCCACAAGATGCAGCAGAAATAGGAGTGGATGTGGGTGTTTTGCAAATGATGAATACTCCAAAAACATCGCAAGGGAAGATACTGAACATTAAGTTTAACTTAGATTTTCTTTTCTTTTTAGGCCACTTTGTGCAGATGTTTCATAAATTGGGAGATTTCTCTTTAGAATTGTTACCTTTTTTGCGTCTTTTACTAAAACTGGAAAATCTAAATCTGGTATAAAACAAAACATGATGAAACTGGTCAAAAGCCTGAACGTTTAATGTCGTAAGCTGCTCGGTTAGAATGGTGTCAAAGAAAATTAACTGGGTAATTGTACAGAGATGAAAAACAAATTTGTATAAAAGACATATTTTTGTACTTCATCAAATCTCTACATGCATGTCAGCAATAAACTTTGATATGGAAAATGTTGTCCTTTTGTCTTATATGAAGTTTAGAAGAGTACAATGTAATTTTGCCTTCAAGTACAGTATTTAAAAGCACTTTATAAAAAAGTGTCTTTCATGACATTAGTTTAAGACTTTTGTTTAATTCAAATAATCCCTGTTTGAAATATCGTTTAATTTAATTAATACTCAATGGCCCTATATATATATATATATATATATATATATATATATATATATATATATATAATTTTTTTTTATTTTTGAATTTTTTTGAGAAAGACAACAAAAATATAAAAGATAAATTTTAT
>JAUCMS010000028.1:19270473-19282991 GCA_032357445.1 Enteromius radiatus | reverse complement strand
TAATTTTTTTTTATTTTTGCATGTTTTTGAGCATGACAACAAAACGCTTACAGCTACATTTTAGGTGCAGTTCTGCCCTCTAGTGGTAGACCTATGCACATGCAAGACTTTTTGCAGAGTTGCCCAGAAAAAAATTCTGTCATCTCCGTCTAAATGGACCGTTTGTAAAATGTGAGATTTTGAGCCCTTTCAAAGTGTTTTGTTGTAGTATCATCCTGATTAACAAATAGCCTGTGCAGCTGATGTGGCAGTAAGCTAAAATCAAGTCATCCTGATTAACCCGTAAGGTATAAGCCTTTTATTTTTATTTTAAAAAGACTCTCTTCTTTACTCTTTCAACAATTCCCCCTTTTATAGAAGACTTTTACTCCAGCACTTTGTGTATTTGTGTTTATTAATCATCTGAATGCCTGTGTAGATGTTGGAACTTGAAGGTTGCTGCTCATTATTCACCTTTCTTTCCTGAAATGTGATGTCTGCCAGTTTCATTTGCCAGAATAAGCTTCAGTGTGAAGAAAAGATTGAAAGTCCAACACATTAAAATACATCTCCCAAAACTAACTTTAGCCTAATAGTTTACAAGCCACTTATTTGTTGAAAGGAATCACTCCTTTAAAATGAGTCCTCTATTGTTGAGTGATTTTGAACAGCAAAAAACCTTAACGTGATGCACACAAGGCATCCATATGAGCTGTTGAACAAAACCGTGCTCGCAAAGCAAATTCCTCAGCTGTTTGTTTTCATTTAGCTGTGTCTGTCCCTAGTGTGTTCAAAACAACACATGGGAGATAATATGTGAGATCTCCAGAGCACAGTCCGGGCTTCCTTTATTGATTATCTTAGTCCTGCCCTTTTATAAAACTGTTGTAATGGCTCAGACTGCCTGGGGTTAATCTAGCAAATTTGAAGTGTTTGATAAATGATGTTACAGCTCCCCTGGGGTTCAGCACTAGTTTTACGACTCCAAATCACCATTAAATGTGTGAACCGCTACGCCTCACAGCAATGCCCACATTAAAGACAGAAAACACTGCTGGCTAACTCAAGACACTGGGGTTAAATTGGAGACATTTGTAGTGAATACTTTGTTGTGGGTTGTGAAGCTGTTGTGTACTGCAGACATTAAAGTTTCCAATCTTATAATAATTCCGTTCTAGTCTTATGAAGCTCCGTTGGCAATAGCTCACATTGAATTTAATTTGGTCAATTTAAAATGTTTTAATTAATTGTAATACAATCCTATTATTTTTAACATTTCACATTTACATTTAGTTTATATATATATATATATATATATATCTTACATAATTCTCATTGTCTGGTATGAAAACTGCCCAATGTAAAAAATATGACCTAGTCAGGTATGTCAATGTACTGTAATATTGCCATAAAATGCAGCTGTTATGTCAAATTGCCAGAAGGTAATTACTGAAGAAAGAAGGAATTTAGAGGAGTTCTCAAGAAAAGGCTAAATCTCCCCTCTAACTTATCTAAAAATAAAATCTGATATGGGACTTTTTGTAATTTAATTTCAATTAAATGACAAAACATACAGTTGACGTCTAACTGTCAGCTTTCACTGCTTTCACTTCAAAATGTCTTCAAGTTTGGAACAATGTGAGGGTGAGTACATGATGTCATTTATTTTTGGGTGAACTCTCTATCACATGCTCTTTCATTCCGATTGAACACGTAGCTTTGGCTTTGACAGGATGCAGGGGATTCATGACAGGATACATGTGTTTCCCCCTCTGAGCAGCAGTGGAGTTTTGTGTTGTGTAACTCCCCAAGTACTGCACGTCTGACAGCAGAACATGTGTCTTGTCTCTCGGGTGAATTCTGACGTCTGAAGGCCTTACCATTATTGTACCCAATTAATCTCATATGATGATACACAGTATTCACTCGCAGTCCCCAATAGCCAATTTTTAAGTGTTCAATGCAAACATTCTCCTCAAGTAATAGTTTCCTTGTTCTGTTGAATCAGGAAGGTCGCCAAGTTGTAATTGAAGTTGTGATCCTCCAGAGAGGATCGTCTTTGTTGTCCATTCCATTCGTGTCTCTTTTCTTCCCCTCAGTACCCCATTCTGGGGCAGTATCCTCCATCCGACCCGAGAGCCCCATTGATTCCATTATCCACTGGATGAGATCCAGACTCTGTCAATTAAAGCCTTCTGCTGTACTGGAGGACGTGCTGAGTAACCTGCTGTGTCTCCGTCTCAGAGGCCTTTGTATCCTTGACCTTAATCGCATGAGATACGACCGCTCTCGCTGCTTTCCCAAAAGACTTGACACTGATTTATCTGCCACCCTGCAAAAACTAAGCCTGTGTATGGTGGAGCCTCACTGGCCCGCAGGTTTCTTACAAGTTTGTTACTGCGTTAAATTAGACAAATACAGCAACTCAATGTAGTTTTGTGTATTTTTGCGATTACTGTTGGATTTCAAGTTTGTAAAATATATATCGCAGTCGTAATTACTATCGATAGTTGCACACACTATCAAGGGTTTGCGAAATAGTTAATTTTTTCGGAAAGTGTTAAGTTTAAGTGTGAATCGTGAAGCAGAACAATTAGTGTATTGAAACGTTCAGATCATACTAAATTTTTAAACAAGTTTCAACTTTAAATCACAGACAATGGCCAAGGTGAGCTGTGTTAGCCTATTAATATTTTTCAAAACTTTTTTTAGTGTTATTTTATTTCATTGTCATGGAAACTATTGAATGTAGCCTATTAGATGGAGTAAGAATCATGTAAATTTTAACAGGTAGGATTTGGACAACCAACATTTCTGAAGGGTTTTTTTGCACTCTATTTTTATAAAGTGGCACATCACTATAAAAAAGCTGATCTCCTCACAGTTCAGGTACACTCTTTCCTCCATTCCCTTCATTTTTTCTTGTCACGTCTGCTTATTTCATGTGTCTTTGTGTATTTGAGAAATTGAAAACAGGCTGAGAGTGAGGCTGTCTTTCTGCACTTGCCTGCTTACTATGAACATCTGGTTTTGGGGAGAAGGGTGACCTCTTCAATGGGAGCCCTTGTCTCCTTGTGTCAACACTGAGGGGTGCCAGAGCTGAGAGATGGACAGGGATGCCTATATGACTGCATATTTATGTGTGGGTTGCCAGTGTGTTCAATACTTAGAGCATTCACTTTCGTTTTTTTCCAAGGACTCACTGGGAATTTTCCCAAAATTCTGGGCAATCTCAGAAACACATCCTGTCAAAAGATACTGTACTTGAGTAATTTTAAAGCATTAAACAGGATTATTTGTGTGTAGTTATATATAATGATGTATATTATATAGAGAGAGATTTTTGGTTATTCATGCCCACAGCACAAACTGTGTGGGATTAGTAATGCCGAAGATCTATCCACATTGAGGATTAATACTCTACAGTAGTAACCTATTAATTTTTCCTGTTTAACAGGAAAACATCAACTCTCTCTCTGTACATAGAAACTCGTTGAAGTTCCTCAGAGGTTAGAAAGTGGCTAAAGTTGGAAAATTTATGTACATACATTGAGAGAGAGTGATTACGACTGTAACAGCTGTCCTGCCTCGTACAGCAATATCTCTATGGAGAGAGACTCAGAGGAAGCACAAGTTCGGCTTCCAAGAGAAGTGGAGAAAAAATGGCAGGAAAGGCATCCAAGAGCTCCATGCTGGATCAATCCTCTCGCCGCTGGGAGTCGAAACAAACTTTGGCAAAACACAGCATCAACATTCCTTTCGGGCTGAAGGCAGGCAAACGCTGGTGTGCAATAATGTTTTTGCCATGAGATGTGTTGAAAACAATGTTCCGCCACACCCCTGTCATTTTATATCATTGGCAACTGATGTTCTGTTGTTGTCATTGCCTTTGGCTCCTGTGCAAAGACAACTGTTGATTTGAACTTTAAGAGAAGAAAATACATTTGGTAAAATCATTACACTTAGAAAACTTTTTAAATCATTCATCTACTCCACAGGTTACCAAGGAAGTGGTCTTTTGTTTTGGGACAAACTGATGTGCAGCAAATGATGCTAGAATTATTTTTTTTTTATGTGGACAGTAAAACACATTATGTAGCTGCTATGGTGTTTTGAAAAGCTTTTAGCATGTTGCTCTGGTGTCCTAGATGGTTGATAAGGTGTCCTTATGGTATTGCTTATACAATAAGAACCTTACCAAACCAAACATTTTAACCACATAGTAATACCCTGGCAACCACCTGAAACATCTTAATAGCATTCTAATAACTTTTGCTAAACACTAGTAACTACACAGCAACACTGAACACTGACAAATTTCTAATGTGTCGTTTAGGTGGTGTTTAGAGTGTTGCTATGTGGTTGTCAATGTGTTGTTAGTGTATTGCTAGTGGATTCCAGGGCAACACACTAAAAACACCCTTCTAACAACCTGACAACCACACAGAACATCTTGGGTGCGTCTCAGTCAGCTCCCTTGTTCAGTAGTAAGGGCACTGATGAGGGGGTCGGCCTCAATTCGCTCCCTGAAAAATCCCACAATGCACTGCAAAAACTAGGGAGCATCCATGCTTAGTATGCTCCCTTACCGGAAATAACTTCACATTTCGAAAGTGTGAAATATAAGCCACACAAGTGATGACTTTCTGCTAAGTTGTCTGTTGACGCTGCATGTAATCACGTCATTGGAATTCGAGTGATCACTGTCCCATTGTGCATTGAGTCAAGGAAGACATACCAGTGACTGAACTTGTGTGCACGATTTACTAATTTATACAGTTCTACGACATTCTAGTCCTTCAACATGGCTTGGATCTTTCTTTCAGCATAAATAAATATCTTATTCATAGTTGTTGCTTAACATTGCTGTAAAAATCATTTGTTTACATTTTAACGTGATTTTAATGGTAAAAACCTGTTAATTGGTTAATGGTTACTTCCATTTTTGGAAAAAAAAATTCAATTAAATTGACATTCATTACATTTCACATTTCCTGTTTGCTTTGGTTCATGGTGAGCTTTGGTTCATCATGTGAATTTCTTATCACCACCTGCTTTTGGTAGTTTTCAGTGTACTAAGAATGTGCTAAACACATTTCAAAACTTCATATTCATGAGTTCATGAAATACATTTTTTAAATGTATATTTAAGTTACATTTATTAAACCTATAATGTTGCTACCTTATTTTTTACGCTAAAATTCTGGCAACCACTGCTGCCAGTTTTTTACCAAAAATTTGAGATTTTTCTCTTTTTTTTTTTGTTTACAGTGATTGTATTCATTGAAACATGATTTGCTGTCTTTTTAAACTTTCATCTGTTCTGCAGTTTTCCAAGGAAGTGAGCAGCAATTAATGCAAGAATGCAGAAACATTAGCTAAAATATAAACAAGCTCAGATGTCTGATGCATTTGAAATCAAGTCTTGCTGTGTGGCCATTAACGTCCTAGTAAGCCTAAGAATTTCCAGACCAATACTTTTCCACAGACTTGCTTCCTGTTCTCCCCGGTCTCTCCCAAGAGACGAGGGGGGCATTATTTAAGTTTTCTCTGTATCTAAAGCAAGCTTTGGTGTGGGTGGCTGGAAAAGTCTCCCTCAACATGCTATAATCAGAGAGCTAAACTTCAGAGAACCTCATAATCTCCAAAAAGCCCATCTTCATAGGACAGGATAAGAGTTCAGATGTTAGCAAACCAGACGTTTACAAAGAAAGCAGTGTATTTGTGTGAGTGTGTGTGTTTTTTCTGAAAGAGTTACTCATCAAGGCTTCCAGTATTGGCACTGCTCTGACTTATCAAACAATCCTTATAGTCTTTATGAGTAAAACTTCCTGTTCTGAAGCACGACATGGTGAATATTGTTCTCGTTTGAACCAAGTTGTTGCTATTTGAATGTTTGTTGCCTCTCGTGTACTTTATGAAGTGTGACTCCCACTTTCCTGGAATCTATTTTTGCCCAGGAGAGCGAAAGAGAAAAAGAGTGTTTGGAAATATTCACACACCAGCCTAGAGAGGAATGGCAGCTTATGAAGTTTTGTGGTAAACAGCTATTTTTACTAAGCTTTTACTCTCCGGCCTCTCAGTGAAGGATACTGCCACATGCTCATCATGGGCTTATGTGGGAAATGCTAAATAGTGACGGGAGCTGTCTGGGTTTGGCCAAACCACGTAGAGTGACAAACTGCCTCGCAGGGTGCAATTGTCCCTCTCCCAGCCTCACCGCCATGAAACCAGGGTGGAGTACCGACAGCTTCTTTTGTCATAGTTTATGAGCAGAGATGCCAGTGTGACCTGCTCTTTGCCAACCACAGAGGAGGAAAATTTAGAATCCATTCCGGTGGTCTGGCACACCAAACTGATGTCTGTTGAGCCTGGAGAACAAGTCCCAGCAGAATCATATAAAATATATTACACATGGGTGGTTGCCAATGAGTTATATTGTTGCTAAGGTGCTTGACATGTTGCTAAGGTGCTCTGAGTGGTTGCTAGGGTGTTTCTATTTAGTTTCCAATGTGCTTTATAAGTTCAGAAGTGTTCTGATTAGTTGCCAAGGTGTTTTAAAATTTAAGAAGTGTTATGTGGTTAATAAGATGTTTGACATGTTGCTAAGGTGTTCTGAGTGGTTGCTAGGATGATTTTATGTAGTTGGCATGGATTATATGGTTGCTAAGGTGCTTGACATGTTGCTAAGGTGTTCTGAGTGGTTTCTAGGATGATTCTATGTAGTTGCCATGGATTATATGGTTGCTAAGGTGCTTGACATGTTGCTAAGGTGTTCTGCTAAGGTGTTTTAAAAGTTGAGAAGTGTTCCGATTAGTTGCCAAGGAGTTATGTGGTTGCTAAGGTGCTTGACATGTTGCTAAGGCGTTCTGAGTGGTTGCTAGGATGATTCTATTTAGTTGTCATGGATTATATGGTTGCTAAGGTGCTTGACATGTTGCTAAGGTGATCTGCTAAGGTGTTTTAAAAGTTGAGAAGTGTTCTGATTAGTTGCCAAGGAGTTATGTGGTTGCTAAGGTGCTTGACATGTTGCTAAGGTGTTTTGAGTTGTTGCCGGGATGTTTCTTTTTAATCGCTAAAGTGTTCTGGGTAGTTGCCAAGAAGTTATGTGGTTTCTAAGGTGCGTAACATGTTGCTAAGGTGTTCTTGTTGGTTGCCACTATATTCTGTTACGTGGGTGGTAAACTGTTTTAAAAGTTTTCTGAGTGGTTGCCGAGGAGTTTTGTGGTTGCTAAGTTGCTTGCTTAAAATGTTGCCAAGGTACTCTTTGTGGCTTTTTTGAAAAAGTCTTAGTGCATTGTTAAGGTGTTCTGAGTGGTTTCTATGGTGTTTTAAAAGTTGAAAAGGTGTAATAGGTGGTTGTCAAGGACTAATGTGTTGTTTTGGTTGGTTGCCAGGGTGTTTCAATCTGGTTGTTAAGGTTCTTAGAATGTAATATGGTTGCCAGAGTATTGCTAGTGGTTTTTCTGGTTAGTCGCAAAAGTGTTCTTTTTTTGTACATGTTTTATTGTGCACTAACTCTGATAACAATGGAAAATAATGATGCTTATCAAAGCATGGGAAAGGAAGTCTAAAATATGTACATAAAGTATATATGGGGGAGCTGGAAGAGTGAAAGAAAGGAAAAGTGCTCATCTGCGCTTCTGTTGTTGAGTGCAGGCCAAGTTTGTTCCTCAAAGGTTGTATCTATAGCAGCATATTTGTGTAACGTGAGAGTGTGTGGGAGAAGCCAGAACTCTTTTCTGGGTGAGATATATGAAACACCATAAACCACCATCTGCTGAAAGGGCTTGGATTGGATGTTTTATAATATTATGGGCTGTAGAAAATAACTCTGGTGAGAATTTAACAATACATTACAGAAGTGATGGGTGGATGTCGATACCACATTCTGCTCTCCAATTCACTCTTGCATTAAATTATAATCCTTCTTTCATCAAAAACACAAAAAAAGTTCAGTGAAATCATGGTCTTTGGGGAATTAGGCAATCGTTCTGAAATCCTGTGAAATCAATAGAAATGAAATCCAGTTTCTATGACGAAACAGCAGTAACCATAACACAATAGGATTTCACAAGTGTCCCTTGAGCACCCGGAGAGCTTCAAAGTGTGCCGTCATAATCACATTTTCTCTGGGGTCATCCTTTGTCATGAGTCATTGGGAGCATGTTTGAGTGATGATGTTTTGGACCCTGGGACCTTTTTATTTCATAAAGCTTTTCAGTTGACCCCAATAAATTCTGTGTGTGAGTGCGTATACGTATGTCTTTTTTCATCTATTTAAAAGAAAAAAAAAACAAATAAAGGGAGTGTGATAAGCTCCTAGGCGAAGATGAATGTGGGATATATGTAATATGTCTCATACTGTATTTCAGGATGTGTGTCATCCAAGTATTCATCTTTACTTTCAATCTATATATAAATTCAGCAAATGCTGTTCAGTGACACAACAAGCAGTCAAAGGCGCAAGTTGATAATTCCACATAAAATAAAATTTCTCATAATTGATTGTCATGCACAAACCCATTAAAAAATGAAAAATTTTAAAAATGTTGCAATAGTGTATATTTGCAATAGTGTTAGCTAAAGTTTTTCCCTATATAAAATTAGAAGAAAATGCTTTATTTAATAATTCATGTCAGTTCTTTAGCCAAATAATAGTAATTATTTTTTTTTAGATAATTGAATAACATGTATGTTATGTGTATGAATTAGGTGTATAATGAATGACAATGAAATGACAAATACTGTACATATAAAATATTGTATACTGATATTATTTCATTAATAAACAAAACATTTCACCTGCCTAGTAGAAAATGTACTTTGATATGCAACATTTTTTAACCTATAGCAATCATGAGCTGTTTATAAATACATGATCATGGGAAAAATTATATGCATTTTTTTAGATTAGCACATTTTACACCAGTCTGCACTAATTATACTTGTTCTTCTGTATTGCCTTTAAATCATGTGTAGTATTGTTGCTAAGGAAATATAACTAAATAAAAATAGAAATCAATTTATTTTAGTCTCCTGTTTTTGTTTTGCCAAGTGCTTTTGCCCAGAATATGAACATTTTGGGGAGACAGACTTTGAAGAAAAAGGTATGTTTATTTAGTACAGTTTGGTGTATTGCATGCAAACTTAATATTTATTTTGCAACATTATGTTTATTATGTTTATTGAAATTCTGACTAATATCCTCTGTAAATGGTGTTTTATTTTCAAAGGCCAGAAGCTGCATTCATTTGTAAAAGATCTCCTCCACTTCCTGTCATAATGCAAGCATTTGAACAATGTGATAGCAGCTGTATATCTTTAGGGTTTCATTAAAGCTTTGCAGACGGTTCAGATTAAGAAGTCTGAAATAACATGGATAGAGGAACTGCTTCAGAAGTCCATAAAATTAACCCGATAGCATCTTTTCCTGTGTTAATTCCATTCAGCTACCAAAATAGGCTGGATTTTTTTTGGACTCTGCAGAACCGCACTTTTGAAATATTTAGTTTGGATTAAAAAGCCAGAGAATGCAATACAGTGGAAAGTTCAACTATCACAAGTATGAATATGTGATTTATATTAATCTGGACTGAAAACGAAAACAATTTGTCATTGCACGATGAAGAAATTTGCTGAAGAGAGAACCAATGAGACTTTTGGGAGAAGGAGCGGAAAAACGTGACCTCTCTAAAAGGGAGGCAGCAAACTCTTTGCATTAGCCAGAGTCACAATTATTTTACTTCTCCTCCAGTGGAATGTTTTTGTCACTTGGCGCCGACCCTGGACTTGTATTGCTCAGCCTGGGCTTTGGTGCTGAAAACCTTTGCCGTAAAATGAACTGTAAAGGATGAAAGTGGTGCTTCTGTTATATGTTAGCTGCCCAGCATGCCTTCATCTACTTCTCTGCATGGCCACCATCTCAATATACTGCAACATATGGCTATTTTTGCAGCAAGAGGAACATCCTAAGACCAGTGGATTCAAAGAGTATTAGATCTGTAGGACCCATAAATTGTTCACAATAAGACCAGGAACATCCATTAAGAAAGCAAACTTTCAATTCTTATTTTAAATTGACTGTAAAATGTATTATGTAGGACATAGAACAGCGCTGATGGATGGATGGATGGATGGATGGATTAAGGAAGTTTGTTTTATCTGAACCATTGCATCTTTTGAGCTGATTTCATGCATGTCGCTGAGTTTGTGTGAGTTAATGTCTGTTGCGTGATGTAGTTGTTTACAGCTGGTTGTAAGTCAGTAGAGCCCAAACAGGTGGAAGGAAGTTTTATTTTCTTTTTTTCTCTTTCTTTAGCATCAGCTGTGTTTACACTTGAACCACACACTCATCTGGAGGTCTGGATGAACACATCTCCCAGCACCAGTATACTGCACTTTGCTTTTTAAGGGTGCATGCTGTGCTTTTTTTGCTTTTAATCTCTCTTTGAATCTCACTTTGTTTGCACTTTGTTTGTTATTCCATTCCCAGACTAATCATTTTGAAATTAGTAATGGGCACACTGTGGGCTCATAAGAATCGGAATGCCCACCAAATTCCTCAAATCTTCCAGCCTACTTGTGTTTTTCAAGTAAATATTTTGGCTAATACGATTATGCTTTCAGCTTCCCAGTTAAACACTAGTATTCCCAGGTTCCATTTGGGCCTATACTGATGGGTTGTAAATATGTAATAGAGCTAGCTTCATGGAAAACTTTGTCATGGTGATTGAATGAGGCTGCTCTGTGTAGCATGTGAGCTGACCCATCTGCTTCATTCCACAGTGTGTAAAGAGAGAAAAAGCTGCTATCCATCACGGACCTTTGCGATCCATCTAACCTCTGAACCACAGCTGTGTGACTGGAATGAGCTGCGAATGAAGACCTGTCTGTCACTAGCTTTTTTAGAATTTCAAGTAGTATAGAGTTGAAATGTCCTATTAGCATCTCTAGTTCATGACCATAAAAAGCAAACGCAGCATATGGTGACTGAAAAACCTACGAGGAGCTCATGGTTGATAAACGGTATGTTGAAGGGGTTTTTTTTTCCATGTAAGATATTTATGTAAACAGACTGACACAGTAAACGCAGATTACAAGCCAAGAAGATAAGTTAACACGGCAGCTGAATTCCACTGACCGTAATTTTTGCATTCCACTGTCACTGGGTGTTGCTTTACTCAAAACATTACAGCTCTACTATGAGCATGTACAACATGTCTTTTAAGCATGTTTGGAAGTCTTGTGTGAATATCACTTTTGTTTGTGATGAAAGGGCCCTTCAGAATATGTATACACTCTTCAAATGTTAGGAGTCAGTTAGATTTTTTAAATATTTTTAATAGAAGTGACAAAGCTGCATTTATCTGACCAAAATAGAGTAAATTGAGAAGTATTGTTACAATTTTAATTATTTTTTTATATTTTACAATGAAATTTATTCCTGTAATAAATCAAAATATATTTTTGATCATATTTGAAATCATTCCAAAATTTCTTTAAAAAACAAATCTACTAACCCCAAACTTGTGAATGTAGTTTATGTAGTGTAATTACATTAAAAAACAAACTTAATTAATGTGTCTTAATTTTAGGAAATGCAACCTATACCTTAAATGTCCTTGTTTTGTATTCTGGGCCATTTAATTGTAAAATTTTTTGTATAGATTCATTTAATGGTACCTTAACGACATTTTTTGAAGTTGAAGCTTAAGTTCTGTTCACTTTGATAATATGAACAGTTCTTCAAAATATCTTTTATATTCTACAGAAGAATGAAATTCATTGATGGTCAGTTTGGAAGGATGTTAGGGTGAGTAAATAATGAAAGACTCTTCATTTTGTAATGAATTATCCCTCTAATGTCTCAGTTTTAATTGCACTTTAAATGTGTTTTCTAATGCTGATATGCTTAAAGCCTAAAACAGAAGCTCTAGAAAAGTCAGCTGTGCATGTTGGTTCTTGCTGAGTAGCTGTGTCGGATAAAGGAGGGAATAATGATTAGTCATTTAATATTGCAGTGATGTTTAAGGTGTCCTCACCTGTGAGAAAGCTATGTGAAAGCAGATACTGGGTTTGACTGATATATACTTCATAGACAGATGTGCACGCAAATGGCACCCTTTCAAAAGAAACACAAAATGTTTAGGTGTGTTCAGATAATCACAGACTACATATGCATTTTAACCACCGTGATTTGCATGTATCATTCAGGAGCCTCATTTCAAATTATAGTGTAGCAGCACAAACGGATTAATCATTGTAAAAGCAACCTGACACGCCGTTTGTTAGCCATTGTATTTCGGTAATGTGACATTTCAGAGTGAGAAAGAATAAAGGGTAGGATTTGATTCCATTTAGCGATGATAAAACGAGTCTCTGTATGAGAGGAAGATGGAGAGGAAGGGTTGTAAAGAAGATAAAGTGAGAGGTAATGCAGATTTCAATTTAAAGGGGTCATATATACATATAGGGCCGGTTTCCCGAACAGGGTTTAAGACTAGTCCTAGATTAAAATAAATGTTAAGAGCTGTCTA
>JAUCMS010000028.1:19250415-19269245 GCA_032357445.1 Enteromius radiatus | reverse complement strand
CACTGCTTCTCCTTTATAGTGCTGCTCAAGACTAAACATGCCACATGCACAGGATTTAGCTTAAAACACCTTCTGTTCTTTCTTTTTGAAGCCGTAATTTCCTGCGTTTGCTTATTTGAGCAATGAATCTTTGTCACTTGCCACAAAATAAGTGACTTCCTGATTGCACAGGCTGTGTAGTTTATGCCTTGCTGCAGGTCAATGTTAAAAAATGATTTAAACCAGTGAAGCATTTGCAATGTCGGTGAAAGGAAACAATTTCTGGATGTTTTAAAAGCAGAAATGTGAAACTTTACATTAATTCCAATGTTATTTTAATGTTTGCAAATTAGCTCCATTCACTTCCATTGTATTTTTCTTTTAAAAGAAGAACAATGTAAGAGTTTTTTATTATTAATATTTACAAAAAGTATGTTTTTATTACGTTATCATGCTTTTGTTGTGTTTTGTGGTAGTTATATATATATATATATATATATACATTACTTTATTTCACGAGTTCGCACTTCCTTATGATAATAAATAAGCGTGTTTGGTGTGCTGTCCAGGGGGTGAATATTAGTTATATTTAACCTTACTGCAGTCAGTTGAGCTCAACTTTTACTGAATAGGGAATACTTCTTTAATTTGATGAAGGGAGTATGATGCCTTTTGTGCTCCAAGAATATGTCTTCTCACATCATGAGAAATGAGAATTAATAAAAGAGAATTAAATCTGCCAGGTATATAATTACATTCTACATCTGCTAGAATGCTCTTTGGGTGACAGGAGTCAGACAGTGGGTCTATCTTCTTGTATATACAGAGCACTATAGCACAAAGGGGAGGATTGTGTGTTTTTACAGTGAGGTTGTCTGTGAGTACAGGCATCCTTTGGGATGACAGAGGAACCAGGAAGCAAAGCAACAGAGCAGCAGAGCATGGAGGTTTGACATCTGCTAGCCAGGCTATGTCCCATGGGAGCAACTGTCAAGATTTGGGGTTTTGTCACTGCTAAAGGTATAATTTACCCCAAAAAATAACAATTCTGTCATTATTTACTTAGTCTTAGGAAATGGTTTCCTTCAGGAAAAATACTGAACATCTTCCACGTTGTTTGATAGATTATTCTAGCCTCTAATGCACAAAAAACATTTACAATAAACATTCATTTTAAAATAAAAATAAAATACATTTTACTTTGTAAAAAATTACATTTTTAATTTATTTACAATTAATGTATTGTGATATTTTATAAAAAGTGTTAGATTTACACTTTTTTAGTAATTAAAAATAATGTGTACATTTTACTGGCATCATATTTTATGAAGTAGTGTTGTCTTTTTGGTTCTAACAGTAAGCTTCTCTCAGTCTTCATCAGTATTTCAGAATTTAATTACTTTAATTACTTCTCATAATAAATATTTTTACTTTTGTATGGGTATATATCTATATACACACTACTGTTCAAAAATTTGGGGTCAGTAAGATATTTAATGTTTTTTAAAGATGTTTCTTATGCTCAATAAGGCTGCATTTATTAGATAAAAAAGTCTGTAATATTGTGAAATATTATTTCAATTTAAAATAACTTTTTTTCTGTGTGAATATATTTGAAAATGTAATTTATTCCTGTGATACAAAGCATCATTACTCCAGCAGATTAGAATGATTTCTGAAAGGATCATGTGACACTGAAGACTGGAGTAATGATGCTTTGTATCACAGGAATACATTACATTTTCAAATATATTCACACAGAAATTTTTTTTTATTTTTCAATTTATTTTAAATTGAAATAATATTTCACAATATTAATTTTTTTTCTGGATTTTTAATCTAATAAATGCAGCCTTCATGAGCAGAAGAAACATCTTTAAAAACCATTAAATAGTTTACTGACACCAATGTTTTAATGGTAGTGTATTTATACACACACACACACACACACACAATTATTATTATTATTTTTTTTTTTATTTTTTTTTTTATGAAATGCTTTGATTTGCAAGTGAAGGCCAATACCCTGACCTTCAACCTACTTTTTTTTTGTAACAGTTTTTTTCCCCTGAGGATTTCATGCACAGATAGCACTGTTTCCTGAGAATGTGCCTCATAATACAACATATTACGCTGCTATAAAACTGCAACAATACGACAAATTGTAATGAGTTTCTGCAGAATGGCTGCCCTGATAAAGCCAGAAGCTGATAAACAGGAACACTGGCCTAGCAATTGTTCCTGTGGGGCAACTATGTTAACGCAGCTGAAAATCACTTCCTTTAGGTAGCATTTGGGGGTTTTTTTCTGCAGGAACCAGAAATAACCAGTGATTTCAAATGGACTTAGACTGGTTTCTTGTTGGCAGACTAACTTGTTTACTCTTTAACCAAATTACAGCCCAGAACGCCACAAGGCATCCACAAACAGTGTTTCCCTCTGAGCAGAGACTTAGTGACTCCCAGCTGTGGCATTTTCTGGGAAGGTTCATTTTGGGTCCTGTACCTCTCTAACAGTGCAGTATCACAGACAGGTCAACTCTCAGAGAATGAGGATCTGTCTCCGGTCATACTCAACAATGAAGTCTGCCCTGAGGCCTGCTAGTGTGCGCTATATAAAAACATCTTGTTTGTTGTTAGTGGTGTTTCATTAATCAAATATGGCCTTCTGGTGAAGATATTTAGGCACATTATGTTAATTTGTCTTTGAGTTTCTCCACATGTTTCAGATTGAGGACCTTTATTAGATTTTACTCACTTATTATATGCTGTTTGCATGGCTGAAACTATTCATATTACCTTAAGGCATACATTTTTGCAAAATACATTCATGCAAATTGTAATGTGCAGAAACAAATGACACTGGTTAAATTAAAAATATTTGTAGAATGTAAAAATTCAGCCCTATATATTAAATCCTATGTTGTCTATGTTTTATTAATTTAATTAAAAAAAAAAAAAAAGTACTTTGGCAACTGCCATCCTAAAGCCAGCAGGTTTGTAATATATGCTGGTGTCCGATGTGTTTATTTGCTTTTCATTTTGTACTTGTATTTCTTTTTCTCACAGTGCAAGATAAATCACACATTTGTATATTTTTAAGATGGCATCTCTTTTACCAAAGATGCTTTAAAGCATGAAGCATGGATGTGTGTAAAATATCACGAGAAGTTGTAAGACAGAAAGACAGCTTTGTTAGCAGTCCCTCATGTCACCGGCCTCCAGCTTCTCACAAGATCTTCAGAGAAAGTGTGTCTAGCTAAGGATGGAGTCACATGGCTAGCTGCCGGAGGCTAACGTTAGCATGAGCCCTCTGTCTCTTGAGACTAGCAAGGTTAATATTTTGTCAACATTTATTACCAGCAGAAGTTACACAAGACAGAAGCATCAGGTGTAAACCTTGAAGAATGTGAATATTAATGATTCATTTCAAAAGACTGCAGTCTGTCAGTACACCCTCAACTGCTTTTCCTTCACTGATGGCATAACTACTGATTTAGCCTTGTGAGCTTGTGACACCAGAGCCCCATTAAGTGTTGATAATGGCAGTCCCGGCATTCTTACAGCTGCAGCCTCAAGGCTGACTGGAGAACTGGAGAACTACACACAACCTCCCATTGCCAGTGCATTTGTATATGTGTCTGTGTGTGTTTTGTGGAATGGCTCTGTCAGGTCATGTGTTTTATCTCACTGCCAAACTTTCGCCTTATGAAAACATCTTGGGGTAGTTGAATTTGCATTTAAGCTCTCTTAAGGGAACATTTGCCTTATCTAGATTACAAATTATTTAGTTTGTGTGTATGTGATTTGTGGTAAAGGGTCACTTGTGAGTTGTGTTACTTATTATTTTATCAGTTTTGTCTTTGGCAATCAACATTTGAAAATGTTTAACAGCTTGAAAAAACAAGTTGACAACACTTTTTAAAATAAAAGTGCTAAAAAGGTTTATTTTTTTGGTTCCCCAAAGAACCATTCAGTCAAAGGTACTGTAAAGAATTATCTCTTTGTTACCTCTATAATCAAAAGAACCTTCTTTCACCACAAAGAACCTTTTGTGAAACAGAAAGATTCTTCAGAAGGTTCTTTATGGAATCATTTAGACAAAAAGCTTCTCCTATGGCATTGTGAAGCACGTTTAGTTTTAAGAGTGTAGTACTCATAATGCACCATTCAATAAACTCAAATTCTCTAGTGTCAAATAAAAGAAATAATCTTCATACTTTCATTATATCTCCACAATCAGAAAGGAAGGAAATTAAGGAGGGTTGTGAAAGTATGTGAGATCTTTCAGAAGCTGTGGGTCTTGGCCTGTGTGTTTGAATGGGGGGGTGGAGGACTCAACGATGCTTGGCTGCTGGGGTGTTGAACTGTTTATGTAATAAACCCTCCCAGGCTTTTAGTCCCGCTTGCTCTGGTTTAAACCCTTCATCCCCCTCCTTTAGCATGAGGAAGAACACTGAGGCCTTGTACTGGTCCAGACTTGGGGTTCCGGGCCCGGTGCCGACCATGGAGGGACCACGTCAGTCTCCCCTGAGCCATTTCCTGCCCTAACCCTCCCATCTAATACCAAACAGACTTCATTCTGCTTGCGTTCCTCGACAAGACTGAGCCAATGGGTGTGCCAGAACCCTCCATGCTCTTTGCACTTATCACAAACATCAGAAAACAGAGAAGGTCAGAGTGGAGTGTTAAACAGTCTCCACAATTTCAGTCTCGCAGTAGCAGAATCTTTCACCTCATAGTTGTCAAAGGAAATGAGTTAGTTCGCTTTTGCTAGAAACAACATCTGATGAATGAGTGGCAGTTTCTCACAGGAACTGTGGTGGGTAAAACTTATATATCTTTTTGTTTGTTTCATCCTTATATAAGTGGATGGATTTACCTGCAGGGAAATATGATTAGTCCTTGTGAATTAATGAGGTTAATTAAGATGTTTCTGGATTTCTCCGGCACATATTTGTTCATCAAAACAGTTTTTTTTTTTAAATCCCATTGTTTTTAAAGATTTTAGTGGCAAAATGACAGCCAGAAGACTAAGTCAGTCACATTGTTATGTTTTACATTTATGTTAGTAGCTCAAACAAAGGATATAAATACAGTCTCAGCAATCAAGATCATCACAATCACCTTTCTTTGCACGTTCCCAATTACCCCTTGTTCTGATCCGCTGCACCCGTCACCTGCAATCAAGCTCCCCTTCAAAAGCACTCTCCTCACTTGCACTCGCTGTCCGGTCTACCATTCACACCGTGAATCTAACCTGACTAAACTCTGTTGTGTTCGCTCTTTAGAATGAATTGCTGTGTTGTGCTCCCTCAGTTCCAGATCTCCACTCTTTTGAGTATCCACTCCTTGGAATACCAGCTCCACAGACTTTCCGCTCCTATCAAGAACTCCTGGTTCACTCACTCTCCCTGGATCTCACTCACCTCTGTCCGCACCCCAGCTCCTCTTGTGTTTACCCTTACCATTGTGCAATAAACATCATTCTTACTATTCCTCCATGTCTCTCCAGTGTGTGTTGTGACAGTATGTATATATTTAAGATAAATATGTTGTTTATTATTTATATAACTATATAAATGTATACAATGTAAATATTTTCAAGATGTATCCTGTGCATGTGTGTGTCTAATAATATGTTTGTTCAAGTCATTCTTTGAGTCTGTAGATTTAGTCAACTTCATCTTTTTCTTGATTCAACAGAGCCCTGTTGAACTCCCTCCAGGAATCCTTGGCGTTAATCTCAGCACATGTTATTTTTTTTAAGCAACAGAATTGGGCAATTTTCTATCATACACACTTGCTCCTGTTGCAGCATCTGAAATAGCATACGCAGCTGCAATTATCTCAGTCAATTATCAGATTAGTGGTTGGCTGGAAAACTAGTACCTTCTCTACAGGAAACTGCTCTCAATTAAAGACCTACAGTACTGTAAAAGGAGACTGTATAGTGGCAGAGTTCACTGGTGTATGGGACATCCTCACAGCTAACAATATTTAGTCTTTATAACATTATATGATTGGGTGAAATTGGTTACATTTATTTTTTTGAAAGAAACAAATACTTTTATTTGATCAAACATGGCAGTAAATGCATTAATAATATTTAAAATGTCCAAATCATTATTATTTAAAATTATGTTTTCTTTTAAATTAAAGTTATTTTGAAATTTCTATTAAAGTATCCTGAAAAATTTTAATAACATTTCACAATATTACTTTTACTGTAGTTTTGGTCCAATAAATGCTGCCTTGGTGAGCATAAGAAAACAAAATCCTTTAGTAAATATAGATGCAATTTATACATGCATGAAGATAAACAGTATATTTACATAAATAGAGATATAAAAATATATAAAGCTTTACCGCTTATATATATATATATATATATAGATATAGATTTCCTTTCCACATCTCAAGTGGCGATGACTGAAGTATGACTTTCTTTTCATGCACATTCATCTGCTAACACACCTGGTGAGCTTTATCACCTCATTTCACCTCGGTTATGGTCTTAGCAGACAAGCACAATCTTGCCTCTAATATCCTCCTGTCTCCACCACCCCTTACAGCTGATTTCTCACATGAACACATTTGTGCATCTTCTGACAAATATGTTGTTGATAAGCCCGCTTGCTAAACTTTGAATTTCTTGTAATTTACTCCTTTGTGTAAAAGGGAGCGCTGGGTTAATGAAGCACAGGTCCAACCTAGACAGCCTTTGCCTCCCACTGGTCTGTATCCAATTTTGCTCCCCCATGCACCCCACTGGCTTTGAAGAGCCGCTGCACGGGTGTGTAAATCAGCCCATGGGACAGGTGGACATCTGCCAGCTGTGTGAAGACCCAGGCAGGGTGTCAAAGGGGACGGAGAGCTCTGATAAACACCACTGGATCTTCTCTAAAAGTGGGAGGAGACGTGAAAATGATTGAATTGGACAAACATCATTAATGTTTTCAATTACATCAGCAGATATGATGCAAATGTGTCTGGCAGATAACAATAACAACTAGATTTATGAAGTTTTCTGAAGCAAATGGGAGTGGTGATTATATACAGTGTTTTAGTAAATGAGTCTGACGAAACTGATGTCTCATGTCTGATTTCAAGACCATATTTTCTATTAGTCCAGGGGCCTCATTTATAAAATGTTGCACAGAAACCATTCTAAATTTGATCTTACAAATTGGATTTAAGCTTGTGCACTGTTGATAAATGAGGGCCCAGGTCTTTTGAGTCATGTTTGATGTTTTTGTATTTAAAAGATAGAAGACAAAACAGACAAAACAGAAAAACTGGTAATAATGTGAAATATTTTTGCATATTGTTTTATTATATTCTAAAATTGTATTTATTCCTGTGATAGCAAATCTTTTTTGGCAACTATTTATTTAGTCATTGACACTTTCTCCTTCAGAAGTAAGAAATCATATTAATATGCTCATATTGTAAACCGTTTTTGGTGAAGAAAAAAAAACAAAAACAGGATTTAATTGAAATTGAAATCTTTTGTAAGATTGTGAATGTCTTTATTGTCACTTTTGATTAATTAAAATGTTTTCTTAATAAAATCATTTATTAAAAATAAATTAATTTAAAAAACATCTTCTATACAATTCTTCTTATTTAGTAGTTGTTTTGGGGTTTTTTGTCAGTTTGAGGGACATGGTCATTGCTCCTAGACCAACTAGATTTTACTCACCTCAAATGGCTAATTGGCTAATTTTTTTGTACTACATAAAACTAGCCATTTAGGAACACACTACGTTTACATTTTGGTTATATGTGTTATATTAAGTGACATGCTTAGCATCAAATAATTGTTAGGAAGTATACTAAATAAAAAAAAATCAAAGTGAGGATGTGCATTTCAGTGTAGTTAACACATTTTGATAGCTGCTTGCAGTGTAGCTAACCACTTTTTCAAAACAGTAGATACAGTGTAGTTCTGTACTGGGAGCTGCATTCAATTATGATTAGCATGTAGCTTGGCAAGCTGCAGTTTTAGAGTCTCTTCCCCAAACTGAGGCAAACACACTGTTCAGTCAGTGATTCTCTCAAAGCCTCTTTCATTCTGCTGTTCTTCCATGTTTTATTCAGTGTGGAAAATCTTAGTTAATTGGTCTGGAGTTGGCTTTTCATGGCTGTTTCCCTAACAACAGGGGAAAGACCCCTTCTTCCTCTCTTTTTTTCTTTCCCAAACCCTGCCCATTTAAGGCTGTACCACTTTTTTCCCTTTTCCTCCCTCTAGCTCTCTCTCACTCTCTTTCCATGTCTTTCTCCCTTGTGCGTGTGAGGACTCTGTGACAGCTTTTCCTGCTGCTTGTAGCGAACGGCTGAAAGGGAGTGAACACGCGGCTGCTTGTAACACAAACTCAAGCTGAGTCGAATATTCAGCTGAGCAGTCAGTTTGGGCTACAACATATTGATGCCGTCAGTCCTGGACTAAACTTCCCAAGAAGTCTGTGATGCTGTAAGAGAACAGCTTTGAGATTTCTATGAGGTAAGTTTCTGATTTTTCAGCATGCCATAGTTAGTGATAGCTATTACTTGATATAACTTTAGTAAACCTGTTGCACTGTTGATAATATATATGAAAGTGTTCTGTGATGTTCTACACAGCATTTCTATTTTCCTTAAAAACTAGATGTATTTTCTTGAGAGGCAAAATTTTCCTGAAAACATGTGTTGAATTAAGTTTGTTTTTGTATGACCAATGTTCGTATTTTAAGCGTAAATCACATTTTGTAAGACTGTGTAGACTGTTCTTTTTTACTGGAAATGATACATTTTTATGCTTTAATATTTTGTTTATAAATCATTTTGTTTTTAGTTATTAAACAAAAATACATTTGATCTATTTATTTATACATGAATGTGATGCTGAGCGCTGTAAATATGAATCTCTGGCACATGTCACATCTCTATGTATTTGTTGACTCATATGCTCATGAATCATTTCCAGTATGGTTATGATTTATGAATGCGCCAATTAGAGATATCATCGGTGCAGATGGAAGTTATTTTGCACTGCATGAAGCATGTGTGTGTATAAATGTTTTTTTCTATATGAATCATCCCTGATATAACTGAGTTGTGTTTGGGCCAGAGCTGAAGCTGTAAATTGGTTAATGTTTCATATCTATAAAAATAAACACCCAGGCTCATAGTTTGCTTATCTGCAGTAAAGTCAATAACAATGTATAAAATAACCAGGCAGCAAAGGTGAGGGCTTCATGCATGGCTGATGTGTTTCGTCAACTAAAAGGGGTTTCCTGCCAAATGAGTAAAAGCTCCTGTGTTTGCATGTCTCACCTTAGTTAATAAAATAAAATAAAAATAAACCATTTAAATTTACCTTTGACATGAAAATCTATTCAAACTCTCACACCTTTGAGCAGCTGATTGTTAAAGTCTTTGTTTGTTTTGGCATGCAGTGTTAGTTTTGATTTATATCCCGATGGAGAGATGTGCAAAACTCGCAGCTGCTTTTTGTTTAGAGATGGCTGACTTGCTTCAAATCCGTTCAACCCTGCTCTGAGCATCTGCTTTCTTCCGCAGACGCTCTCTAATGTTGATCAGTGAGCCACCTTATCTTCTTTACTGCTGGTAGATAATATAGTCTGTCAATTTAGAGAAGGTCAGAGGTCAGTCTTTAATCTAAATGCATTTGTAAATCCTCCTGCATCCACATTTTTGTGATGAAATGACTACAGCAACGCACATACTCACGAAATATAGTGCTGACTGAGTAATCATCCTATGACTTTTGATATTATCATAATTGTAAACATATTGAATTATTATAAACATATTGCATGACATCTTTTTAGGTTTTGTGCAATAAGCAGCTACAATAGTTTTGTGTGAGACCAAAACACATAACATTTATTATTATTATATTCATTTATAATAATCCCTTCCGCTCTTAATGGGGTCATACGGTGGTACATGCACTTTTTCAAGCTGTTTGGACGGGGAGTGTGTGTACACAACCACAATACAATGATAAAGATCCACAAGTATTTTTGTTAAATTAAAAGAAGAATAAGTTGCCCCTTCTGAAATCAAGCCATTCTCAAATGCACGCATAGATATATCTGCGTCATGGCGTCACACCGACATAGGCCACTCCCACAATAATTGATTGACAGCAGCGTGTCACACAGACTGAACTGGTGTCTTACCTCACACCCGCCCTGAGTGAGCCGTCATCAGTCCGAGATGCAGAGACAAGCAAGACTCCTAAGAGATTTAGGTGTTTTGTTGTTGAATGTATTAATGAACATAGCAGTAGTGATTTACCTGATACGTGACTGAAGACGCGGAAGATTAATGTTACGTTTGGTTCTGAAGGAAAACGCGCCCTTGATCAACCGAAATGCGTTTATGTTAGCGCGAATCATTCATGATCCAGCCTCACTTACAGAAGCAGTGAGTATTATGTCTTTTAATGAATCTTTGCAAATCGCCTTTCCTAATAATGTGCTAATTAGCAAGTTTCACTATGAAAACAAACGCTAAAAACAAAAGAGGGGCGGAGTCAGCGGAGCTCGTGAAGATTTAAAGGGGAAGTACATAGAACAGAGTGGTGTCTAAAGAGCTGTTTTTGACAGGGTAAAATGAGCGTTTTTTACACTAACTATTTAAAGCAATCTATATTACAAACTTGCCATTAAGATCCTAAAGAATCATATTAGTTTGTGGAAAATTGCTTTTGTGTGACCCCTTTAAATGAAATATGGCACCGTTAGATGTGCTGTGATTTGATGTCAATGACATTTGGTCATAAGTACACTGTAAAAGAATTCCCTAAAACTTTAAAAACGGCAGCTGTGGTTGCTGGAATTTGACTGTAAAAATGATGTTAACAACAGTATAGTTTTAAGCTAAATTTATAGTTAAATACCGTAACTTCATAACTGATATAATGTTAATATACCAACCTATTAAAGTACTGAAATCTGTTTTGCACTTTTCTATATTTGTCTTTCTACATTTTGATATATATGTTCAGTTCTTCACACTCTCATTGGCTTTCAAACGTATCAACTCTTAAATCACTTTGAAGACAGGGAAGGGCTTCGACTCTGCCTTGTCTTATCTTAGTTTGTTTGATTCAGAGTGATATTTACACTGACACTCCTTTTGCTCTGAAGGTTTGAAAAGTTTGATGACTATGTCAGTCTGTGCTTTTAAATGCCTCCCCAACATTCCTTCTCTCCTCATCTCTGTTTTTATGAGCTTGTGGATTTTGATTGAGAGAATAAATCCCTAAATTCAACAGTACAGCAAGCTCATCTGAGTGGTATGCGTTAATGCCATTGGCTTGATTTACAAATGCATTGAGTGTCTATCTTGTTTAATGGAGCAATATTAAAGTTAAAAGGAATGAGTAAATCCCTTGGAATTAGATTGAACATGGGTGTGTTTAAGTTTAACATCATTCATTCTTTGTATGCTATTCTTTTTTCAGTTCTTTTGTACATATAAATCAAGTGAATAAATCTATATATATGTGTGTGTGTGTGTGTATACAGTACATATATATATATGTGTAAAGATCAGCTTATGACAATGATTTCCAAAGGAAAACTGGAGTAAGCTATTGTTCAGCTTTTCAATCAATTATAATTTTACAATATATAAACACAAAAAGAAAGCATGTTATTTTAAATTGTAATAATATTTTACAGTATTACTGTTTTTATTACTGCCAGAAATTCAGCTTTTGGCATGAAACTTTTCCCTCAAAAACAATATTTAAAAGTTTGCAAAAGTTTACAAAGTGCTTTAAAACAAACAAAAATAGGAAAAAGAGGGAGAAAAGTATGTTACGGTTAGGTTACAGTTACACTTATTAGTTGCTTATTAGCATGCATATTTCTAGAATATTAGCCATTTATTAGTGCTAATTAAGAACATTTTAATACCTTATTCTACATTCTTAATCCTACCCAATACCTACATTTAACAACTACCTTACTAACTATTAAAAATAAGCAAATTAGGAATTTATTAGGGGAAAAGTTGTAGTTAAAAAGTGTTACCTATTCTAAAGTAAAACTTATGAAGAAAACAAATAAGAAAAGTAACAGAATCCTGATCAGTGATCATCAGTTACTTCTAGATTTCGTAACCAATCACAGCTGTCTTTTCTATCTGTTTGCTCTCACAAACCTGAGTATTTGTTCTATGTTAATACTTTGATAAAGCTCTGCGGCCAGTATGGGGTTAAGAATGCCCACCCATCCTTGGAAAAGATGGGCCACATGTTTTGTGTCGTACAGTAATCAGAAGGTCTGCGTAATGGATCCAACATGTTCCTTGGGATCTGGAAAGGCCTCCAGGCCCAGATCGATCTGCAGATGAGATCATTGTGCTATTTGTGGAGCTTTAGAGCTGGGATCACCTGAGGGTTAGTCGTCCCATCACCCACATCTTCTCTGTGCATTTCACACCAAACCCAAACAAGCAGGAACAAGACTGCAGATGCACGTGATTAATTAAATCCAAATAACTCTCGCTCTCATTTTCATAATGGGTCTCCTTAGGGTTTTAAAACTAAAACATGTCTTAATTGCTTTTATTTCTGGTTTTAGTAATGAGTAGGGACTGTGTTGCGTTCTCATGCATTCCCACATTCCCATATAGAGTGGTTTGGCCCTGTTGACCCCGGAGGTGGATTGGAGCCAAAGATCAGGGTACATGAAACAAGCATTATTAAAAGAAGTGTTTTTCTACTACATTTGCATAGAAAACTATTGAGGCTCTCTGGCTCCATTGAGACACACATCTGGTCCACATTAACACCCAAGAGCACAGCCTTCAGCCACACTACCCCCACAGACACCCCAGGCTGGCAAATACACTCTCTGTTATATTAGGATCACTGAATGGTACCAAACATCCAACATAAGAAGAAAGGCTTTTAACTTTTTGCAGCAGTATTAAAATTTTGAACTGCGTCCCAATTCATATACTGACACTATGCACTAAATGTATGGACAGGACTTTGCTGATGATGGGAAAGTACTTTGAAGTATGTATACAGTTGGTCAGTGTTGTAATGCCACTGAAATAAAATAGCATCTTGTGTAAATTAGCATTAAGCTGACTTCATTAGCCCACTTAACCTTCATTATTACTTCACTTTTCAGTCCATTTGTTTAAAAACCATTCGGTTTTTTTAACTGAAAAAGAGAACATTACAAATTTTTTTTGCAGCTGGACATGTAATTGAACTTATGAGGTGACCTGCTTCGTATAAAAAAAAATAAAATAAAAAAATGTGGGGTATATGCAGTAAAGGCAATATTATTTATATTAATATGTAATATTTTGACAGTTTAAAATAATTTTAATATATTTTAAAATTTAACTTAATGTAAAATGTAATATATGACAAAGATGATTTTTTTAGCAGCCAGTACTCCAGTCTTCAGTGTCACATCATCCTTCAGAAATCATTCAACAGTGTTTGGGACAATTACTTTTAAAAGTAAAGGCATTAGAAAGTAATGTGTTACTTTGCTTTGTCGTTATTTTTAAATCTAGACAGGACTTACGTTTTTGTGCAAGTGAGATGAGTAAAAACACGTTCATATATAGTCTGTATACTTACATTAAGCATCCTGTTCACACAATATGCAACTTGGCAACACAAGAGCTGTCAGTCAAGACATGGCAAACAAAGTAACTGCTGTTACTCATTTGAAAAACTAACTCAGATATTTCCTTTACAATTAATGTTTTTTTAGCAGTTACTTAAAAAAATCTTCTGATTATGTAACATGTAAGACACTACCACTGTCATATGCTGATTTGGTGATATTATCAATGTTGAAATTTAATATTTTAGTGGAAATGCTTTTTTTCAGAATTCTTTGATGAATAGAAAGTTCAAAAGAACATTTAATTGATATAAAGATCTTTTGCAACACGTGTCACTTTAACTTTGATTACTGCATCATTGTGAAGCGGAAAAAGTATTGCTTATGTTAATAAACAAATAAAAAAGTCTTACTGACTTAACACTGAGCAGTAGTTGTTGTATAATATTAGTCTATTTATATGAGTTCCTTAATGGGGGTAAAAGAGTGAGGTTTATGCAGAGATGTGTGCATTTGAGGCAATTGATGAAAGGAGCATGTGTGGTGTTCGTATAGTTTCATCTTTCTCGACTGGCATGCGTCTTTAGGGTCAACTCCACGTTTGGTGCAGGGGTCAAGAATCTGATGGCAACCACATGTCTGACTTGGCTCCAAATGAAATATCCCCCTCAGTAAGAGCTACTGGCAGGAAGCACAGTCCAAATGAGTTACGCGGCTTAATCTGCTAGATTCTCTGTCAAGAGAAACAAGAAAGAAAGACACTCTACACTGTTTTGGAAATGTCACGGTGAGGTCCAGGCCTGTAAAGGAGCTTAAGATAATTCACATAGTGAATGCTTTTACCATGCAACCCTCCTGAGCAGTTTTACAGGCAACACCGCCGGTAGAAATGCGTCCAAGTTCCAGAGGTTTTGCAAGTTCGAGCTTCTAACTTTGATTTGTTGAGACAATTTTGGACATGGTTGGTGTTCAGGTAAATCCGCCAGATGGGTGAAAATGCAGCACTTTTACAATGCTTCTGGATGGTTGTTTATGGAAAAAACTAAAAGATTATGAGGACGTTAGGATTGTAGCGTTCCGCCAAACACAAAAATAACGATAAAAGCAATGTTTCAAAGTTTCAAATGTGCTTTCAGGGACGCATTGACCCCCCTCGGTCGTTTTTCCAGCGTAGATGTTTATAGGATAAGAAAACTTTTTCTTCATTTTCGAAGAGAACTTTTCTTCTTAAAAGGACATTTTAGGAAATCAGACACTAGTCATGATAAAGTTGTTTTCTACTGAGGCTGACAGAGTAAAATAGTCATTAAGAGTAGTTTGTATATTGAGATTACCTCCTCCAGCCTGTCCACAGTTTGAGAATAGTTTAGTGAGACAAAGAAACCCAATTATATTTAGATTCAAAGTTTTGTATCAGTCACCGAGCCCTGTGCCAAGAAAACCACAAGTGGTTCGACCGCTGTGCCAGGAAATTCCAGTGGCTCAAAGAACATTTCTAGTATCAAAAATATCCATTTGCTTGTTTTGGCTGGTAGTGTGTCATATGAACGAGAAGGCTGCGCTGGCCGCTCGGGTAATGTTTTTCTTTTGATATTGGTGAATTCAATTATAGCCTTTAAAGTCATGGAGTAAATTCCGTTCATGCTTTGTGATGATATTTTTGAGTGTTTTACAATGAGGGAGTTGTTCGGTCAGGTTGTTTTTGACATCCCTCTGTGGTCAAGACTGAAGCTTCTGTTTAACAATTAGCAGAAAAAGGAATTGCCGCAGAAGTCTTTGAACTGTCACTTTGTCCCACACAAATCCTCCACATACACTCTTTATTTGGACAGACAACTTAATGAGAAAAACAGAGAAACAAATCAGGGGGTGATGTTTAGGTATTTGCACTAGGTTTCAGTTTTTCCTGTCGGATGAAAAAAGATCCAGGGGAAGGAAATGCTATTGTGGTCTTCTTATTGTAGAAAAGACAAGAATTATCAGCAGATATGACAGTCTCTGGACTTCCTCTACCTTTAAAAACAAACAACGTTTAATTTAGAATGAGTATTTCTGGCGCTTTCTCAGGCTTTGTGATATAGGCAGTGTTTGCTTTGGCATTCGTTTGAATCAACTGTTAAGTGGACGGCAAAAAAAATGGTTTCTATGTCATATTAATGCATGGTTGCTTTATCTGGAATTCGATTGGATGTGATTAATCACAATTAATCATTTGAAAGCACTAAGAGTAAAGTCTATTCAATCTTTAGTAGAGTCACTTAGCCAAAGAAACATATTATACTTCCAAAAAATATTTTTTAATATGTTGCAAAACTGATATAATATGTGTCTAGCCTGACATATACAGGAATTAATTACTTGTATTAATTAGACATTTTAAATTGTAATCTTTTTTCATTTTTGAATGGTTCTTTGAACTTGAATGGTGAATGGAACTTTATATTAATAGATATATTACAAGTTAAAGTAAGACTCCAGGGACCTGAACACATGGGGTTGCACCAACAAGAGATATTTTTTAAGGGTCAGATCAGGCAGAAGAGCTCCTAACTGCACATTTTAACTTTGACCATGTGCCTATTATTAGCTCAAACCAATACTTTTTGTTCTCAACCCTTATTAATGTCCCCAGACATCAGAACATACATTGGTATTTTCCTCTTCCTCTTTAGTTTAAATGCAACATCTGTTTTGGAGCAGAACATGAGGTCAGAGAAGGAAAACCGCTGATGCTGGAGTGACAGGATCGCACGAGGGCAGGAGGCCTGCAAATAATTTCCTCCTCAGGGGAAAAACAAAACACAAACAAAACAACACAGCAGGTTAATAAGTGTTTAGATAAGCTTTAAACATGTCTCCAGCTCACATTAGACTCCACTTAGACACAACTGTGCTGTGAGTGAAGAGTTAAACAGAGCTAGCAAGGTGAACATTTTTTCTGGACACTACATTTCTACATTTTCTGGTGTTTTGTGTAATTATTATAATTTGTATTTGTGCATCTGTGTTATGGACTTTCTGGATTAGTCACTGCAGTAAAGAAACCCAACAGGAACATGCACTTCGATCCAGCTTCCAAGTATAATATGTTCACACTGTCTCACTTTTGGGTCAGTGCTGGGTTTGCCATGTGGGTCAAAATTTGTAACTATCACTGGCTGTGGTTTCTATACACCTTACGAGTTTCTAAAAGTCAGCTAGATCCAAATCGGCGCTGCAAACCAAAGAGGCTTTACTAAACCAACTCTGCTTCAACCTCCTGCTTCTGCACCTCCTGCTTCTGCACCATAACTTTATAACTGGCACAAACTGAATAATGTAGGCTAGCAATGTGTAACATATGAAGAAAGCTGATAAAAAACGAACATAGAGGTTAATATTGAAATATTAATTCATGATGCTTCTGTTCAGCCTGTTCACGCTGTGATTTATTTTTCTAATTCAGTTCACTCCTGCTAAATTTGAGAATGGCTCATTCATCATTTAGTATATTCCTATGTGGGATTTGATTTAGTGCATTTTCATAGATGAAATGTGAATCTGTTTTAGGCTGTCAGATTTCAAGCTGACTTCCTGTGTGCACAGCGCAATCTGGCACCTTGCGTTTGTTTGCACTGCAGATGCCTTTGTGATTTCAGATGTGATGTGGTCTGACAAGGGTGTGCATCTCTCTGTGTGTGTGTGTGTGTGTGTGCTTTTGTTGTTGTGTAGACAAAGACCCAAGATATTTTCAGGACACAGGGTCATAACCAGAGTGAGAAGCTTGATCCATCTCAAAAAACAGTGCACCATGAGGAGGAACTGATTACTTTATATGGTAAGTCTCAATGCATTTATTTTTAGGCTAATCTAGGCTAATCTTGATTTTTGCTGAAGAAATGCCTTTTAAATTCTAGAAAATAACTTTTTAGATATCATCGCATTAGAACTGCCCCTATTATGTATTTTTGACAGTTACCTTTCATTCAGTGTGTAACACAGCTCTAAGTGAATAAAAACATCCTGCAAAGTTTAAATCTGAAAGTGCACTGTGTATAAAGTCTTTCAAATGAAAGAGTCGATTCTGAATCATTAAAACGAGTCGTTTTTAAAACGAATCCCAAGCCGTTTCATGTTGATGTTAAAAATAAGGTTTAGCATATTGCCCGCCCACTTGTTAGTCTTTTCGCGTTGGTCTGAAAATTTGCCACTAGGTGCCGCCTTTGGAGCGTTAAAAGCTCACAAACACTGCTTTAAAAGAAATTAACCAATCACCATAGGAGTTTGGAAAAATGAATCATTGGATGAATCATTTGGGAGTCATTGAACAAATAAGGTAAAAAAAAAAAGCATATTATAAGAAAATTCAAGTGTTTTTGACCTTGCATGCACGTCAACCTGTTGTTTGGGACTCCAAAACCAAAATCTGAACTTTCATAACCCATAGGGGCACTTTAAATCACTGAGTTTGCATACTTTAACAGTACTGTATGTGTACAGCAATGATGTCACAGACAGAGAACAATAGTGAGCAAGAAAAGCCAAAGTCAGCAGGAAGTTCTGTGTGACTTCAGTGGATGGGATAAAAAAGAGGAGTGGGGGATACAGGAAGTGTGGTAAGATCCGACAGACGCACATGACCCCAGTTCTCCTCGATTTCTGTGGCGCCTGCAACGCATGGGATTAAGATGAGAACCAGATGCAGAACTGTCATAATGTCATAGGGAGGATATGTTTGTTTAGAGTTATAAATATAACCTCCTGAAAGTCTTGCCCTCATACTGTATGCGAGGGTGTGGCTGTCTTTGTTGGTCCTTAAAAAAATGAATCTTAGTTGGGAGTTCACAGTTAGGAGGGAAGAGAGTCAGAGAGGAAATACACTACGGATGCAAACAAAACAGGAAGGGAAAAGGCTGGGGATGTAGTCGAATGGATGTCATTAAGAATGAGTATTGTATCATGTCCTTTATGCAGATACAAAAGAATCTGGCTTACACACCAGTAGGTGGAGATTTGTAAGGGAAATGGGCCCCACAAGCTCTTAGCAATACTGACCTTTTGACCTCACAACAGGAGCTTGCAGAGATGGGTTGTAGACTTCAGGATGTTTTTACTGCACGGATATATACAGTATCTCACAAAAGTGAGTACACCCCTCACTTTTGTTGCCAGCAGTTCACACATTAATGGCTGTGTGCTGAGTTATTTTGAGGGGACATCAACTTTACACCATTATACAAGCTGTACACTGATTACT
>JAUCMS010000028.1:19236503-19250315 GCA_032357445.1 Enteromius radiatus | reverse complement strand
CTTGAAAAGATATAATAAAATATTTACAAAAATGTGAGGGGTGTACTCACTTTTGTGAGATACTGTATATATATATAGTGTATCTATGCTGGGCTTCACAGTGCCAGAGAATTTTGAGAAGAAATGCTTTTGAAACACAGGAGCCTTTGGCCTGAAATCCTTGCATTTATATATGTATGTATGTATGTGTTTATTTATTTATTTCTTTGTTTGTTTTGTTTATTTGGTTTCTTTATTTGAAAACTTACCTGTAATTTTAGAATCTAAATATTTACAGCTAATTTCACCTCTAAAAATGTTGCCTTCAGAAGCAAAACTGTTTTTGAAAAATAAATGAATAAAAACTGAAATAACCTATTAAAAAGCATGCCATAGTTTGTTTTTTTTTGCCTGAAATTCTGGCATTTAATGTTAATTAAATGTTTTAGTATGAAAAATCTGATGTTTTAATTTTACATTTATTATTTTAATTGATTTAATTATTATTTGTATTTGTATTGATTTTTTTTATTTGTAACTTACTGATGTTATTTTCTAATCTAAAAATGTACAGCTAATTTCAACTCTAAAAATGTTGCCTAAACAACAGTACTGTAAGAAATTATAAAAATATGAGTCTATAACAAAATTTTACATCTTGTTAATTGCCTCTATTTTGTGATTCTCTAGCTTCATACAGCAAAATAAATTAATCAATTAATAAAAATAAATAAATAACTGCACTGCAGTGTATTTAGGAGCGTCAGAAACCACCCAGAGCAACTCTAGTAATGCCCTAAAAACAACTTGGCAGTCACAATAAAGCATGCTCTGAAATCTCATTTATAAACAGTATTTTCCATTTTTTTAAAACTGTAGGTCAGAAAACACAGGACAAAGCCAGGATGAATGTCAAAAGGAAGGAGATGGATTTTTTGAGCAACACTATTGCTGCTTATGCTCACATTAAAGGTCAGTGTAGTGTTTTTCCACGTTTAATATGCAGCAGACTCATATGATCCAGTGACTAAACCAGACTTGTTCCCTGTCTATCCAGCCAATCCAGAGAGTTTCGGCCTTTACTTTGTCATCGGCGTCTGTTTCGGCCTGGTGCTTACTCTCTGCCTCCTGGTCATCCGGATTTCCTGCAAGCCTCGGACCACTACAGCACCCCCCACACCAGAGAAAAAACAGCTGAAAGACTATAGTGAGGAGGAGGAGGAAGACGAGGAGAGTGATGATGAGGAGGAAGAAGATGCAGGAGGCCTGGACTCCTCCATCCGGCACAGCACCACAGAGATCCCTGTGAGCAACCATCTCATCACACCGGACGGGACACTGAGCAGGAACGTGTTCACCTCGGCTGAGGAGCTGGAGCGGGCACAGCGACTGGAGGAAAGGGAGAGGATCATAAGGGAAATCTGGAGAAATGGACAGCCGGACATCCTGGGAACAGGGACTGGCACTATTGGAAGAGTGCACTACTACTAACATTTTACTGGCTGAGTACAGTACCTTTAAAGACTGTTTATGGACAGCAATATTTTTCATACTGATGTTATTATAACTCTACAGACCACGGGTACAGCTTATCTGTATGCAACATTTGGACCGGGGCAAGTTGCTATCAGCCGCTAAGTCATGGTGCTTCTTGAAAAGTCATTAGACGTTGATGTCTGAATTGATGTTTAAAAAGTATTTGTATATTGTATGCACTTTTGCACCATGCGTTTGTGTATAGATTTTTCTTGATATTTTGTATTTCTTTATTAAGTCATCTATGTCAAGTCATGCAGTAATTCATAGATTAGGCAATATACACTGCTGTTCAAAAGTTTGGGATTGTTATTATTTTTAAGAATTTAAAGAAATGAATACTTTTATTCAGCAAGGATGTGTTAAAGTATCACAAGTTCCAATAAAGTAAATAAATATTAAGCAGCTCATCTGTTTACAATATTTATAATAAATCGGAATGATTTCTGAAGGATCATGTGACACTGAAAGCTGGAGTACTGAAATTTCAGCTTTGCATCACAGAAATATGTTAAATTATGATAGAAATAGAAAACTGTTGTTTGAAATTGTAATAATTTTGCAGCCTTGATGAGCAAAAGATACTTGCTAATCCCAAACTTTTGAACTTTAACAGAATAGAAATTAAAATTTGATGAAGATGAAATAATTATTTTCATGATTAATACTAATTTGTCAAAAAAAGAAGCTACATTTAAATGATTTTAATGCTACAATGTGAAACAGGCATTGCACCATTAAAATGTATAATATTAAACTTACTTTGAGATTTGCAAGTTATTGAGTTATTTTAACATTAATTAAGAGTTGGATTATGGTAAAGTGTAACATTTTGAAAGAAAAATTTAATATCGGTAAATATTGATACATTTTAAAAATGTATGGTATGGTACCCTATATTGTGCATTCCCAAATAAAGGCTAAAAACATCCTGCTCAATATGAGTCCTGCTCTGAAACCCAAGTAACATTCAATCAGCAGATGCAGTTTCAAACAATCAAGAGTTAATTTAGCAATCATCTATGATAAAACCCACAGAAAATATCAATAATAAATACCAAATTATTCAAATCTTTGTGTGTTTTACAATAGATTTCATGGTGGTTTTGGCTATGCCATCAGTCATTTAAAACAATAATCTGTTTGTGTCATAAAAAGATGTAAATATATCTTTAAAAAAAACTATCATGGACATTTTTTTTTTATATTTGCTCACTAAACTGATGTTATTGTGTAGTTTTATTCAGTTAAGAAATTCCTTCTGGCCATGAAATGTGAAATTATATTAAGAGATAATGGCAAGATAAGTGCGTTTGATTTACAAAAGCTTTACATTCACTAAAAAAACCCCAAACAGTTAGACCAAAGCGTACTATGCATGGGACAGCATGCTAGAATTTTTCAATGAATCAACTTTGCTCACTGTTTAACTAAACTTGTAAACTCATGATACCAAACTTAAGAACTGCTCATAGGACACCTAATATATATATACAGTATATAGACCCCACCTGACATCACCGACAAAGGTCAGAATTTGTTTTGACTGATGGTACTGTCCTCACTGTAAATCAACCTACAAACCTTACAAACATATTTCTTTTATTTGGAATTATTCTGTATGTCATTAAATACTGTCGGTTTCCAATAATTAGTCAGACTATGAGGAGCTAATGTGTTCCACATGCTTTCCAGATGCTGTTTTCAGTCTAAAGAGAAACTAAATCTGTCTCACGTCACATCATCACAAAGGGAAAATGGGCTTTCACATTCAGTATTTTGACAAAGCAAAGAGCTTTTAAACAGCATTTTCTGTGTTATAATTCATCACAAACTACCTGGTTATTTTTTTTCAGGTTATGGGGGGTTACGTAAAGAAAATGAATATTTTAATACGCTACGTTCATAAAGTTGATACCAGTTCTGTATTTGTCCATCATTGATATATGACACATATTTATGCATTAAAAAAAGATGCCAAATCAGGCTTGGAGCAAAAACAAGTAGAACTATTAATTGCTTTATTTGTTACAGGATACAACCACAAAACAAAAATATATTAATATTAAACAGTGGGTTAATACATTAAAATATGACCTTGCATTATCCCTGAATTTCCATGAAAACATGAGATATTGCGTATCTGATATTTACACAATTCAAAATGCACGTATGTCTTAAAAATAAATGCTGAGGCCTCCCACAACCAAATAAGCTGATAAGCAGTGTATTAGAAAACCAGAAGTCTTTTGTAGTTCTGCTTTCTGAATAAAGTTGTGGCTTCTGGACCGCTCAACCAGTAATTCATCAATCAATCAATCACATGTGCTGGATTTCCATTGTCATTCTGTAGCCTCCATGCTGCCCGTGTCCCAGAGAAGCATCACTGGGGTAGTGAAATATTCACTGTTTTTTCCTCAGAGCCTCCACCTCATCCTATAAATATTAAAATATTATTTAATAAGTTGTACTTGGCATTAAAGTGAGACTATTTTAGAATTCTACAGTGCTGGTTGACATTATTCTGAGGTAAATAAATCAATAACTCAGTTAATAAATGATATAGTTTTTTTTTTTAGTTTCTTTTTAAGTTTAACAGCCAAATATTTGGCTATTTTTGTCCTTTATGGCAGCTGTTATATGATTCATATGTTTGAAGTTCAAACAAGTTGAATTTTTAACTCGATGCTGCTCTCTTGAGGATGAAGACGGAACTAGATTTCATTTGGAAAACAGGATTTAACTGTTAATTTTTACTGAATGAGAAACTGTGATGTAAAAAAAAAAAAAGTGAATTCATAGTACTAACATAGTATTTCTGTGAACTCTACAAGTTTGTTTAAAATGCATATCTTTGCCTATATAATAAAGTGAGACTCCTCACAAGATTCAAGCCGCACCACTTACCTGTAATCTAGTTCGTTTTTCTGTCTCATCCTTCAGTTCATCTTTCAGCTCCTTTATGTCCCTCCTGGTCAGTAAAGAGAAATATTGCAATAAGAGAAAAGTGTGATATGATCATTCAGTTGTGGTAGTTAGGGGTTCATACTCACTCGTGCTGTGTTTTGAGGAGATCTAGGGCCATGCGGAGATCTTTGAGTTCTGCCAGCACCGAGGCCAGGGAAGCGCTCTCATCCTGAGCCCCAGCTTTGCTTTCAGTCTTGGGTGGAGATGTGGTTTTAGCTACCTGGTCTGTCTTGGTGGAAGGTGATGACTGAGGTTCTGTACCCTGTGAGAAAAATACCAGCAGCTGAGCAAATGACGGATGAATATGTGTACAACTCCCTTGACAAGATGACAAAATGTATTCTAATTTTAATAAGCGTGCATGAAATTGATAAAAACGTGTCTGTTAAGACTAATATATTGTTACAAAAAATAAATGGTTTCTACAAAAATATTAGGCAGCACTAGTGATTTCAACATTGATAATAAGAAATGTTTCTTTGAGGACAACTTGTAAATACCATTTCTCTCTGTATTTTTCATCAGTTAAATTGAGACTTGGTGAGACTTCTTTTAAAAATGTCAAAAATCTTACCGACTTCAAACTTTTGATAGTATATACCTGACTTGTAAGGAGATGCTTTATAGACAAATATAATTGCATAACATAATATCAATACATTTACAACCTTTGGTAACACTTTAAAACAACTTTCATTAATCGTCCTTAAAACATAACATAATGCTTAACAGATCAATAGTTCATGTACTTTCAAACATCAATAGACATGTTAATACTTTGTATTAATACCATTTTAAATATTTGAAGGTACATGAGCTGTTCTGTGAAGCATTACATAATGTATTACAATATAAATGAAAGTTATTATAAAGAGTTATCCAAACCTCTGGAATATTTTGTGGTAATTCTTCTTTTTCTCCTGAAGTTTCATTGTGGTCAATTTCAGCTGGAACCTTTATGAAAAACAGATGTCAATTGCATTATTTGTCAAGACATTCGAATGTATGAACTTGTTATATATAATCATGATTCATTATTTTAATTGATTGGCAGCCCTAATTTTTAAATTCGTAATTTTTATCATCATTCTTCATGCGCCACCCATGGCATGATTCGGCTCGAGTGGCGCACCTCAAGTGTGATTAAGTAAGACTCATTTTGTTGCAATTCGCCTCTTAAACTGAATCAACTTTAAATCAACCAAACATACTCAAATCCTGACACGTGTATGAGTGTGTTAGGCTCACTTGTGCAGCAGGGGTGACAGCTGTTGGTGGTCTTCTCTGTGGAGGTTTGGCTCTGTTGGCTGTGGGATGGCTCAGTTTCTCTGAAGACACATCTACACCGTCAAACTGGTCAGGGGTCTTCTCTTTAACCTCTTTCTGTACTGGTGAAGCTGGGGGCTGTTGTTTAGGCAAGACAGGTTGTGGCTCTTCGTTTCTAAGTGTGAGAAATAAGCATTAGGCATATTACACACATACAATACTTTAAAATACATTTCTGAGTACTTCAAACACACAAATACAAAGCAAGCTGGAGCGACAGATTTTCAATGCAGTTTCAATTTAATAGCATTGTTCTCTGCCCTGAAATCAAAATAAACATCAGCATCTGTAACGTGGTGTCGAATGTGATTTAGAGTGCCGTGAGCTTTTTTCAAACAATGCATGCTTTGATTTGTTGTGGAAAATTTAAGATGAACTGTTTTGTCTGTATTTGACTGTAATGTCTTAGTTTGTGCATGCATGTGCGCTCTGCCTGAAGACACAGACTCACTCACAAAAACAGGAAACAGGCAGTTTGGTTTGTTTAGTCCCTCAGCAACTCATAAAATGTCCATTTCTCTCCACAAGACTGAGCATTCAATAATGCTAAATGATCATCTACTGATGAAGAATTCAGTTCCTTTAGCTGCATAACAAAACTAACTGATGAAAGGAAATTCATGATTTCATTTATTTGGTGAAATTGTGAAAAATTAACGTGTTTCAGATTTCTTCTATTTTTGGCATTACTTGTGAGGAAAAGCATCACAGAAGGTTGTGTGCTCAGAGATGATTTGCTGAGGCATTACTTACTTTGGTACTAGTTTTATGGGCTTCACTGGTGGTGGTGGAACGGGTGGTTTGTGCAGACCGGGCAACTTAATTTTACCAGGTGGGTCACTTCGAAAGTCTTTAGTGTCTGGTTTGTCACCTGAGCAAAGAGGAGAGAGTGCACAAACAAGACATAAATATTATCATCATAGGCTAATTTCCTCAGACAACAGTTAAATATCAAATTAAGATGTGTATTTACTATATAATTCAATTATCAAGAAAGGATGCTATACTTTAGCATAACAAGAATTTTACAGGTGTGTTCAGAATGATTACTTTTAGTCTCTGTCTTTGTGCTTGTGTCAGAGCTGTTCTGGTCCATCGCTGGCATCTGGTTCCCTGAGATATAAGGGAATCAAATTTCGCAGTCAGTATTATGATTTTTAGATCTAACAGTGGTGGCTCTATCCATTTGTTGTTGTTTTTTCTCTCAATAAGTTCTACTAACAACTCTTTAAACATGTAACTTAAGGAAGAATCTTCACCCTTATCAATTTTGCTTCTTTTTGTCTAAAGAACACCAGAGAAGGCCAGCCTGCACCCTTGAAGCAATTTTTCCTGCCGTTTTTTTTTTGATAATTTGCCCTTTGTACATTTTTAAAATAACAGCATAAAATAAACATCGCTTTAAAGCATTCTCACAACTACACGGGTTAGATGCTGGAGGTCTCCGTGGCATGGGAACAGGCAACTTTCCCTGACAAATGAGCAAAAGAGCTGGCCTGATGCTGTTTCCTGTGGCTACACAAAAAAAATCTCATGGGCTCCCTTAATAAACCCAAATGGGTTCAAGTATTAACAGCCAGTCTTGCAAAACAAACAAACAAAAAGGATGCTATTTCTGTGCTCATTCAGAATTACTCTTATGGAGTAAATCAAACAAAACATTACAGTCACAATCTAAGATAAAATCAAAATCTTAGCAAAGCTATAAATATCACATGTAATTATTTTGAGTAAACATCCTCTCTCATACAGAACATTGTTTTATCTACCATCAGGAGTACTATGACAAGATCTTTTCTTTTGAAACCAAATCTTCAAAAAACATTAAAAACCGCATTCTCTGACTTTTCTAATTGCATACAGTCAAGCAGCAAACAACATCAACGTCAAAAACATGTGGAGAACATGAAAATCCAAGAACTGAAAATACTGACAAATAAATAGAGGCTATACATACCCTGTCAGTTTGATTCAGTATCCCAACAATACAACCCTATATTCATATGAAGGCGTTTATATATAGAGCACAGGGGTGCTCCACTTTGCTCTTGCCTTTCTCTAGAGCCTGCTCACATGATATCTCTTCATGGCCTACGACTTCCTGTCACAGCCCCACACAGCTGCATCAGTGTTTCTCAGAGCTGTTTGTGGTAATAAGTGTGATGTGTGTGAATCAGGTTTAAAACTTAGTAAGTAATGAACAGAGATTCCTGCACCACATTTCCAGGCTTTTAAAACCGCATTAATACTATTATAGATGACATTCTGCAGCAAACTAAATATGATCAGCCTGAGAGGAAATAGAGTCTCATGCTGGAGTGCAAAACAAAACATGATATGAGCAAAAAGCCTACTTCCTGTCCTAGAAATGACAGTTGTCAATAACAGGTGCAGAAGTAATAGATTCCGCTAGACTTTTTGTGAACTACCAAACACAAGCTAAAACATAAGCATAAGTTGCTCATTTGTCAGGGAAAGTTGCCTGTTCCCATGCCACGGAGACCTCCAGCATCTAACCCGTGTAGTTGTGAGAATGCTTTAAAGCGATGTTTATTTTATGCACAGTTGTTAATTCCTCCGAAAAGTCAGGATGATTGGAAAAATATCATGTTATATAAATATATATATATATATACACATACACACACACACACACACACATACATTATATAAGTAAAAACTGCACAAACTTCCTCAAAAAAATTATAAGCAGTGTCTAATGTCTAATAAAGGTTGTGTCTGATTTCAAATAAGGGAAGTGTGTGGCTACTGTGTGTTAGACAATGATGCATTTTCCTTCATTAAAACCATTGATGCAGTTTATTAACTGCCATTTGTTTGTGTCTTTTGATGAACTATATACTTATTTGAAGAGGACATTGAGTTCTTATAAGAAACAAAGCAGGGCACAAAAATGTAAATTTCATATAACAAGATCATTTTTTTCAAGGTTGGAATAATTAGGTATAACGTATTAAACATGCAATGCTAAAATAAAGATGTATACAAATATACTACTTTCACAATACAGAAAGTATTAATTTAGTACAAAAGCAGTTTTTTTAAAGTAATAGCTATCATGCCATGCAAGAATTAAACCTACAAACGAACAAGTACTTTAAAGATGGACTGACTTGATGCCACAGCATGTTTTTCATCTTATCAAACCAGCTCACACACTCCCTAAAATGTTTTAATGCTATTTCTAGCAACATTTCCAGATATGTTTAGTATAATCTGAAGAAACAAACTTGCCGAACCAGCCCTGCCATTATGATGGGTGCTGATGTCTTACCTGCGTTTTTCTGGGAACCACTTCTCACTGGTGGCTGGCTTACATTTCCAGTCTGCGTCAGAAATGAGAAATTGTCAACAAAATATGAATTATCCCTTCTGAGCAAGATAAAGCTCACACTCTTTCCATGTAGGAGGAATCCAGTCACTGTTTTTAGTGTTCCTCTCTTCTAATGGCAATCTCTGAGTCAATATCTTTTAATAATCCCACGAAGAAAACAGGAAGAAAATAGAGTCATTTATAGACCACAGTTAGCCCATCACAGACAAGATCAAAAGATATTAAAAATAGATTTATAACCTCCAGTCTGTTTCATCTTAAAAACAAATTCAACTTTTTGTAAACTAGGGTGAATGTCCTCTGCCTAAAATCGTTTTTCTGAGCGAGCGCATTAATAACAGCTCAGAGCAGTGCTGACAAAAAGGAGACTCCCATTCTCTAACAGTGCAGAATGAGCCAATCATGAGAACATTTCTCTGTCCCACACTCACATGAAGAGTATCCGCTGGGATCACCATGACAAAGTTATCAGGAAAAAAGCCCCTGCGTCCGTTCACTTCCCCCTCCCACCAGCCATCATCCTCAGTGGACTTTAGGGAAAAGAAAAAGAGAAGAAAATACAAAGCTGAATCACTGCCCAGGAAAATACACAAACATGTATACGGGGTATAAACAAACAAATGAGGAGGTAATCAGTTATGAATACTCATTTGAGATCACTCTATGCCCTTTTCTTTCATATAAATTACCATTCAAATAATCTGAGGTCAGTAAGATTTTAAACACGTTCAATAAGGATGAATTAAATTAACCAAATTGACAGTAAAGACATGTATAAAGCTACAAATATTTAATTTTCAAATAAATGCTATTGCCTTCTGTTCATCAAGTATTTCCACAAAAAATAATAACAAGCACGTTTTTAAATTTTAATAAGAAAATTTATAACTACAACTTATTTTTATATATAATATATAATATTTAAATAGAAAATGTTTCTATTGTAATTTTAGCAATATGTGCATAAAATACTTTGTATGGTCTTTTGGTAGCATGAAGAATAACAGAGCCATAAAATGCTAGCATAATTTCAGCTCAAATCAAATTAATGTGCATTTATTTACTTATTTGTTAGTTCACCCAAAAATTAACATTTTGTCATCATTTCGTTCCATTGTCATCTTCTTCTAAACCTGGAAGTCAATGGGGACTGTTTGGTTCTTTAAAATTGTTCACATTTTTCAGTTTTTTTTTCAATTTAGGGTGAACTATTGTTTTAAGTAATCTTTTAAGTACACATGCACTGTAATATGCAAGATAATGTAAAATCATGCTGACATTTTTACAAAACAACCTCTTTAGAATGACTCAAGATTGTTTTGAGGTGACATTCAAATCACCTGATCATTATTTATTATTTTGCTGCAATGACCAGCTGACTGTACATTATCCTGTACATACAAACCTGTTGAGTTAACTTTGTTTTTCTTTAGAAAATGTGCTGTGTGCTATATAAATAGAAAGCAGTCAGTTGGTCACAAATGACACACCTTGTTGATGATTGCTATGACGTCTCCCTTCTTCAGGTTTAACTCGTCTTCGGCAACAGCTGTGTAGTCAAACATGACCTGGCAACATTCCTTGACTGTAGAGAAATTAAATATGTATTTAGTGTCTACAAATGTACTGATATTGAAAGTAACTTATTAGCAGGTAGGGCTTTTCCTTAACAGATGGTTTGGTGACAGTTTGGTGAGTGAATCTGAAAGCACATGTTGCTGCTCTTCTGATATGAAAACCTTAAGGAAGTCCTTTAAGAATAGATCTTTTCATTCACAGACAAACGGCATACACATTGTCTTTAAGACTGTGTTCTCTGTCATTGTGTAACATGGGAATAATGTTTGGTCCTCTTTAAGTCAAAGTGTACAACATCAAGAACCAGCTAAACAGCATTTAATTCCTCAACCCACGTCATCTGTACAGTTGGAGATATTTTTACGCTTCTCACCACTTGATGTTTTTTTCCTTAAACTTGCTCTTTGCTGTACTTTTCCCTGTATGAAAAAAAAATTCAGGTAAATAATATTGCAATATATAAATTATAATATAATATAATTCTCACAATATATAAATTATAATTTAATATAAATCTCACCTCTTTATTGAAGACAGATTCAGAGAGTTTAGGCCTGGATTTGAATTCAGTTGTCTTGCCATCTGCAAAACATTAAGAGGGTCCATTAAGACAGTAACAAATTCAGCGCCCTCCCTAATGTTGACGACACCTCCCTAATGTTGATGACACATTTTTATTATTATGTTTTATTTTATTCTTTATTTACTTTATTCTTTATATATTAAATAAATAATGTTTACTACAGTTTGGTTTCAGCCCGGAAAAAAGCACATTTTATTCATAGTCCAGGCTATACTGTTTAGAACCAATGGCTTTACAGATGTTTGTGATTACTGAACCGATTAAAATGTCAGCATTAAGTCTTTGTTCTAGGCTACTGATAGAATTTGGACTCTGTTGTTTGCGTTTGTTAACACAAAGACCAGAGTTTTGGCAGTAAAAGTGAAGAAGTAACTGTGAAGCTAAGAAACAGCAATGAGCATAATCAGACAACTAACCAAAATTCGATCTAAACATTCAGCTTTGTCTGACAGAAACATTTCTTAGGAAGTGTGTGTGGATTTGTCTACAAGAGACAAGTCTAATACTACAAACACAGGATGCTCAAGTTAAAACAGTCTTTATCACAACTGTATCCATTGTCAAGAAAATGTAATACGATTATGAATGCAGTGCACAAGAAATGCAAGTTACAGTTTTAGTGTACAACCTCACCTTTTGAAGGGACAAAAATTTCCTTGACAAAATTTGATGGAAAGGCTCCTATTTGGTTATTTTTCTTTCCCATCCACCACCCATCTTCAATCTGCCAGACAAAACAAAAAGTATTGCAGAACATTTACATGGAATTTCATTAGGAATTATTAAATGGGTGCTTTTATCCAACATATAAGTGTATAACGGGTATACATTTTTTACGTTATGGATAAGTGAATTCGTTATTAGCATTATTATAAGTATTTATTTATTTATTGTGGGGATTAACTTGAAAGATTACCACTTCTGCTCACAGAAGACACAAGTAACTGTTATACAAAACCACATAAGACTCTTATCAATAAAGCTTCTAGAAGAACTTCTCACCTCTCTGATAATCTCGATGGTCTCCCCGACAACCAGCTCCAGCTCGTCCTCGTGCGAGGCGGAGTAGGGAAAAGCCACCTCGCATTTCCTCGTCTGTACCTTTGGTTTCTTCGCTGGAGCGATTAAGTAAGTAGAAAACACATGTAACATGTCAACACCTTAACGTGTGAGAACTGAACAGAACACGTCTGAAAAAACACTTCCAGCTTTCACTTTTACAAGTACTTCACTTTTATGACAAGCTCTATTTTATGGCGGATATAGCCTATGGATTTTGGTGGGTATAATTTGAGACCGGATGTGGAGGCACAAACCTTTCATTAGCATACTTATTTTAGTTTACCAAGTCTGGATGCTTTGGCCAGCTACAGAAGTTTAACGTTACGCCTGTGGATGAAGTTTCTAGTGCAAAAGTTTAAGAATCTGAAAACAAAACAAAACAAAAACATACTTGTGCCACAAAATCTGAATCTTTGCACGAAAACATCTGTTGTTGTAACAGTTTGTTAAAATACTAATAGATTTAGCAGTTGTCCTAACAAGTAAACAGATTAATTAACAAGATTCGTTCAGGTAATGACGTGTCGTTTTGAGCGAGTCGACAATTAATGAATCATTGGCTCAATCGATTCATTTGACTGATTTCAATTGCATGACACTCGTATTTTATCAAACTGTAGGAAATAAATTCAACAATCTTCAACAATATTGTTTATGAAACTATAGGAAGAAAAAATGTATTATTTCAATAACTTGCCTATGTCATTTGAATTATGAAATTATGATTATGAGCCATTTGTAACATTTTCACTGGCCTGTCTTGTTTAAAGCCACAGCTTGATATCAGCTGCAGTTGTGTGAAATGACAAATGATTCAGTGAAATGAAGAGAGCAAGAAAGATACGTTCACCTTACGATTTTTGTTTATATTGTTTCTTATTTATCTTATGATGTAAACTTACTTTTCCTCATGCTTCTTGGCTCTCTGTTACTGTCCCCTATTAGGTAAACAGGCACTTCCTGTGAGGAAAGAATAGCCGTTTTGACTACTTGACCGTTATGGCTACTAGGAAAGCTATGGAAAGAGTGCTCTAACAGGTGCAGACCTTGACAAAGTTGCTAGGGAACATGCCTCTCTTTCCTCCCAGCTCTCCTTCCAGCCATCCTTCCTCTTTGCCCTTTGAGACGTTCTTCACCACATCACCTACATGCACCGTCAACTCATCTGACATCGTCGCCTCAAAGTCCAGAAGCACAAGCACCTCTAAAATGGACAGAAGAGAGGTAAAGCCATTGGTGGGTAATAAACTGAAGTAAATGACCATCATTTAGCTACTTATAAGTATTGTAAGAAAAAAATGATGAGGACGTTGAAGATCTTGATGAAGATGTTTATTGCAGTATAGCATTGACAAAGTACATGTGGTACCTTGGGTTCAGCGGAGTGAGAATGAACCCAGAACATCCTTCGTTCAAACCTTTTATA
>JAUCMS010000028.1:19217825-19236403 GCA_032357445.1 Enteromius radiatus | reverse complement strand
TCTCCTCTATAATAATTAAGCCTTTTTGGTAGATGAGCATGATCAAACACATATTGTGGAGTGGAATCTGGGTCGAGATTCTTACAGTATCTAATATGCATTTTAACATAGCCATTCTACTGTATAGATGTTTCATTAATATAAATGCAGAGTATATTTGGGTGAGCTATGATGTCTGTCTGCTGCATTTCTCAATCAGTGTTATCTTTTATGAAATACATACCCTACAGACAAATGGTCTAATTATGTGAAAGGCAAGAAAAAACATGCCAAAGTGATTGAAGTAGTAGGATTTATGTGACTTTAAGGTGCAATACTAGAGCTGGACAGTCGTGAGTAATGTGTTTCAACAGGCTTACAGGTATGCGAGTTGAACCTGAGAAATTTTAACTCAAGAATGCACAGCAGTACAAAGAGCAGTTTGCATGATTCACAGTGGCATTTTATCTGATTTCCGGTAAGAAACTCTATTGTGTTTAGTCAGTCTAAATGTTAAGACTCAATTACAGGTAGTTTGTGATCAGGTAAGCTAAAAAACAGCATTATAATGGTGTCATAAACTGTCAGCTCAGGTTTCTTTACCAATTACAGCACACTGAGTAAATCTGTACATAAATAAATACATTCAGCGATGGATACTTAGTAATACTATTACGGTCAAAAATATGATACAAAAGCAACCTATCTGTCACTAACTTATCGTTTATTGCTTACATATCAAAATTATGTTGCACTCATTATACTACAATTCACATGAACACTGGCTACCGTGTATATACATAATCACATATGTATTTCTTCTAAAATACATAGATTCATTCACGAAAATAGCCATAGATGTTGGAATGGCAATAAAAATAAATAAATGTATCTATACATATCCCAAGTACCACAAACACCACAGCTTGCCAAATCATAACAACCTTTTGAAACAAAGTTTACTCACCCATGGCCCCTTGAAAGCTGTGTTTAGAGCACCAAGTCTGACAATGACGATTCTGTTCAGTTTTCAAAGTGTCATGGAATCCCTGCTTGATTTGTGTTATTACACAATCCAGAGACAGTAGAAGCTTTGTTGGACCGCCTTCTTTCTAGTCAAACATTAGCATTGTTGAAAAAAAAAATTCTCAGCTAGTCAAGACACGTTATACCTTGAGAAGCAGATAAAGTGTGTAACAGGTGAGACAGGTTTGTGTTGGTATGAGCCTTCTGGTGTCACGTGTCACAGCAAAAATGACTGATAATATGTGTACTCACTTGAAAGGAATTCAAGGAAAAACCTGATGTTTTAACAACCTTGATTTTATAGGAGTGCAATCTTTGTTAAATACAAGTTTGTTGACATTTATTCTTTCGGTCTATGACACGCTTAACCTTTATTGAACAGTTAGTGGAGATATGATTGTATTGAGACTGTAAAATAGCAGAGATTTGACTGTGCTGAGATTGTAATGCTTGTATTTAGAGCATGTCGGGCCAGTTTACACAGAAATAATAAGCATTTTTAAGAGACCATTAAAATAGGCTTAGTTCACAAATTAATACTTAACTAATAAACAGAGTGTCAGTATTCTTGGTCACTACTTCCCATTTCTACTGGACACAAAAATCAGTCAGATGTAAAATTGCTGCATTTTTATTTTTTTCTGATTGTGAGTATATAAATGCAAGTCAAAATGTATATATGAGACAGTGCAAATCAGAACTCGGACAGCTAAAATCCAACTTTGAGTATGAATGTAAATGATTCAATTTCCCCCATGATAGTCTTTATACTGTAACTCTTCAAAAACATATTCCCCAAAACACAAAATGACATTATTATTAGTATGTTAGTGCCAAAATGATTACTCCATCTAAAGAAGGTGCTTAGCCAATAGAAAAAGGCATACAATTTGAAGACAAGACACGCATTAAAAAAACCATAATAAAACAGGATGCACACACATACAGTATTGTCAAAAATTGCACCCAAATAAGTCAAAAAAATCGAACCGTTTTTAAAACATTTTTAAGTGCATGTACATTTAACTTGTCTAGAGGCTGTTTGTCCAGTTTTAAAGTTGGCATCTTTGACTAGCAGTTGGAAGAATATAATTATTTTTCCCTGACATGTCATTGACTGGGACATGATTGTCTACATGCTGTAGTTTGGTCCCATAGCGAGACTGGGTCATTTGTACAAGTTACTACTGTAAGTCATGATCTTCGTTTCTAGGTAGACACACAAGGGTCTCAAAGAGTTTCAGTTAAGTCTAGAAAACATTAATATGTACATCTTTTTTTTTTTCAACAGCAATGAGTACATAACCAGCCTAGTCTTCTACAATTCAGGCACTATGGTGTATCAACGGCATCTAACCATTGAACTAGTGGTCAAATAAAATGGGCTTTTTGTTGCCTGATATCAACATCTATAAAGCAGAGTGGCCAATAAACCACATGTGTGTCGTATTATGTTGAATTAACTGTATTTTACACAACAATCAAAATTCACACACAAATAAAAAATAACATTTCTTGCTATCCTTTGGACAAATCTATCCGTACAATTGGAAACTAAAACAGAGGGGAGATAAATACTTCTTTTAATCAAGTAATAGTATTCTCAAAATGGAAATATCAATAATGATCAATTAGCCTGCCTTATCCAATTAGTCTTTCACTACATGGATATTAACTTTTTGCTCTTCGTTTGCATGTGTTAAAAGTCTTGTGCAAAAAACGAGGCAGGATTCACAATGGAGGCAAATACAGTGCTGTTACTGTAATTCTTGCAGAGATTTAGGGATACAAAATTAATTTGAAGTCGCCTTTAACAGTGTCTGCCATGATTAGATGAATGTGCTCCTCTAATTAACTTTGCTTAAATTCCATAATATGTATTTTTCCATGAAATTGAGTTTGGTTGTACAAAAAAAGGCACAGAGAAAGCACAAAACACGTCCAAGCTGACAAAAAGCATCCTCACAAAAATAGGAAATCAAAGCAATACAATAAAAAAAGCTTCTTTCCTATCAAAAAGATTTTGATGCATATGGATATGAATATTATATCCATTCTTGAAAGTGTGAAGGCTGACAAGTCTTATCCCAGGATTTAAAGCATGATGAGAGATCCTAACATCGTTACTGCTCTGTTCTCACTGGTCCTGTTCTATGTCTTCTCCTTGCTGTTCACCCTCCTCATCATCAGTGGCCTGGAATTTATCATGGGCCCATTTAGGGCTCGCATTATTGGTGGTGTTGGTATTTGTGGCCCTTCGGAGGATGAAACGTCCCTTTGCACGAAGAGCATTACCGCGACAACGTCCTCGTGTGTCCATCATCTTCTTCTCAGCTTCACCATCTCTTTCACTGTGCTGCAAAGACAAAAATACAGACTTTCTAAGAATCGTCTTGATGCAATTATACAACATACATAGTTTTAGGTAGGACAGGCTTTCCATTAGAAACTCAGAAGATCACAACATACTATGAAATATTTCTTGCTCTTGGCAGTATATTGTTGATCCCAATCGTCATTCTTTGCTGACATGTTCATCTGTGAATCACCATTACTGCTTCCATGGAAATTTCCTCGGTTCCAACTTCTGCCGCGTATTCTAAGCTGCTGAAAACAGCAAAAGGCAACCTTAAGTATGATAGCAATAAACAAACATAGTTATTCCATACACTCAAAACCTACAAAGCCTCCTCGTGCCCGTCCTCTTTCTGCAGGCTCTCCATACTCTCTAAACCCCTGTTGGACTTTGGAGAAACTTTCAGCGTCCTCTTCATGGTAAACAAAGGAAGATGATGAAGATGAGGAAGATGACTCAGAATGCTCACGTTTCTTCTTGTTTTTCCTTAGGAATGAAGTAATATTAGATTCAGACATTGTTCATGAATGTAAACGGGTATTAAAAATCATCTTACAGGCAACAATTTTTATTGTTCTTCAACATCTGCAAGATGACTTTATGGTGGATGTTTTAAATTAATCTTTACCTGAAGGAAATCAAGACATTTTTTAAAACATGCCTTTATCCAATATATTCCATATATCCAGCTCATCATAAAGATAAAAAGGTGCGTTCACACTGACAGTGATTTAATAGCTGAAGGGCCAGGTGTCTGTCCTACTGGACACAAGCAGGCATTCAAACATGGTATCAGGGGGTTAAAATCATGTGAGCTCCACTCCCATTGGAAGTCGCTGCATGCTATTGCAGCTCATTTGCATAATATTCAGCTCTGCTCAACATTCGCCCTGCCATCGCTTTTTGTTACTCACGTAGCCTCACATCACCAACTCTCATTGAAAGTGTCTGACTTGTTGCTACAGACTGCTGTGAGTGTGAACGCATCTTCATGCCTTTTTGTAAATGTTTTAAGGCCTCGAGAGGCACTTCTTAAAGCTTTCATGGCGTTTAATTTTTACTTGACTCAACCATTCTTTTAAATGTTAAAGCAAGTAATATTTTATCCGAAATTGCAAATTGTTTATTGGTTCAACCAATAAGCTTCAACCATTTAAGTCTTTCTTAATTCTGTTTTCTATAGCTGAACATCTCAGAAGAGCACCTCTGTACTCACGATCACATGTCTCTACAGCAGCTTACTTTGGTTTTTTGTGGTTCTTTGATTTTTTTTCAGTGGATATTTCCTTGCTTGAATCTGGAGATTCCCTCAATACTTGTCCTCCATACTCTTCCTCTCTGTGCTGTCTCTCCCCACTCAAGTATTTCTTTCTGCGCTCAATATCCAGCCGAAGGTCCACTGAATCACCTTTCGATTTTTTACCATCAACCTGTGGTGAGGAGAAAGAGATATTTTGGCCAGATGAGGGTTAGCAGCGTTCCAGTAGCTTCATGTAGCATTGCATGGGGCAGGACCAACAGAGAAAACAAAACATGGCAACAGCTGAATTAAAACAACCATGCAACTGGATGAGAGGAAGATGCCTTTTCTAATATAATTTTAAGTTCCAATTTGGCTTTCAACAGGCTAATTAAACAGTATTTCTCAGAAATGGCAACAGGCCTTAAAGGTAACAATTGGATTTCCTCTTATTTGCTCACCAAAATAAAAAAAGACATTAAACAAAACAACATAACACAGGAGGCAATGTTACAGGACCACAGCAGATATACTTTCATTGGTGCTCATGAAAGTATGTTGTTTTTTTACTTGGCCTAAATACCTCACTTGTTCTTTGCAGGCTTTGAAGAGGAATACTTACTATGACTTTTGTTTAGAGTCCTTTTGAATGGATTTGACATGGGAACAACTGGTCACTTCCATTTCTGACCCCTGATTTCTTGCCTCTTAGGAAGGCTTGTACCCATTGTAAAAGGTTACCATCAAACGTTGAGGGGGCATTTACAACACAACAACCTGAATGCACCTCTTTTTGCATCTCACATTTGGACTTTTATGCATCTCTCATAAGAAACACAGTTTAGAGAGAGAAGGAAGCCTAAGAATGCTCTGGCCGGATCACTCGAGCAGCATTCTTTTCCAAAATACGTCATATTTCAAAATGTTCGGTCACCTTGAAGCTGTTTTCCATGGAGCTTTTCATCTCATCAAACAGAAGAGATTGCCTCTTAAAAGCACTGGGAGAAACATCAATTCTCCTGTGGACAACAAAAAAGAGGTGGAGAGAGGAATATTTTGACAAATGTTGAATGTTAGAGCCACTGAATTTGTCAAAACAAATAAATTGCTAATACGTGCGTGAGAAAGCAGCCTGGGAAGTTGTCTCTGAATTTTTTTACCTGTGTATCTCTGGACTCTTTCTCTGCTTCATGAATTCTTTCTCAGCAGCTCTTCTCTGGTACATGGCAAAACGGTCATTTAGGGTCAATCCAGAGGAAGGAAAATATTGAGCTGTGGAGCGACAAAGTATAATTTTATTTAATAAAATAATTTGATTTTATTTATTAAGTATATTTTTTTAAATATTTACACTATGATAAAAAACTTGGTAATATACAACACAAATGCAAAATAATTTTTAGGCCAGTGTACACAACCTTGACTGCAAAAGTCATCAGTTTCAGTCACCTTTAATGTGATGGACAATTGAAACTATGTGCTGGGCAAACAGCTCAGACGGGCTTTTGGGTGACTGCTGAGCCTGAAGTTGCTGAAGGACAGATTGAAACTCCCAATCCTTCTTATCAAGATGCAGTAAATCCAGAAGATTCCTTCTTTCATTGTTCAAAACAGATGTCCTGTCAAATACAACAATGGTTAGGAAAGGTCCATTTAAAATAGAATTCAAATCTGATGAAGCATGTCGTTTTGTGAAGCCGCAAGTAGAAGCGATAGGTCCTTGCCTAGATCTTGGAGGGAAACGAAAATCATTTACCTTGCAAGGTCATCACTTAGAGAATCCATCCTCACGCTGAATTCACTTCCTCTTTTCACTGAAGCTCTTGGTGGGGATTCCTCGTTCATAACCACAAACATCTCTTGCTCACGGTTCTCAGAGCTCCTCCTGGGCAGCAGTGTGGGTTTAGAAGAGGAACTTAGCGGGGTTTTCTCCTTTCGTTTTACATTAGAGAGCTTTTCAGGTGAGGGATCCTTAAACATGCCACTGAGCTGGTCTCTCTTAGAGAGAGCAGCTAGTAAATTCGCTGCTCTTTCCTTTTTATGGCAGAGCAGGAGAGCTTCCAGCTCATCATCCCACGTCATGTCCTGCATCCTTCTGATACGATTCTCGAACATTTCTCGAGCTGACACCGTGACTTTGCTTTTGCTTTTGGAGGGATTGTTTTCCATATCCCTCCCCCAATCAGACATCTCCATTTCTTCATCATCGTCCTCGCCATCCTCGCACAGAAGTGCCGGGACGTTTCGTGAACCCCTTTTAGTGGAGCTTATGGATAACTTGTTACCATCACCACTCTTGGCAGATTTGAATTTCTCCTTCTCTCCTGCGTTGTCGTGATCTACAATGCGAGACAACTCAATGCCCTTTTCAAACATTTCTCCATTTTCTTTTTCACATACTATATCTCCATTACTTTTTCCTTTATGTGTGTTGTCGTCCCATGTAGAGGCCTGTTTTTTAAGATTTTGCTCCTCCAGAAATCTAGTCAATGAGAGAAAGAGATTTTCAGTTTATTTTAATTTACAAAATCATTCTCAGATGCATCTGTTGTCAGTTAGACGCGACCAAGGACTTCTGCACCATGTCAAATTGACAGAACTATTCGTAAACTGTAATGGATTTGTTCATTTTACCGTGCAAAAAATGAATGGCTTCCACTGTGAAACAGGTAAACAAGAGTGTGTGGCTGGGAAAATGTCACTTCATCCATTTGCAAAGTGCAAATATAAACCTTTTAGACCTTTTTAGAACATCTAAATTACAGACTGTGAGCTGACATTTGTAAACAAGCCATATCTAGCTCTTCATGTGTGTTGGTTCTTTCTTCCAACAGCTCTGTTGATGCATTTGAAAGGCAGATCGCAACCCAACTGTGCAATCTTACTTTTTGTCTGGCACACACACACACGGGATTTATAGTGTTATTTCCACTCTTACACTGACTAAAATAAAGGTAAAAAAAGAAAATAGAAAGCAAATTTCATTTGCATATAATCCATCAAAATGATAAACATCTGTCATTTAATTTTCTTGAAAGGCTTAAAACAAAAGGACAGGACAAATTGATCTGGGGCTGGGTAGAAATGATCTTTGTTTGAACAATTCTTCACTAACAAATGACTACTATAAATCAGTTTCATGAGTCAGTCCTATTTATTGAATCAAAAAAATATAATACATCTAGTGTAGCCCTAATTCTGGCAAATAATGACTCTTGTGGGATGACTTGTTTTATGAATGGTAAAATGATTTGAAATTGACCTTTATGATATACAGCATTAGCAGACAGAGATTAAATGGAATTTCCAATAATACCCAGCCCTGAGGTAAATAAAAGGTAATAATAAGAAATGTTTCCTGAGCACCAAATCAGCATATTAAAATGCTTTCTGAAAATCCATGTGACACTAAAGATAGGAGTAATGATGCTGAAAATTCACCTGTCATCACAGCAATAAAATACATTTGTAAAGATTTTTAAATGGAAAACATGTACATTTAAAATCATAATAATATTTCATATTACTGTATTTTTGATCAAATAAATGAAGCCTTAAAAGACTTCTATTATTCTAAATTTTTAGGATGTGTAAAAATCGACAAACACAGTTTTTTTATTAAAAGAAACCAAACTTACTTCAGAAATGCGGCGGAGATAGCAATCGTATCATCTGTCTGTTGGTCAATATTTGTAAAGAGCCCAAACCCATTAAAAACTGGTGCAAGGCATTTCTTTATAGGGCCGGTGTTTGAAGGTGCGGTTTCAACACTCTGCCAGGAAGTGGCAGCTTTATTAGGAGCATTATGAGCAGAACTTTTCTGGTCGGAAGCAGAGTCCATCGGTTGGTCATTGGAGCAAACCTGCGGACTTGCCTTTTTAGGACTAGTGTCATGGTTCCTCAAAACCTGACAGTTCTCCACAGCCTGTTCTCCATTAGAGTTGCCTTTGGCAACTAGAGAGCCTCCCACCTGCTCTGCTAGAGCCCCATCTCCTCCTCCTCGGGTTTCTTCAGGCACAGAGATGTCCTCTCTTACATCTTTGCAAGTGCGTTTGGCAGATCCAGAGTTGGAGGAGGAAGAATGGTGCGACTGTGGTGATCTCCCTGAGGACGATCTGTCAGAGCGACGGGAATGGCTGCGGGACTGAGGGCTTTTTGACTGCTTCTTGGGAGAGTGTGAACGCGAGCGGCACCTTTTGGGACTGTTGGGGTGGTACTGCTGCTGTTGCTGCTGATGGTGCTGCCGGAAGTTCTGCCAGTTTTTGGGTCGGTAGTTATTATTATATCCACCCCTTCCACCACGCTGAAAGCGCCCACGGAAAAAGCCCTGACCTCTGCCCCGGAAGTAATATGGCCTCCGGAAACCTCTGTGGTTGCCTCGAAACTCACGTTGGTTCTGGTACTCCCGTGTGTGGTTCCGCTCCCGGTTGTGGGATGGAGAATGGGATCTTGACCGAGAGCGAGACCTAGAGCTAAAAGACAACAAAAAGAAGAGTCAACAAAACTCTTTATGATATGGAAAATTACACAGAGACATTAAGAGACAACAATAAAAGAATTCTTATTTAGATTTTTTCTTAACAAATATGGGACGCTACATAAAAGTGCCTACATTTTTTTTTCTGAAGCCTCATATCTTGATACATCTGCGTGACAACACCAGACCAAAGATTTTCACTACTAATCTTCACCTCCATTACAGATCTCAAATCAAATTTTATTCAAATGTAATTTGGTTATAATGTCAAGAAATTTGGTTATTAGACACTTCAGAATGAATGATGTGTTTTTTATTGACGTCCAACTAAATGCTTTAATTAAAACTCTTTTCTCTCTTGCTTCTCCAGTAATTGCACAAAAAGATTCTCTTAAAATAATTAGTAATGATAATAATACTAATAAGTGACTGTTAGTAAATGAATAGTAATAGTAAATAGTTAACTAATCCTGTAATAACAGATAACGTTAATTTTTAAAGCAAAAAGGGAAATGAACATAGCAATAAAATTGTACAAATATACAAGAAATAGTTATTTAATATATTCTATAATGGTGTATTCAGCTCTTTTGACAATTTAAGATCAATAATTAATGTAAGAATATTTTTTCAGATAAACTTTCTGCTATGCCCAATTACAATTAGCTCTGGGTGCAAGGTCAACTTTAGCCACACGGTGGCCCTGTTGTTCTATTCATGAACGCATCTAAAGTAAAAAGTTCTGGTCTCCCTGCAAAGCAGTCCATTTCAAAATGTCTTAACATATCCCAAACATTGATAATGAATTAGACAATTTGCACATGCAGGCACTTCTTACTGTGCATTGGACTCTGATCTATAGAATACGTATAATTCATGGCATATAATCTCCTTGCAAAATGTACAGACAATTAACCATTTTAGCATTATCAAAGTCAAAGTCAGCTTTATTGTCAATTCTGTCACATGTACAGGACATACAGAGAATTGAAATTGCGTTACTCTCAGACCCTTGGTGGATAACAGATAACATTAAATACAAAAAGAGTTTATGCACATTATGCACACATCAACTGTGTTAAAACAATAAAGTTTAAGAAAAATAATAGCATTGTATTAAAACTTGTCATTTAAGTGGAATTGTCATTCGGAAAGCGAAACGATGTTGCAAATGATTATCCAACTGAGGCACCCTCCAAACGATTTGCAATCCAAAAAACAACTGCAAACATAATGATATTTACAATAATCTACAGTTTTGTTAGTTTTGTACTCACCTGATACGTTTTTTCATTGGAATACAGAGTGAGAAGGTAGTGCACAGAGCAACATGATACTCTCACAGTGAGCAAGAGAGACTTTGCATCTCCTCTAGTGAGCGCGGATGGAAAGACTCAGTCACATGGCTCATATGGGAAAGATTTCTACTCTCGTCTACGAAGCAAAGAGGAGGTTCTCAGCATGCCAGTTACAACGTATTAGCTTTGCACAGAGAGTAGACTTTAGCTGAAAGTAACAATTACAACAGCTCCCTTATTTGAAAAGCTAAGTTAAATTGATTCAAATAATCATTTAGTCACTCTCATGTAATTTCAAACTATATCATTTTCTGTACTATATCAATTTATGGAAACTGAAGCATTTAATCTTATAAAAGGGTACAAAAGCAACAATATGATTCACAAAAAGTGACAGCATGTCTTCTAAAGTCATATGTGACAAACAGACTAAATTTAATCATTATTGACTGAAAACAATAATATTGTAGCTCACATCTCACAAGATAATACAGAATGTCTATTTGACACACAAAGCTATCATATAGCAAAAGTTATAAGTTAAAAGTTATAAACTCTATGGAGTTTTGTGTCTTTTGAAACCTTGAACTGTAATAGCACTTAAGCTAGCACAATTATTTTATGTTCCACAGAAATATAAATACAGATTTGGAACGACATGAGGGTGAGTAAATAGACAAACTGTGAACAAACTATCCCTTTTATTTAATACTTTGCTTTCTCATTTATTTATAACTTGGAAATGACTGCATCTTCATCCATTTATGACCTTATGACAGTTTGACTTAATTCAAAACCATGTAGCTATGCTTCATTCTTATGACATGCACGCATCAAGCTTTTTGCAGCTGCGGCATCTCTCTGAAACTGTGGTCAGCAATGAGAGGCCATGCTCACAAAGTTTCCCTTGCAAATAAGAGACATCAGATTTTGCCTTCTACGGATTCCATTTGCATGAAAAATCAACATTGTACATCTCTCAGACTGGCCTCAAAGTATACTGTCAACCACACAGGAAAAAGGATCCATGCTTATGGGAAAAAAATCATGCATCCTCAAAAATATTTAAAACAAAAAACCAGAGTACCACAAATATGTATCCATTTTTGTCTAATAGAGAGCAGCAGTTTTTGGCAGGGCCTATTTACATTTGGCTACCTAACGGCTCCACTGTGTTGTAAGCACAAAACCAGCAGTCCTATGAGAATGTGCAGGGAAGTACAATTTTTAGCACAGGAAATAAGAAACTGTGGTGAGCCTTTCCAAAACAGCAGCCCTTCCCAAATATCAGACTTTATGCAATGCTGCTGAATGCATGGAGAGTAAAATCACAGTGACTGAGCAGCCCCTTTTCAACAAGTTAGGAAGCCAGAGAATAAAAGCACAGTGCTTTTATTTATGTACAGAGGTGTACCTTACATAACTTTGGCCTGGCAGATGTGGCTAGACGGCTGAGCCTGGCACTAGAATATTGATTTTAAATTAAAATGAGTCATGGAGGGGAAGCCGAGCATGAGTCACATGCTGTGTGTTTTCAATGAAGCTCCATTGTGTGTTTATGAACATAGTGAGAAGTTAACAGGTTGCCAACCCACTCGATCCTTAAGCACATCTATCAAGACACAGTAAGCCTTTCTGTGTTTAGATTTGTGCTTTGTAGTATGGTCAGAATGAGTAGCTAATGTTCATTGTTCACCAAGCACAAGATTATAAGTAGACCCAGATGGAGTCTTTCTTCTAGCATTTTCTGGGTTTATTTACACAGAATTGTGAGCTAATGACTCTGCATGAATGACCCAGTAGTCAGGAAAATGGAAATGATTACTGATGATTTAATTGGTTTTTCCTCTTATATTACAACACATCCCTTGTTTCCTATTCATTCTTATACGTATTTAAATCTACAACACGTCACTGAAAGTGATGACTGAAACTCGAAAGTACAAAATCTGACTAAAAACTGAAATTAATCAACTCCTTTGTCCAACATCTGCGCGCACCTGCTTTTGTACCCTGCAGTAATAGTATTTAATTAGCATACTAGGCACTTACCAATATCTGCGTTTCCTGGATCTAGATCTAGAGCTGCTTTTTGATCTGGAACGTGAGCGGGAATCCGAATGGGATCTGGATCTGGAGGCCGATCGAGAGCGAGACCTGGACTCTGATTTCTGTGTCTTTGACATTGTCACTTATTGCCTCTCACAAATGTGCCTGTAACAAAATGAAAAAAAAAGGTTATAATCATAAATAATTACATTTTTTTTTTAAGTTTTATGAGCTGTAACCATGTTTGTTCAATTTTATTTTTTCAATTATATTTTCAGCAAAAAAGCCAGGAAATAGAGTTTATAGTGTAACAAGGGCTTTCTTTAATTTAAAATGTGTATGTAAATCACCACTCATCCATCTACATTGAGATGTTTTTTCTCCGGGACATTAAGATGGCTTGGCTTGGGAAGTATTAAAATTTCCATATCTTTAAATCACCATTTGTCAGACTACAACCTGGAAAAATAAGCGCTAAAAGTTTGTTTAAAGGCACATCAGGAATTAATTATGGAATAAGAAGCAAATGTCAGTCTACACGGCTGTTCAAGTTTATGTGAGGGATCATCAACAGACAGTCTGTCATTATTCTTGATAGTAATTTACAGTCTGTTTATTTTGAGATAATGGCTGGCTAACTGTACATTATACCGCTCATTTCACAACTAAATATTGATTTGAGTTCACTTTGTTTTTTATTTTCTTACCTATATATTGTCTTAAAACTTCCACAATATTGGAGTAACATTAATAGTGTAAACATCTAAAGTGATTTTGCTGATTTTTCAGCTTTTGCTGACTTTTTTCAAAGAATGCCTGGTGAAAAACTGCATAATGTTCTTCAAAGAAATCTTCTTTATCATCTGCCCATAAAGCAGCTGAAATAACAAAAGAGTCTCCATACAATCTCAAACTACTTTATATGTTTATTAGTAGGCCTATATGCATTCTGTGCAAAAACATATATTGTTATATCTATATTAAAAAAAATCAACCTCTTGAAATCAGCAGGTTTATATTAATTTGTCTTCTTTAATTTGATTATGCCATTTTTTTCCCTCAATAAAGCTGTTACGTAGACAGTTTTGTAATCTACAGGCTTTGTAATGTTGTGATTCGCCTCGCTGATAGCTGCTTGTTTGATTCATGACTAGTGGAAGGCACTGTTGAGCTCTATTAGGAAGTATGAAAGTGCTGAATGTAATGACTGACAAACTGAAAACTAGCAATTTTAAAGCAGCGTGTCATTTCTGTACCAAAAGAAATGGCAAAAACCGTAAGCAGGAAATCCACACAAAGTGTCTAATTTAAGAACAATTAAACAACTTTACTTATAATCTTCCCTAATGTGATAAGAAATATCAAAATGCACACTTCAGCTTCAATTAATCTGACTTTCTTTAAAAGATTTAAATACACACTGCATGTGTTGAGTCTACTGACAAGGACAAATGTGAGGAAAAGCTACAGGTTTTGGCAGGACAGATGTAAAGCGACGCCACATTAGCATGGAGGTGAGAGTGATTTACTGGCTCTTTAATGTTATCCCCAATGTATTTAAAGAGGTGTCGAAAGGTGATTCTGTCTATTGTCCGTCATCTTTACCCTCCACAAATGCCCTCAACTGTTTAGCTGGCCTCACTCTTGGGTTTTTTTACCATAGGGAACACTGGTGATCAAAGAGAGACAGCACTGTGGCTCAAAATAAACTTGCACCAGAGATAAAGAGAGAGCTTTGAGTTCAATGCGATGGCTGCAAATATCCATATTATAAGCTCTACCTCGACTGCTTGTCACCATACCTGTTAAAAGACAGTACTATTAATTAAAGTAACTAAACATAGATTCTAATCCAGTATGAATTTATTCGCTATATTTGCACTCATTACTAAGTGCGAGACCGTCAAGCTATTTGTTTACTCTATCTTGACAGAAAGTGGTGACGCATCGCAAACAATTAGCTGTCACTTAACTGATCTATTAGGACTGCTGACATAAGGATCTCAAATAGATGCACAGAAATAGACCCTTAAGACCCGTTCACACCAAGAACGATAACTATATTAGTATCCACACCAACAGATGATAGCGTTCTGATTATTCCAAGTGCATGATGCTTTCTGCTGCTTTCAATGTTCAAGCGTTTAAAAGGATTCTGACTGGCTATTAGTATTTTTATCATTCATCAGCTGGAAATAATGCTTTGAATGTGACTCCAACTATATTGTTTTTGCTGTGGACTTCTCTATCCTAACTTTAACTTTAACTCTTATCTAACTTTATAGTTATAGTTACCATTATTGTTGTCAGTCTTGGTGTAAATGGCATTTATTGACATCTTAGACTTTCTCTTGGCTTTTCTTGTAAAAAAAAAAAAAAAAAAAAAACAAGCCTCAAGATTGACTGCCATTTTTTGGTAATCCTACATATGACGTGCATTTCACCTTGGCACTCCAGAAAAGATATTTGGGAGGTTTTCCTTTTTGAGACTCATCAGAAGTAGCTTTGCACACAGGAAATTGCAGACTGAATGCTTAAGCTACAATTCATTGTGGTATTTTTGTGTATAGCATGCTAGTCTGAGTAGATCCGTGCTGCTGTTTTAGTAAACACCATCTGAAATTAACCCAAAGCCTCTTTTTTTTATTCCTTTTGACTGCTTGTTGGTTTTGGCCAGCAGTCCATAATTTCCTGCAGCCTCCAGACATCCAGACGTTTGGCTTACTGTGCAAAGTTTCTAAGCTACTTTACTTCTACTGTATTTTGAAGAACTATGGGAACATTAAATGAATGTCAAAAGTATTCAAATAGTGTGTCACTTGGTGTTCAACAACCCAGCAGCAACAGATTCTCAGCACCTGTCTTTAGAGATTAGCAAAGTTAGTTTCGGATGCTTAAAATAGAGATAACAGGAAAATAACACGCCACCAGACACTTTCATCTGTATACAGTAGCCCATAGCTTCCTTTTTACAAATGGGGTCTTATTGACTCAGGGTGGAGAAGTCTGATCATGACACTTTTATGATAAGGCATCATTTAGGCATCAAATGTGGATTGATTTCAAAGCATAGTATCATAGATTAGAAAAGAGCAGCTGTCTTGTAATCCTTCTTTAGCTAATCCTTAATTTTCCTGAGGGAGTCAATAAAGCATCTACGTGCCTATTTGTCCATATGGGAATGGAGTGTGGTCCATAGCACAATCAAAAGGATTTGATGGCTAAAAATGTCTGTGTCAAACATCTCCGGTGGTCATACCCTTGTGCTGCCATTACAACATCACACATGCACATGCATCTAGATGGCTCTCAACAGTAACAGCTGCACTTGGACCTTCTCACCTGTTCGATTAAGGGGGAAAGTTGATGTAAACAGTGGTGCAACCTGACCCGACCGCAGTATGCTCCCAACACTCAATCAGCCGCTCTATCATTAAGACCACAGATGCAACAACAGCAGCACCGAAATGACATTTGTTATCTGCATTAGTCAATGCAACAAAAGAGACACTTATCAACAGGCAAAGCAACTGCCACATTCTTCCAAAGACTCCAGAGATGTGTGAAAACCTCTTTGAAATGTAAAAAAAAAACATATGTACTTTAGAACATACGGCTTCTGAGTGAAACGTCTGATTGATTGTGGAGCTTTGAATCAATCTCTTCAGCAACTCTATTAATAAATGAAGTATGGGTACGTTGCATGACATTGCATGAAATTGAGAAGCTTGATACTTTTTGCTTGCAATGAGCTGCAGCTTCTCAAGACTCAAAGAGAGTCACATCCTGTCATTTCTCACCATCAGAACATCTGCATGATTTTCTGTCCTCTTTAGGTCATAGAAGTAGATCTTCTGTTCTCCATATATAGTCATTTGTAACTATGGGATGATAAGTTTCAAAACTGACAGTAAATCACACAATTTGAGGACTCTATTTTGAGTGTTCTAAAATTCTAAAGGAATGGATGACAAGTTTGGGTTGTGAATAGTCATCTTAACATTAACTTTTATTGGACAGAAAATAGTAGCTGAATATTCAGCTAAAAATTTTTTTTTCGTATTCACTGAAGTTCTACACCATGTTCCAAATATTTACAAAATACTAATTAAAAACACCAGTTTACAAACAGCAGCATTGATTTGTCAGTGTTTATTCCCTTCATTGAATTTTTGTGATTCATTTGACCTATTTTTTCCTGAGCATGGATTTAATTTAAATGTAGGCCTACCTTTTATATATATATATATATATATATATATATATATACAGTTTATGAGCACTATACATTATCTGTGAATTTTTGTAATTTTTAAATGGGGAATGTTTGGTAATGGACAAGAATATTTCCTTATAAGTCTTAAATAATGATGGATGTGACTGAATGTGCAACACTGACACAACCACAACCTTCAACCACAGTCTGCACTTGGGTTTGTACATTATGTGAGACTATTCACTTACTTCTGGCTTTGTGTTCTTGGAACGGTAACAATCTCTTACCTTTTCAGTAGCTTACTATATTAATATGGAAATTTTATAAATAATCAGTTTTGTCAAACAAACTACAGAAGGTTTTAGTTATCATTACACCCAGTTCTCCATTTGGCTATATATCTTATATAATTCTCATATAGACTAAAATAGAGAAGACCTTCAACTGATGAGTTCCCTTGTGAAATCATCCGAGGCCAAAAGATGCAGCGATGACAGCAAGATGAGACACAAGTCATCACAAAATGAAAGAGGGCCCAGCATTGGACCAGGCTCAGCATTAAAACAAAAAAAAAAGTTTATCTTATGTTGGTATAAACCCTCATATCTTTCCAACCTTTACTATCTATTGTTAATTATAAATATATAGTCTATATAAAATTTTATATCATGGACGACTTGTCTATTTATTTCTTATTTAAAAAATAAAAGCGTCACATCTTTGAAATTATTTTAACAGATGCAAAAAATAAAAAAAATAAAAAAAACCTGATTTTAAAAATCTTGAAGGTTTAGTTGATGAATAGAGAAATGTATAGCCTAATGAAAAATATTTTAATAGTTATTGTTACAGCAGTAAAACTGTGGTAATTCCGCATCAATAAACATTATAAAAACATGAATTAAACGAAATGGCACAAAGCTGCTTACATGCTGAAGTAGCTTGTTTCCAGAGTGCATTTTTAGTTTGTTTACTCTTTTATTCCATTTTACTCTATTTTATTATATCCAATAATAAAAAAAAAACACTCACCTCGATGTAGTCCAGGATGAAAAGATTCGTCTACTGTCAATTGTTACAGGTGACTGAAATAGTTTCCTTTCGTTTTGAAAGAGAAAAAAATCATTCGTTTTAAAGTAGTTATTAAATCATGCTGTCGGAAAAAAACGGCAATATCCAGTTGGTTTAAGCTGAAGTATCCACATTCAAAACGTAGTTATTTTCATTCCAAATGACAAACGCGTCGTATAAAGTCGTAACCTGTATAGTCACCCGTGAATACGGAGAACTATTCAAGTCAAATGATGTAAAGCAGCTTTATGTGCTCACAGTGGCAGACTGGGGGTGTGACACGAGACTGTGCGACACAGCGTGGATACTACAGGCTGCGCGGGTCAAGTTTCTTCTCTGCATTCCCCTGTCAATCAAATGGGTGCTGAAAGTTAGCCACGCCCTTAGATGAGTTAAAGGAACAGGCACGATATTTCAGATTTACATGCAAGATCTTTTTTTAGCATCATATATTTTTTTTTATATTTAAATAATTGAACATTCAAACATTAAATTAATGTACAAACAACATAAAGACAGTACATTTTTTTAATATTTGTATAATAGCATCTATTTGTGACTGAAGGCCAGCATTACTCTGATGTCTCAGGAATTGTTTTTTCTCCTATTAGCTATTTAATCATTGAAGAGCCATTCAACATTGCAAAGCTATCTCATAAAACCATTAAACCAAACAATCTTCACATAAAACCATTATAATAACAATGCTGATATCTTTATCAAACAGAGGCACACACATACACTATAAGTCCTTACACAGTCTAACATGTTAAAATTGAACTGGAAATTAGGAGAAATGGACCCAACTAAGCCTGGTTCTCCCAAGGTTTTTTTCCCCATTCTATAATGGATGGGGTTTTGGTTCC
>JAUCMS010000028.1:19168874-19191527 GCA_032357445.1 Enteromius radiatus | reverse complement strand
GAGGAAACAAAGTCACCTACATCTTGGATGCCCTGGGGGTAAGCAAATAAACATCAAATTTTCTTTTTTGGGTGAACCATCCCTTTAAGGCGCATTGCAAAACAGCCTGATATGAAAAAAAATCTGATATGGGTTACATTTGGGCAAAAAAAAAAAAAAAATCGAATTTGGGTTAGCCTTATACATTTATCCACATTTAATGTTAATTTATTACATCTACGGCAATAAATAATTTTACTACAAGACAATATTAAAAACATCTCTAGCATTAAAAACTGAAACAACGCGGACATGGCTGTCCCTTTCATTCTGTTTTATTCACAGATCGTCTCTTCCAATTTACATTATTCACATACAACTGTAGCCAGTAGTTACAATTCTTTTCAAGTTAAATAACTAAACAATGAAAAATAAAACACCCAAAGCACTTCTGCGTTCAACCCATTATAGCATGAATAAAGACAAGGATAATTGTTTGTCACAAGCCTTTTTTAAAAACAAAAAAACCTAACATTGTACTGTGGTGATCAGAAAGAGGCATGAATTTGTCTGCCATGAAGCGTGTGAGGTCAGGGTCTTGATGAATGGTGATTCTGGTGTACGTTGGCGTTTAGCTCAGCTTGATTGTTGTTTAGCTTCCTTGTAATTTCCAGCACGCACCATAAGAGAGGCTCTGGTGGTGGGGTTGCTCTGTACAGTCTAAACAGAAGACAGTTTTTGGGTTTGGCACAGGTCTCTTGCATGCTGTGCTTCTTTCCACCGGGTCCCTCAGGCAAACGTTGTTGAGGGACTCGCAGATTTAAGGCTTCATCCAAGCCTTAGCATGTGAGTTTATGACCTCACAGGACCTCTGGAGGAAGAATATGGAGATTAGATATGCTAGTGTTTAATGCATTACAAAATGTAATTAGTTAATTAGATTTTTATAAATTAGGACATACTGCTTAGATACTCAGAGCTCATAAAGGGATTTTTTTCAGCATTTTTAAGACTCAGACTGTGTCCTTTTTAAAATATAATTAAAAAATGATTTAAAATTATGTAAAAATACCTGGATTTTTTAAAACCTAAATAAACAATAATATATTAATATTTAAAAATGTTTAATTAATTATTTAGATACAATACTTCTCAAAATCTTGTTTTTTTTTTCTCTTACTTTTATTTTAAAATCTTACTGACCCCAAACATTTGATTTTACAGCAAAAAAAACAGTGCTTTAGTTCTGAGAAAATAAATGTTTCTATCTTCGTAGTCACATGATACATCTATAATAATTCTATAGCTAACATGAGATGAGGGTTGCGCTCCAGATATAGCAAAGCAAAGATCCTGGATATCACTTGGGATTAAAAATGAACATCTCGGTTTACGAGAGCTGGCATGGCACGAGGTAAGCCCCCTTGTGTTTTCTTTGCGGATGATTAATGGCTGGAGGGCTGTCTGCAGGAGGACAGGTGGAGGTACGTGCTGAGGGGAGCGGGACCGAGTAATGCTGACCAGGCCGAGGGAAAGGGGGGTGAAGAGCTAAGCCAAGGGGTCCTGTTTCCAGTCTTGGGTGCCAGATCAGGTCTTCATGACACCATTTCAGGAATCTAGCTCAGTGCCAGGCTCCCCCCCCCCGTTACCCCTGCTTGACGCACCCCCGCAGGGCAACATACGGCCACCATGACACCCATATCTGAGACAACATTAACCCTCCAGGCGCAAAAAAAACTTTGGAAAGATAAAGCCATTTACTCTTTCGCATCAAAAGTAACATTAATAGTTAACCTACAACAAGAACTGTTAAAAAGCAACGGACTTTACTCTGAAAAATACCGCTTCAAATTTATCATCAGTCACATTCTAAGAAGCAATTGACACTGAAATATTAGAAACTTGCTTACCTGCCACATGCTGAGGCTTAATGGGGCCCGTTTTCTTAAGGAATGATTCACCGCTCTCAAAGGCCATGATTGGCTCGTCAGGTCTGTCAATCTCAGATTTCTCCCGTCCGTTGTTGTGATTGGACAGCTGAATGATCTCTTCGAAGTGAGACGCCTCCCCTTTTGTCGACAGTCCATTCTCATGTTTGGAAGGCTGCACACCATTCACCACAAGAACGGACAGACTGCAAAACAAAACAGATGGTTTAAATAAGTGTTAAACCACTACAAATGTAATCTATGTGAAAAATCTGAATTTCGCAAACACAATTTGCGAATAAAACAGTGTTTGCAGCCAATGTGTTCAAGACAACAAGACTGTCACCTCTGGGTAAACTGACAGAACATAAAAATGCAAACACAGGACTTACCTTTCCTTTACAGCATCTTGTTTCAATGCCGGGCTTGGCTGGTAGTCAGCAGCTGCTAGGAAAAAGACAGAATGTCATGCTAATAGTTTCTTAAAATGGCAATCTTGTTTGTTTTAGCGAAAACAAACTTTGCCAAATCAATGTTCCTTTCCCAGATGGTTGTACAATTGACAGAATAAACATTTCAGCAGTTCATCTGGAATGGTTTCCCGGATTCCCAGCGCTCATTGTATTTACAACATCTAGTTAATACTTAATACGTAATAGGAGTTTGCTCTGAAAATGTCCTTTTGTATTTCTATTTACATTACCATTCAAATGTTTGAAGGTCAGTAAGATTTTTTATTCATATATTTATTTAGGAAGGATGCATTAAATTGAAATGAAATAACGCTTAATCTCTATTTAAGACAAATGCTGTTCATCTGAATCTTCCATTTAAAAAAAATGGAAAATGTTTCCACACAAAAAATCTGCTGTTTTATACATTTATATTAATTAAAAATGTTTCTTCAATACAAAATCGGCATATTTTAGAAGGATCATTGAAGGCACACAGCTTTGTCAATACAGGAATAAATTACAATTATTTTTAAATATACTGGAAAACAAAACAGCATTTTAAAATGTAATAATATTTAAGAATATTAAATATTTTTATATATATTTTTATAATATTTTTTATAATATAAAAATACTTTTAGTCTATTTTACAAATTTGAACTACAATATATGTATTTCTAGTGGCTAATAAGAATAATACTAGCAGCTGGATGAAAGTAGACTTGATAGTCATTCATTCAGTTTGGAAAAAAACAACAACTACTGAGTGTGAAAGGATTATGTAAATAGACTGTGATGGATTCATCATGCCACTCTGCTCATTTTTATGCTCCATTACAGAAAGCACTGGTTTTGAATGGCAACAGGGATTCGATGTGACGCAAGTAACAAGCAGTAGTGTGTACACAGTTTTGCACGCTATTTCCTCTCTGGCTGACTACATGGAGCAACAAATCCCTGACACAACCTTGAGGAAATATTGCAGATATAAGCTTAATCTTGAAAAGGGGAGGTTTTGAGAAGGGTGTGGATGTGGGAACTTTTATTTATGCTTTTCCTAACAAGGGAAAATGATTTTGAAAGTTGGACCCAAAGAAATATACAAAAAATGTACAATGACAGAGGGAAAACATTATGCGGGGCTGACGTAAACGGGCTGATTAAAAAACAGATCGAAATAGCAATGTTCAAACAGTGCTGAACAAAGCACTGCATGCCAAATCCAACTAAAGATAATTGGTAAGTAAAATTACTAAGGTGTTTTTAAACCGACATCATTTTAAACTAACGTCATACCTTTATTCAACTCCGAATCTGAAGCTTTTCTATTGACTTGAGGAGATTTTGTGTCTTTCTGCATGAAGGAAAGAAAAGAAAAGAACACAATTAGTTTCTGAGCTCTTGAACCACAAGGGGAAATTGGAGCCTTGCTACTTGCCGCAGTGAGGCCGTTTTAAATGAGAACGGTGCTGTACCTTGTCTCCTGCATCTGTTTTGCGTGTTCTTTTCATAATCTCCTCCAGACGCTAAAAACAATGCACATAAGAGACAAAAATAAAGCATGGAAAATGTTTTATGCTCGATCAAGAAGCACAAGATATTCTTTGGGTCATTTCTGAATCTTTCTGCAGAACGTGGTCATGAAGTTTCACACATACTTGTGGAGTTAATTTAATATGTAATATTTATTATTTAGTTGATTTATATATCTGTCTATATGTAGCACTGCTGTCCAGTTGTCATGTCTCCATATATGGGGGGATTTAAATGTTTCTTAAAAGTTTTGAAATCAGAATCTGCAGCATTAAGCAGTCCAATAGACAGCGGCAGATGTTTACGACCAATGCAATGTTCAGAATTCGAATAAGCACTACAGGGTGTCATGCTCTGAGGACATTGTGTCTTCCAAAAATCACACCATGAGCTGAAGACAGTTGGGTCGAGGCTCTAACACAGCCCTGATAAACTGACTTGTAGGGGATGTGCTGTAGTGTCCCTGTGGGGTAATACTACTGGAACATAGTGGGCAAGGCTAACCTCCATTAAACAGGTCCCAGAACAGCATCAGGAGGTATATATCAAGCTGTTGTATGATTTATGACAGATGCATGAATCTGGAGAGCTCTCACTTCACTACTATCCTACATAGTCACCTTGAAAAGTTATTTTTATTTTGCTCTACCACATTCTGTGCCTGAAAGCTGCCGTGGGCATGTGTGAGGGGAGGAAATGAAAGGATTTCAACAGACTGCTGAGTTTTCAGTTTGTAAAGATATGCAAGCAGTTCCCTGTAATATGGCTTTAAAAAATACACAATGATTTCAAAATGACCTTCTAAAGAAAAATCTAAATGTGAGGTGAAAACCCTTCTGACCTTCTTTCTCTCCAGCCTCTCCTGCTCCTCCTTCTGGAAGTGTTTCTCTCTCTCCAATTGCTGTTTCTCGGCCTCCTCTCTGGCCTTTGCTTCAGCCTCCTCTTTCTACAGACATATGATCAGATTCAAACTGAACACAATTTTCTCTGCAGTCATTCATTCATCTGCAGCTGACATTTTATCCAATAAATTTCTATGATTTTTAAATTGTTATTACTTATGATTAGTGGTTGAGTTTCTTTAAAAATAATCTTCAATAAAATACCAGTCACTTTTGCTGATGAAACGTTAACATAACTAGAAAATTCGATAATAGCTATAGAAATTTCCAAGTTTTTCTAATATTTTATTAATTTCTATGGCTTTTCCAATTAAAATCTCAAAATGTCTTTATATTTATTTGTTTTGCATGGCTGTGGGGACTCTAAATATCTATTTAAATACCATTTTGAACACCAGGTGGTGGTAAAACCTCAAAAATGCTAAATTACACAGTTAATATTAATGAAATAAAATAAAAGTAAGAACCCAACATACTTGTGTGAACTATTGGTCTCATCATCTTTATAAAATGAGAATACAAGTACATGATTATATTTTACAGCATTTAATTGAAAGAGTAGGTCATATAAGGATCAACCCCTAAAAACCACAGATCTGAACCCATGTCTCCCATATGAGCACCACGGCTTGACATGCCTTGAGCACATGCACTAAGTGCTAGGCCATGGCTCTAATGCAACTAAGCATTTCAATATTCAGTACTGGAAAGTCTATTAATATCAGTATATGCATTTAAACAGCTTTTATTCACCAGAGTGAAGTGTGTTGTTTAGGATTCTGGGAAATGCAGCATTTCTGACCTGTTTCTGGAGGCGTTCATTCTCTTCCTGTTCAATTTTGGCTCTTTCCTCTGCCTCCTTCTCGTCCTGCAGCCGTTGAGCCTCCTCTCTTAACTTCTCTTGCTCCGCCATGAGCTGCGCCTCCTCCTCTCTGCGCCTCCTCTCTTCTGCCTCCTGTACTAGCCTCTCCTCACGCTGAAGCCTGTGTGATGGAAGACAGTCAGTCATTTTACACACACACACTAAGATAAAGTCCCTTCAGGTAGCATTAAACATTGAACTGTGTGAATTATTGAAACAAAAGGGGCATGGGAATGCAAGTGGTCTTTGGTGTCTCTTGCAAAATTGATCATTTTGCTGCGGATGGTAACTGGTCAATTTCAGACATGATCTAAGCAAACTGCAAAGTGGATGGAGAGTGTGAATCAGTGAATCCTTTTAGTTGCGACCAAAATATCTGCACCCCTAGTTACCATCTGCACCAGAGCATAAACAGTGTGGAACTCTCATTATCCTGTTGCCAATGTCCCTTTTGGCTCATAAATGTGCTAAACTCATAAACTGTCACTGAGAACACCAGACGTCAACAGCTCCACACCACAGAGGCTATTCCTGGAGCACAGCCTGATGGAGCAGGACATGTTTAAAAGCATGTGTGTTAGCTGAGGAGGAGTCAAAAGTTGAAAAATTACACTTTTTATAGGGATTAAAAGGTTACCTTTCTCTCTCCTGCTTTTCTCTACGTTCTTGCTCATCCTTCTCTCTCTGTTCACGGGCCTGTCGTCTTTTTTCAGCCAGTATGCGAGTGGCCTCCTCTGGGTCATTAGTGCCAGCCATAGGTTTGCCTGGAGAAGGAGCTGGAGAAGCCACCTGTGGAAGAGCAGGGACAACAGAGGACTCCTCGTGGACAGAGGGCGCAGAAACCGCTATGATTGGTGCACTTGCAACAGGGGGTGTGTCCGGAACAGATGAGAGGACAATGAAGGGGACGGGAGACGAGGCTGGAGAAAACACAGAGAAACGAAGCGGGGTAAAAATTAGGACTGGAGGGAGGGGACAAAAGAGTGTAAAATGACAAACTTTCATGTTTTAATTAAAAAAAGAGAATCAACACGTCAACAATCATCATCACCACACTCACTCTTTGGTTCTTCAGGCGTAGCAGACCTGCGGGTCTCTTTGACTCTCTCTATGGTGACAGGCGAGGCGGTGCGGGTCTCTACACGAGCAGGGGTCCTGGCTCTCTTGGGTCTGGCTTTAGGAGTGTTTGGACTCGCTCGTGCTGAGGGAGGTTTGGGACTGGGGGAAGATGCACGGCCTTTGGGCGTCACAGGAGACGCAGATCTCAGTTTGGACACTGGACTAGAAACATGAAAAAACAACTAATGACTAAGCTGGGAAAAAGCATCATACAACATGTTCACAGCAGGCAAGAACATGATTTTAAATGCAGCCTTATCTTTCATAATGTCCTATAAATAGATAAATGATGATTAAACAAATTAAATCCTTATAACTATAGCTAAATTATGTATCTATATAGCATATATTAAAACTAAACTATGACTTCTGGCTACTACAAAAAGGTGAAACGTTCAGTCAGAGAAAGCATTACATAAGTCATCTTTGGTTTAACAGAATTAGAAAACGCTCAGGGCAAAAAGGTCCATTAGAAAGCTTCTATTGTATCTTCCTTTTATATGAAAGGAAGTGCTTCCAGAATATGAGCATCTAAAACGGTTTAGATGTTTCTAAGACTGGTTCACTCTGACCAGAAACTGAAAATAAATAAATAAATACATCCATCCATCCGTGTTTAAAACAAATCCAAGACAGTAATCTTACCTGGACTCTATCCTGGTTTTCATTGAAGGCATGGACTGTCTCTTCTTCAGCACCTTCTCTTTGGTGATGGTACTCTTCTCCTTTTCGTTTTCTCTCTCCTTTTCCTTCTTATCCTTCCTCATCTTGAAAAAAAGTCAAATAAAGACATATTTCACTCACAGTATCTGCTGTTTTAAGTACAAAAGGTAATTATTGTAATAATGGCCACTTTGATCATATTGATAATTACATTAGCAAGGCCACGTTAACATGTTTCATAATAAAGATAGGTACTGTATGGTGCATGAGACAAAACAGGATGGAAATCAAGACTTGTATATATGGATTCATGATGAATTTCTCACCTCCTGTTACATCACAGCAAAATATTATATAAGAGGAGTATATAAAAGTAGAGTGAAACAGAGTCTTAAATGACTCACAGGTGTAGAGTCTCGTCTGCGCTGGGCGATATTGGGTGTGCTGGTGGTGACCCTCCAGCGCTCAGAGCAGCGGTGATGTGGCCGATGAGCACACGCTGAGAGAGGGCTGGCAGATGCAGAGCGCGGACACAACGGAGACTCTGCATGAAAGAACACACATTTAAATCCCAATTCGCTGCATGTAGAACAGAAAAGGGTCATGCTGTTATTTCTGACTTGCACAGGCCCTCAAAATAGAAGAATACAGCAAATTAGTGTTTAAAAAGTCTTTACTAAAAGACTGAGACTTATCACAAATGCAAAAGGGTACTATGATTGTATCCTGTCACTCACGGCCATCTCTGGAGTTGTTCAGCACACTTGCAGCACTGCGACTACGAGCCAAGAAAGAGAGAGTGGGCGTCATCAGCCTGTCCACAATGCTGCTCTCCCAGGGACTCAGCTGCATGCTACGAGCTGCAAGAAAAGATTTTAAAATGAGTTCCTATAAAAATACACTTGCTAACTCCTTCCCCAACACACAACAACTGCAATATTATTCATTTCTATAATGATAAGATCAAGGCAATGACAAAAAAACTTGTTTGTCTCCCTTGCTCTCAACAGGGATCCACATGAGTCCACATGAATAAAAAGTTTCATCCAAAAATAAGATTTTTCCCCCTTTATTCGCCCTAATGTTGCTACAAACCAGTGTTATATGGACTTTATTTATATAAACCATGAGAAGATTCATCAAAATATCAGATTTTGTGTTTCATTGAAGAAAGAAAGTCATAAAGGTTTGCAACAAGTAATCGATGATAAAAATTTTTGGGTGAACTATTAAAACAAGAAAGACAAAAAATTAATAAAACGTTTATCTATGTTAAAAAAACAACAACAACAACAAACACTACAATAAAACCTTACACTGTCCAAAAACAAACATTATTGCTAATTCTGAGAAAGAGTTACATCACATTGTGAGCAGTGTTATTTCAATACTTTGCTTTTCAGATTGAATTAAGATTTTTGACATTTTCCCCCTATATTTTTTATTACCTTTTGATCTTTTACATTGTCATTTTTTTTGTTTTTTGCAATTTTAGTATTTCAGATTAAAGTACACAAAAATTATAAGTAACCCTTTATATATATATATATGATAATAACCCTATGATAAATAACCCAAATTCTAAACTTAAAAAAGAAAAAAATGGTAAGATGCGAAAAGCAAGAGCACAAGAACAATTAGGTGGCAGAGAGGCATTTCAGAAAGAGAGATCGCAAGAGATATTGCCCACAGCTAAACATTCATCAGCACTCTGCTCATGGAAAATTTCCCAGACTCGATTAGCTGTCTCAGCACTAAGCATGATCTCTACTTTCTGCTCTACTCCATCTATTGTTTTTGGGTGCACTCATAAACAGTGTGCCCTACTTACGATGGAGTTTTCATCTCAGTACATCCAATAAAAGAAGCACTGCCAATTTTTGGAAAAAATAAATCAACTAGACCTCAATTCACAAAAAAGGCCCTTCTGTGTATAATGTAAAACCACCATCACATTTCTTTTTCAGGCACTTACAATGTATAAACGTCAACAAAACATCAAAACAATGGACTCGGACTTTAAAGAAATACAGCAGAGGCCCACTTTAAACATTTCACAAAAAGATGTTGGTTAGGTTTTAAAAGATAAAATGGCAACACTTTACAATGAGCTATTTATTAATGTCTTTTAATATTAGTTTAGTTAATTAGTTTTTTAAATAAAATTTAAATATTAAGTCAAATATAATTAAAATTAAACCTAGAGTAATGAAACATCATTAACAAACCATATTGTAAAGTGTTACCAAAAGAAAACCAAAAAACCTATAAATAAAATTGTTCAAACAGACAAGTATTTGGACACTTAAAAAAGAATGGTTTGTTCTAAACAAAGGTTATAGCATACATTGTTTTATTCTGTAAAATTCACACATTTTAAATGTAAAAGTGTCCAAATACTTTCTGGGACCACTGCATCATCATGCATCATATGCAGGTGAAGGTATGGAGAAGTATACAAGAATTCACCTTTAAAGTTACATCAAGAAAAAGGAACATGAAACAGAAAACCACCACCGAAAATACAACAAAAACAGAACACCACTGAGAACGGTGAAAGACGATGAAGATTTTAAAAAATTCAAATTCGGTCAAATTGAAGACAAGGAGACGGTTTGGAAGGAGGGAATGATTGAATGATCACGGAGGACGAGCAGGTGATTGGTCTCAAGGGAGAAATCAAAAGTGGCGGGATAAAATGGAAACTCATAATTATGTGAAGGGAGGAGCCTGTGAAGACGTGAGGGAGGGGGCTAGATCCGGAGGCGTGTCCTTACTTCTGCTAGGGGACGTCCAGAGAGTGGCAGAAGATTTGGAGAGCCGCTTGTTTATGACTGAATCCACATGTTTGGGCAGGTTGACCGCTGATATTGAGCATCTACCTGTAAAACCCAGAGAACACTGCATACACAATGCTGAGGGGACCAAGGCGGAACGACGGGGGACAGTCAAAAAATGAACCACTAATCCCTTAAACAAACAAAACAGCCACTGATATATAGGACAAGTAAACTTGTGTAGGTCAAAATATACGATAAAACTACTGTTTGAGTAGCCAAAGATGGTTATGTGTTTCCTGGATAACCACTGTTATGTTTGCAGTGTCTAAATATTAGCAGTTGGGCTGCTCAAAGTTTATTATCTACAGACTTTATAACGGGGTCACCGCCTCCACTTCGCCTCTTAAGGCACCATCAGAGACTGCAATGACTGTGCACAACTTTTGGGAGGGGAAAAACTAAATTAAGTCATTTAGAAAATAAGATCCTTGGAGAAACAGCATTGGTTAGCCTATAAATTGAGGTCTTGAGTCCTGGGGGAAGTGGTAGAAAGCTCCATTGAAGTTCATTACCCTATTTCCAAGCAAGTCATTCTCGCCTTCTGTTATAAGCGGACCCAAGAAATACACAAAGGCGTGTAACTGAAGATCTGTTTCTCTTCATCTTTTGAGTTTTTGTACATTTTCACTCATTAAGGAATAACAGGCCTACATTCTTAGCAAAAAAAAATCTAAAAGCCTTCTGAGAGACTCTTGCATGGCACTAAACTCACTGAAACTAATGCTAAAGGAAGGATACGGGTGGTAAAAATGGAAAAGCGTTTTCAGATCTAAGTTAGAATTTGCATTTGCCTACATGTACATTAAAGTCCTTGTGAGCCCCAGAAGTAAAGCAGCTGATCTCTTGGTTATTATCATATTAGTAAAGAGTGTTTAGTCTGGCTTGAGCAGAAGGGCTTTTTTGCAAGTAACGTATAAAGAACCCATCTATTGTGAAAGGTCTGAGAAACTAGAGAACCTGATAGCTGATAGATATTATATGGAAACAGAAAACATTCTCTTTTTATTGTGTATTCTTCAGCACTTCATAGGGTAAAATGTGCAAACATGACAAAAAAGTTAGCCTCCGTAAACTCCACCATGAATCACCTGATAAGACAATCCAGCTTATTCTTTTCTTATTGTGGATGACGAATGCATTTAATATGAAAAGGAACCAGAAGCAATACCTACAATTAATGTTTTGTGTTTATGTAAGTGCATTTTATGTAACTCACTCTGGCTTTGGCTGGAATTGCCGCTCAAGCCTCCGGCCCAGGACCATCTCTGCTGCCGAATCTCTGCCCATGTCTTCTTACCAGACCTCTGGATGGCTGCCTCATATCGCTCCTGAACAAAAAAGAAATAAATGCCAATATAAGAGTAGCTTTAAAACGTAACATTGCACATTTTAGATATAATGGGCACTAGAAGGAACAAAGGAGCTGGTATTGATCTTTTAAAGGGGAAAACTCTGAGCCCTATTTGCCCCACTTTCACTGATAAACAACTCATCTAACATTACTCAGAAAACTGAAAGGGAAAACAATTCCTGGCACACTGGCAGAAACCTCACAGACTCGGATCCTCAAAATGTGTAAAAGTAGAAGAACAGGTTGTGTCATGTGGGTTCGTACTTAACACCACTACTCTCTCTCTCACCTTGTTCTTCTCAAGTTTCTGTCTCTGTCTCTCCTCCAGATCTGAGCGGCGCCTCTCTGCTTTCAGCCGCTGCTCCTCCAGCTTCCTCCTCCGCTCCTCCAGCTGTTCTTCCCGAACCTGTCGTGCCCGTTCCTCCTTCTCCAGCCACTGAGACTTTTTAGCAGCTACACGATAAAGAGGAAGAGCCTGTTAGCTACCAAAACCAGGCAAGCATGTTGACCATGTTTGAACAGAATTCAGACACCCATCATTCAATAGATTCCCAATTCTTAATGCTTGTTTAATTATTAGATATTTGACCACACACTTTTGCACCTAATCAGAGTGAAGCCCTCTCGGGTCCATTTCACCATATTAAACTGAACTAATCTTCTGCGTTTGGAATGACACAAAGGTGAGAAAATAAATAAATAAATGAAAAATGGTAAACTTGTATTTAACAGACTACCATTCAAACATTAGGTAAGACCTCTTCTGGTCACCAAGGTTGCATTTATTTGATAAAAAAAATACAGTAATTTAAAATATGTTTTCTAATTTAATATATATAAAAAAAGAATTTAGTCCTATGGTGTTAATTCAGAATAAATGCTATCTGTTTTCAGAGTGCCGAACAAATCATTGATGTCCAATATTTACTGTCACTGCAATAAAGAGTGAAAGCAAGGCTTGACATGAAAAGTCTCTCCGCTGAGAGCCTTCATCTCTTCTGAGGCTGGAGGTTTTGAGTCTTTTCCTCTGAGCTCTACAGTTATAAAATAGTGATGGCCTGAGAGTGCCCGGGTGACGCTCTTCATCAAATTTTCATAACCCTGCTGGCAGATAGACGAGCTGGAAGGCGACCCACAGTCTGAGAGACTACACTACATGTCCTACTATGAACATTTGACTCACTCACTGCAGACCACACAAATATTAAACATTAATGTAGAGGTCCATGGTGATGGTAGAAGAGATGAGTGCGATTGATTATGGCCTGAACTGTTAGGTCTAAATGACACACTTCACTTGACTGGAATGTAGCAGGATGCGTGTTTATCATGATTACATTCGCATCAATCATGATTTATTCACAGTTCAGTCACTTCAAGAAAGCAGCACATGTTATTTCCGGGTCTAAACGGATCCTGCAGTTTGTAATTATGGGAAACTTGTAAAACCTTGTTATGAAATCAAGCTTTCTGAAAAACATACACATGTGAAGGGAGGTTCAGCAGTCAAAAGTTCAATTTGGTGACCTATAAATGACCCTAATGCTAAACAACACGGTGTAATATGTTATTGTCATATATAAACAATGAATTACGACCTAAATGATGTTTTGACAGAGTCGCTGAAAAAAACTGTGTAAAAGAGAATCCCAAATCAACAATTTTCTTCATTATATTTTAAGATAATAACCTAAAAATCAAAGTGTAAATTGATTTTTATTAAGATGCTAATAAGCCTCATCATGTTCGTAGCATAAAATTCACAGCGAGTCAGTAGTGAAAGCAAAGCATAGGATAAAAACAGGAGGACAGCTGACCCTGCTGGAAAAAACAGGTCATACTTCAAATCAAACATACGGTGTGGCCAATATGAGTCAAGTCACAGAACAGTGACCTCAGTGAGTTTTTTTTTTTTTTTTTTAATGAATCAATGTTTGAATCAGTCATATGACTGAATCGCTTAAAGAAGCTTGAACCAGCTAATGACCATAGATTGCCTGCTTTGGCCAGTTATGTAAAAACTGATATTCAACATAAACTGGTTTAAGCACCATTTTCCAACAGGGAAGTGTAACAATGGCGGCAGCTTTTCACTCAAAATGAAGTCACACAACAATCTGTCAATAACTATGATTATGAGACACAATGGAAACAGAAAGAAGCTGTACGAGAGAATAAGCATTTGACAGAGAAAGAGATGAAGCGCATCAGTCACCAACACCAGAAGAGATGGAGGAGTGACTTACCTTGAGTCTGGCTACGCTGTTCTGGTGAGGGAAGGTGAGAAATAAGACAAAAACATGGTGTCAATCATGCAAAGCAGAGCAGCACAGCACAGCACAGCAATCTCAGCAGTCATAACAAGCACAGTGATATGACGAACAAAACATGAAGCATGTGACATATTTATAATTCTCTCAAGAGGAGAAAATCTGTAAAGTGCTGGTTTAGTAAAGACACAGAAGTAGTATCGCATTTAGAAGTTATTTCATAGCCATTATTGTTATAATAACTAGGGGAAAGGTTATTACTAATTAGGAACCTAGAAAACAGTAAAAAGAGCTTGTATGCAACCAGAGGGGATTTTAACAGTGTTTTCTGACATGTATTTGGGTACATTTTAAATAATATTTATTTGTAAAATATTAAATAGCTGAAAATTAATTTAAGATATTATTATATAGTAATATATAAATAAATATATAGAAAATAGAAAATACATTTTAATATATAAACATTTAATATTTAAATATTATTATATAAATATCCATCCATTTTCAAGACTGCTTTTACATAAAACTGCTTACAGTGTCTCCGTATTATACATTTTTCTTAATAATTAATAAATAAATATGTTTAATTGTTAATAATATTAATGTATATTAGTATTTAAGAGAAAATCTGAGTTGCATAAAATAAAAAACAATAAAAAATGTGGGGAAAAAATTTAAAATAAATAGCAAAAATGTAGACTGCATGCACATGCTGGTTAGTCTGAAAAAACATGTGACGTCAAATCACACCTCCAACAATTAAAATCTATAAAAGCCATAGAATTTCTGCAGGTATTTCTTTAAAGCCTTTCATCGCTTCTGCACAATCCTTAGGAGTTTGACGCATAAATGACAATGACAAGAATGAAGTGTTTTTTTGGTTTGTTCAAACACATCTAGACCCCTGACAACAGGGGGTGCTGTCTCACTGTCTTTCTTGTGTTGTCTTACCAAGATATTTGGCCCTCTCCTCCCTCCTCTCCTTCGCCTGTTTCTGCCGCTCATCCAACTTCATTCCATCTGAGAAAAGAAGCAGAATAAAATGTTTAGTTTTGGTGAAACAATCCCAAATTGCCACACTGTTGTTTCCAGAGTTTGTCTTTCTACCCACTAAAGCACTCCTGGTCAGAGATGAAGAGAGATAGAGACGGTCAGACAGCAGGGTGCCGGGAATAAGAGAGGTTATTGTGTGGTAGAGGCTGTTCTCACATCTGCAGCAGTATAAAGCACAGAAAAGCTGGCAGCAGCAGAGACTGGCAACATTCACACGCTCCCGACTGACAGCAGAAAGCCCTGAGGACTCACAGTACAGATAAAATCGACTCAGCACCTCACAATTAACATTCATTCAGAGTGAACCTTTACCTGCACTGAAAGACTGTTCATTCATTTTATTGTATTAATACTATATTAAAGTGCCCCTGGAATGTTCATATTTTGGTTTTGGGAGTCCCCAACAACAGGTTGACATGAATACAAGGTCAAAAAAGACTTTTATTGTATTATAACATGCATTTATTTTTTACCTTATTTGCTCAACAACTCCCAAATTATTCATCATGCCTATAATGCAATGAATTTGCATTTTTATTCAGACTAATGTGAAAAGACCACAAATAGATCGGCATGTGCTAAAGTTTAATTTTGATGTCAACATTTAACGGCAGTGAGTGCAAGAGCTCCAACTTTTGCGTTCTGCTGCCGTAAGGTGGATGTAAGTGCGCATCTCTTGTTGGAGCGGTTCACGCGGTGGATGCAAAATTCCAGTTTGTCCTACTGTCGAAGCAGAGTGTGAAATACAACCATCTCTGGCTGGAGCCGTCCACGCGGTGGGTGCAAGAGCTCCTGTTTTGGGCGGTCCACTGAAACAGAAGCATAAGGTCGACCATTCCAAGCAGGAGCCGTCCACGCGGTATGACATCGAGCCATGCTTCAAAGAAAGGGGAACGGAAGAGGCTAGAGTGAGCAGGTGAGAAATGAATGGGCGGCCTTGTGGAATTATATGCATGGTAAAATTAAAATGTCAGAGAACTGACAACATTTCGCGTTTAGAGCAATGAGGGTTAGCTATGATGTTTGAAGCTACCAGAATGATTCTGTCAACTTTCTCTTTTGGGAGGGAGGCGAGAAATTTTTGGGAGTTGAGGTTGATGCCTAGGAATTCTATAAGGGAACTGGGACCTGAAGTCTTTTCTTGTGTGATGGGGATAGCCAGGTTGGAAAAGACTTTTTGGATTTTCAAGGAGAGAGTCTGTTAGAGAGGGTAGTCGGCTGGCGAATTGGTTTGCGGCCTCAGATAGGAGCCGAGGGCTTTTGTGGAGTTCCGGGGTCTGACAGGGATCTTGATGCTAAGAACGAGATGCCAAGGCTTGTACCATTTACTAGGAAGGATCTCTTGCTCTGATAGGATGACGAGATGATAGGATGATTAGGAGGACGTGGAGCCAGCTGTGATTACCTGTGCATGCTCCTCCTGAAATTTGTTTACAAACATCATTTATTAAGCAGCAGCACCCAAAAATATCAACCTTCATTGTTTGTACACGTTCTAATCCCTCTGCATTTGATTCATTACACAACACATTAAGATGACTACAAACTTTATTTTAAATCAAACCAGTTCACTCAGAGTTCAACACTTTAAACTGCACCCCATTGAATTGGCACACTGAAGTCTCTGAGTTAGCATCTCATGACCCATAAAGACTAGTACAACTTTTATCTGACTCATTAATAATGATCATAAGACTCCAGTAGTGTTGTTCTCCATGACCTGTGCTCCACTTTGACTCAGTATTTATAGAGCACAGGAAGCTGAAGCGCAGTCTTGTGGGCCCTGACTAGCAGCCCATGTTCTCATTGATGAGTCACTGGGCAGAGACAGAAACAGCAGCAGACTGACCCAGAAAGGGTTTACAGAGGGTCTGAGGCAACAGATAGATGCATAATCACTGACCTTACCATCTCCTGAAGCACTAAAACACATAATCTGCATGAACAGACTGGACTGATGTATACTGACCAATCAGCATTCAAGACCAGACCTATCAATTTTAAACTACAGGGAGCAAGAGAAAAAAATAATAATTACTTGTGCACTGATTAATCACCTTAATTACTTAATTATTCTGAACATTATGATCTCAAGGTGCAGTTATGACTCTAATTTACTAAATACAAGGGGTGTGAGAAGGATTTGTAAGCTTTCAAAATTATAAATTATAAGCGTAATGCTTCCTATTGTAATTGTAAATTATTTTGAGTAAACTTTAGAATCATTTTTTACCAAACTTTTACTATGTGAAGTTAAGATGAATTTTCTATTCAACCAGAATAAAAGTGAACTGCAAGAGGTGAGAAAAAAAAAGACATGAATCAACTTTGAAACAGCAAGCAGTATGAGTCAGTGTCTATACTTCAGCTCTTCCCTTGCTTCAGGTCTGCTTATGTTCTTTCTCATAACTAATATATGAGCGAGGCAGCAGTGGCCCAGAATCAATGGAGGACAATATTCTGTGGAACACAGTGTTCAGTTTTACAAGATGTTCAGCTGCTTGACAGCAGTGATGAGATGAGCTATACCAGTAGTACAAAGCAGCTTAATAACATAAAGTTATTAAAGATATGCATTGTCAAAAATATGCATTGTCAATTAAAGGTAAAAATCTGTAATTGATAAATACTGGTAATATTACAAAACACTACTATCAATAATGTCACCTGTAATAAATGAAGAATTAAGAAATGCAACCTTTTCAATAGTTAACTGTATTTTAATGCATTTTATACTTAATTTCGGTTACTTTATGGTAAAGTGATTCCTACACGTCAACTCATCAGCATTGGTTAGTCCCCTAAACTCTGTCTTTACAGCTGAATGATTCACAAACGCTATAAATTAGTAAGAATGGAACATTAAAAGGATCTAGATCAAAAAATCATAACAACATAACACTAAATACAACTGCATAAACAGTAAGCATAGTCAAATCAAGCATAGTAGCAAAGTATAAACGATATTCAAACACAGCTCTACCAGCTTTTCCCACAAAATTAACAACTGCCAAATGCTTTACGACCACAATCTCATTTGTATAAAGAGACAACAATGAAGTAGTCAAAGAAAAGCCACTTCCTTTCTCAAACCCAAACAACTCTCTCATTAACATGTATCTACATGTACTCGTACAAGTGAAGGCTTTATACTATGAACGTGACAGAATCAAGAAGAAGGGTTAAATCCCTCCAATTGGCACAGCACTGTGAAATGTGATGCCCAGTCAGGTTTCATTGCTTCACCTCAGCTGATGACCAGAGGCGATTAGGCACTGCCTGTCGCCAGCCTCCACAAATCAGCATTAGCACCAACATTTTCCTCGCTGAACGGATCCCTTTCTACATTAATGTAATACAGCCGAAATAACTTAATTCTGGGAGCATTTACCGAGACATGACCGTGGAAATTCTTTGTGGGTCAATAAACAAATGCCTCTGTTAGCTTTCAAGACTTTGGTCAGGGGTAAATCCTCAATGGCTGGCTCCTTTCTCTGGAGAATTCCTGAATGCTTCTCACACAACAGAAAACGGTTTTGAATGGTTTAAATGGTTTATTGCTATCAATGTTATGTTGGGGGGAAACGCCATACCATGTTATGGAGGTCAAGTAGGTCAAAAATGTGTGTTCAAATGCCTTAAAGGAATAGTCATCTAATTCTGTCATCTTTTACTCACCCTTGAGTAGTTCCAAATCTGTATGAATGCTGAACACAAAGGAAGACATTTTACTATATTTTACTTTATATTTACTATGGAAGTCAATGGTGACCCAAAACAGCCTGGTAACAAACATTTTCAAAATATCTTCCTTTGTGTTCAGCAGAACAAGGAAATTCATACAGATTTGGAACTACTTGAGGGTGAGTAAATGATGACAGAATTGAAATTTTTGGGTGAAAATGATCATAAAAGACCACCTTCAACCAACTAGAATTCACGTTGACCCAACTACTAACTACTTACATTCAGATCTTTGGTTTTGGGGTAAACATGTAATTAAGGCCAAAAGAAGAAATTTCCTGATCATAAAGAAAAATATCTATACCAAAAACCATTGAACTGTCTTCAAGGTACCCACCTTTCTTGTGTTGAGGGCTACCACTCGACCTCAGAGTGGGTGTCGCAAGGGACTTTGGAATGACGTCTGGCCCTTTTGGGGTAGCTGACTTCCTTGCGGAGTCCATCTTTGTAGGCGTGCTGGCTTCAAGGCCTGATTCTGTTTTCGAAGGGGTGCTGACTTCCTCAGAGTTGGGATCACTGGGATTGGTCTCTGGAACAGCTGGGGAATCTAAAATGACAAGATAAGTGACAAACGTCAACCGAGAGATGAAGACCAGTCGAACTTCATTCCAAACCTACAGCAAACGCTCAAGTGTATTTGTCTACTCGATGTGTGATTACACAGAAAAGTCATTCACAGTTACATTCCACAGAGATTACATCCTGATTGATTTGTTTTCGATTAGCACACATGATCCATAACAGAATGTTTCGGTACAGCAAAGATCAAAAGAGTTAAAGTCACGCCCCCAGGCAGCACAATATGAACCTCAACTTCCCTCTAATCAATTGATTATTGATAGTTTGATGGATTGCTCTGACACAAGAACATAATGGTGATCTTGCAAACTTCCACTTCCCTCAAGAACATCGATTTATTGGCTAGGAGAAAGAGAGTCTTTCTTACTGTTGATCAGACACTCGAAACTAAGCCATTTACTTTCTGCAAGTGGAACACACTCCAACGTCTGCCAACTCATAGACATTAGATGATCACGCAAATACCAAACATCGTATTTTCATGCTCTAAAATAAATACTGAAGAAATATTTCATATTATAAACTGTGTTTCAGTGGCTCATATTAACCAAAAAGGTTGCAACCAACATTCTGCATCTTTAATTATATTTAAAAGAACGCAATCACAATTGTGATTAATCACAATCATGGAACATAATTTACTCTCTCAAAGCTGATCACTGTGTTGTGTAAATCTGCATTAAACAATATAAGATTCAAGGTTATTCTATTTCTAATGTTATGCCAAATATCATATATAAGAATCATATTTATTCTGAATCTTAACACAGAATTGATGTCGTCTTAACTTAGAGCACGACTTCCTGAATCAAAATCCAACAAAAGCAGAAAGCAAGGAGCTAAAGATTCTCACGCCTAATGATGAGCGTGTTGCTTACCTGGATGTTTTAACAGACTAAACTCTAAATAAAACTAAATTTATCCAAGAAAATGAACAAGAAAACGAGTTCTGGATATCTGACATCTTAAAGCCATGATGTCATGTCGAGACAGTCCATACACTCAAGGAGGAGGTTCAACACATCACTTGTTTTTTTACTGATAAGAGCGTGACCTGGGTTAGAGTCCAATTTGATGTTGGCCAACAGTACAGACTTAATGTGTCTATGTATAAACAAACACAGAAAGACAGACAGATTTTAAAAAAGAAAATAAACAAATAACTGGATCATTGAATCAAAGCTCTGAATCAATACAATGACACAGACATTGATTTGATTCACATAAATTATTTGAACTTGCCAACTCACTACTGAGGTTCAAATTGTTCAATTGGTTCAATTGTTATAAAAATAAAAGCATCAAAGAAATACATTATACATTATAAATACATATCATCTTGCTCTATACCACACCCTATAGAGTAGAAATCGGCTTGTCTAGTAAATATGAAAACATCCTGTATTTACTCAGAGGCTGTGTTTTCACCACCTCAACATGTCTATTCAGCTGCTGTGAGGCGGAAGAGTTTTCCTGACAGTGGACTTTTTTGTCCATGCGAGAATGAGATTGGACCGTATGGCAATGAATGAATAAGGTTTTAAGAGTTTCGCAGTGACAAATATTTGGAGATTTTTCAGCTCATGTCTGCTTTAGCTTTCAGATGTGCTTTAGGCAAGATTTACTCCTTCTGATCCACCCTGAATCCATTTTCCTCTCTGCACTGGCACTGCACACTGTCCAGGGACAAACCAAGTTAACGCTGCCATGCACTGCATTATTCATGGTGAGCTAAAAATACCATTACCACCAGACATGAAATTATAATAAAGACATTAAGCATGAGGAAGGTTTTAAAGTAGTAGTAACTAAGAGTACAGCTATTACAGACAATTCTGTAATGTGACCGCTGATTTCTGTTGCATTATGCATTTGCTTGGTACTCATTATTATTTCTGAAAATAGACTGACACTATAGCAGTGCACCATGCTGTCATCAAGCAGGCAACTGACACATACAAAAAAGAAATATTAGAAGCAATGCATCCAGTCACCAAAATAGAGGTCAAATGTATTTTAATAATTAACTAATTAATAAAAATGGTGTATTTATTTAAAAAATATTTCATATATGTATCTGAGCTGTATAAAAACATTTATATTGCAAGGCAGTTTTTATTTCAACTTTTTAATTGTTTTTACTTCATCTTTTTTTGTTTTGTTTTAAAGACTCAAACGTACACTAAATTAACAGGTTTAATATAATGAATAAATATGTAAAATAGTGTATAACTTTCTATTTGACCGTTTCAGCCAAAAGATAATACATTTTCAGCCAAAAATTGTCAGGTGTTGAAATGTTTGTGCATCACTAACAGGCAAATATGTTTCATGTTAAGATAAAATGCACCTACTGTATTAAAACATGTTATTACGTTGCTCTAAAACCACAGAAAAACGGTTAAATGAAGACTACAGAGCAGTCTCCCCAGAAAGGGCGCATTGATCCTGAAGGGTATAGAGCTTGAGCAATGCTCTTTTTCAAATATGGAAATGAGACAAACAGGGAGCCGGAAGTGGAAGCAAGCACTGACCGTTAAATCAAAGATCGGAAGAGGTGAGTGGGGGGTTGGGGGGAGAACAGAAGAACTGGGAGGCCGACTGAGAATGGATCTGCATCTCATTTGAGGCCTAATGAATTACCTCATCCTCAATAACACCCCCCCGGCCCCTCGCTCCTCACCCCGGATGGATGATGTAAGCAGGCAGGGTGCCTCTTCTGGGGGAAGTGTGAGGGAGAGGAGCAGACTCACTGGAAGCCCTGAGTAAACACTAGCTGCTGGGACAGAGCCAAAGAGACAGAGGGAGAGACTATGAAATGGTGCTGCAAAGTTCTGACTGTCTGGACTTGCTAAAATGTGATGCGTCAAAACAAATTTACTTAAGCCCCTAAGATTCAAGCTTGAGGTGCCAACAAGTGCACTGTATGACAGTGAACCAATAGGTCACTGCATGCTCGACGAATAAGCTTAGGATTTTCTCGACGGTACCTTTGAATGCTTCACGTTGGAGCTTAAACTTGTTTTTGCATGTGTGTGTGTGTGTGTTTGTGGGAGTGTCTGAGAGCAGAGAGGAAAAGAATCTTTAAGGGTTTTGTTAAGGGAATTGTTTTAATTATAGTTTCAGTTTACAATACCATTTACAAAATAGGATTGTTTTGTAAACAATACCATTTGAAAACATGCATATTTTTAACATTTTTGAATTTAAAGAAGAAACCAATCCAATAAATAGTTAAAACTTGAGGCTTAGTACTATAGAGAAGTAATAAGATTTTCAGTTCAAATGTTTTCAGCTTATTAAGTTGGCTTGAAAAAGCCAACTTACTGATCTACTATCTAAACTTATTAAGTTGGCTTGAAAAAGCCAACT
>JAUCMS010000028.1:19132834-19168448 GCA_032357445.1 Enteromius radiatus | reverse complement strand
CTTTTTCAAACTTCTATCTCCGGCTTTTTCAAGCCAACTTAAAGTTTGTCTACGAACTTTACTATCTAGTTTGTTTTGATATACAAGAATGACATGAAGTTGCATCAAACATTATAAGCATCATTCCGTGTAAGTTGTGTTAATTGTAATTATTAAGCAATTACAATTTCAAGCAAATAATCAGCAATTATTGATGTAGAAATAGAAATATCGGACTAGGTGTGCAATGAACATTGAAGTCACTACAAAAAAGCCAATATGATGTGCATATCTGTTCAACCAAACACAAATTAAATTCTATATCAATGTGACAAATTGTGTCGTTGCTTGTCAGCCGTAAACAATGTAACTCTGTTGTGTACTGACAATGATATTTACCATTCAGTGACAACTGTCTTTGCTAAATAACAGAATCCCCTCTTTACAACCACAGACACAATGAAATAGGACGACTGTGTGTGGTTTGAACTCAACAGAACATCCCTTGGGTCTGTAACCACAATACTCCAGCATGTTTTCCTCTAAAGCAAGATCCCCAGAGGAAGTGACTCTGCCATATGTGGCAATACTTCAACGAATGAAGGCCACGGCTGACATGCAGAGATGGATGCAATTCCTAACTTCCTGCTCGGTCATGATGCAAGCTGTCATCCCCATGACTAGCGCAGTTTGTTAAGCATTCAAAGACTTTTCTCATAATGACAGCAACCAATTTCAGCATAAAATTAACATACCTCATCATTTAATGAATTTTTACTGAATAAAAGTATTAACTTCTTTCAATAAAAACCCAAACTGGTCCCTACAAGCTTGAGAACCAGTATGATTTTGGAGGAAAAAAGTCTATCAGAAATGTTCAACCAGTTCATTTTAAACCAGTGAAGACCTAAACATCAATTGAAGACAATTTTGCTAAACTCAGTGTTGGGGTTTCCAGCTCCACCCAACAGCAGAAGCCTAATTATGGGATCCATATACACACCAACCTCAGCACTAAAGCACTTACATGTACTGTGTGAACTCACTCAAACTACGAGCAGGAGGAAACTTGCCAAGAGCGAGATCTGCAAACTGAGCGCTAACTATCACATGGGGAATTAAAAACACAAGGCCTTAGACAAACATTTAGAAATTTTGGTTTGGCCAACCAAATGGTCATATGATTTGAATTTATTTCTGTTAGCATCCGTATCTAGCTAATGTAAGCAGTGTGCTGCTTATTTGATGGCCAAATCCAAAAACATCAACAATCAAATATTGATCTGAGGTTAGGTTAGCGTCATCATAAAAGCTTGGAATCTCCATTAGTGGTTTCAAATAATTTTACCCCTTTAAGTTTTGAGGTTAAATGCATCTTTTGTGTGAATCATATCATCTTTATAACCTACTGCCATTTTTTATTTGTGCCTCATCAAGACTTTTCAAACCACACCAGCTTGTACCATGTCCCTTTTCTTCAAAAAAAAAAAAAAAAAAAAAAATGTAGGAAAGTTTAGGATTTTGGATTTAGGATTACATTTAATGTAAAAACAAACAGTATATCTATAATTGATACTAGGTCATACTGCACATTAAATTAGATTTTCTTAGCTATTTATTTTATATGTTTGGACAAAATAGTAAAACCTTCATATTGACTTTATAACTTAATATTGGCTTGTGAACCTGAATTTGAGAAAACTGGCATTTAGTTGTGTCAGACATTACAACACAGATCAGCTGACCGTCACTGCATACCAACTTCTCCATGATATGATCTTCACACCTCCAGTCCTCTCAGAAGAAACAGACTGAAAATCCTTTGACAACATACAGCAGGGCTCAAAGTTCAGTACAGCTGTTATGGACTAAAACTAGGACACATCCAGACATCAAAACATGAGATTTAAGGAGAGTAAACCAGGCAAAGGAGTGACGGAGTGACAGAGAGGAAATGCCCTCATTGAATTCCAAGGCTGCCTGTGTCTTGATCCTTGAACTTTACACAACCTTTAAGATGATATGTCAAAGAATGTGGCTTGGGTATTTAAAAGGCGCTTAAAAATTCTTTGGAGTGAGTTTAAAGTCAGCATGAAATGAAAATTTTAAATGAAATACATGTGCACTGATCTTTGTGAACAATTCAGCATTTATTTAATTTTCTGAATCAAAATATCATAGCTCAATCTTTGGCAATAAATATTGGACTCATATTTTCTTTGCAAACCCCCTCTTTTCTTTACAATTGACTGCAAGCTTACATTAAGATCTGCCTCCACCCATTTTGAACTGCAACAAAATGGAATTTTGACCAACTTTGGAGAAACTTACCCACATAAAAAAAGTCTATTAAACTGACTAAAGCCTAATCCCAATTCTATTTTCTACCCCTTTGCCAACCCCTCGCCCCTTCCCCTTGAAATAAAGTGGAAAGGGGAAGGGTTAAAGATTTTCCCCTAAAAAAATGGGACACTACTACTACACTGCTATACGTCATCATCCATTGTCACTAGCTCCTAAAGTTACGTAGGACGATGTAAGCACCATTCATTTACATGTACACATATGGCCGTAAGCGAAACAAAACAATGCATTACCACATGCAGTCAAGTCACCGGGTATATGACATAAAAATATATTTCCTAATATTGTGCAATCAGTGCTATCCGGCTAGCAAACTTTAGCGATTTTTTTGCAAACGTTTCTTTACAGAACATCACTGTAAACACAAGCACAAGACGGTAATATACATATAATGAAAAATTGTCATAAAAATCCTTATTAAAGGCAAAAATTACTTACATTTATGGGTCTGCTTGCTCGAGTGAGCAGCCATGTTGGAAATTTCTCTTAGCCCTTCGTTTGAAGTGAGGTCCCGAAAAATCTTCGTTTGGAGGGCTATCTAGCCCTTCCCCTTCCCCCTACCCCTCCAACCAAAAGAGAATTGAGACACCCCTAGGGGTAGGGGAAAGTGTAGGGTAAGGGGTAGAATTGGGATTGGGCCTTAAACTTTGGTCAAACTCTATTGCAATCAATTTACTAATATATGGAGTTGCTGCCTTAAATGAGTCAAGGGTCCATTTTTAGATAGGATGTTGCCTTAAAGGTGCTTATAGAGCAAAACAGCTCACTAAGCTAATGTTTTGGCTGATTATGTAACTAACACGCTCACATCCACAAGCAAAACATTCACAAAGGGCCTAAAACTGTGAAGACTCTAAAGATGAAACATGTGATCTGCTTTATCTTATGGGAGACCAGCTCAAAACTTCAAACCTGCAGGTTAGCAGACTAACTTGATTTCAGTGCACTGTGTCAGATAATAGTGACACTTTACATGCAGTCTTCTAACAGCGACTAACAGATCAGTCCATCACGTTTAGTTTTTTAAAAAAGGACAAAGACTCCAGTGTAATGGAGAATGATAGTGGCGGTGCATTTGGTGTGTGTCCTCTGACATATTCTGGTGCGGATGGATGCCTTCATCCCGTCAGAGAGGGACAACAGAAACATGCTGTCCTGCATGTCTGTGATCATGTTTAGGACTGTGATTCACACCATCTGTGTGCTACACGGGAAAGAAGACCTGACGTGATTCCATCTGTATGCAAGCATGAGCTCTGGAATCTTGTCACACCGTTCCTACCCCGTCCCTTCGCTCTTCCTTCATCTCTCTCTCACTCCTCAGCTGAACAGAAGACACACATTCAGTGAGGAATGTTTAGCATTCCTAGCACTCAGTGGCCACACCAGAAAACACAGCGCCTGCTGTAAATGACAAATATGAATGCTGTCTTCAGACTAAGAAAGCTCTCAACGTCTGTCCATATTTCAAGACCAACATCAAAAATATCTGAAGTTTAAAATGGACAATTCACCAAAAATAAAATAAGCTAGTATTCACTTCTGATCTTCTCATAATCATCTAATTAATCATCTGATAAGCACGAAGAAAGATTTTCTCATGAAAGCACAGAAATAAATAGAATAAACATCAAGCCTTTTAGTGAATAATGACTTTGACTTTTGACTTTGACTCACCCAGAAACGAAAATCAAACTCATGCGGTCCAAACTTGGATGACAATGTTTCTTCGGGGGGAGGGGTGTTTTCTCTTTTGTCTGTATAATAAACTAAGCATGGTTGAATATTGTTTTTTCATTGACTTACATTATGGACAAAATGAAACAGTCTTTTGTGTTTCGCAGAAGATAAAAAGCCATAAAGGTTTTTATGAAACCCCTAAAGGGTTAAAAATTCTGTATCATTTGCAAAACTTTCTAAATCGTAATAATAATAATATGAGATATTGAAACATTAAATAATGGGTTACATGAACATAGATTTGTTTGTTTCTGACAGGAACTTTTGCTAGGGAACGCAAAATGCTTTGTGACTTGTGAGTCAATGCAAGTTTCTGCAGGAAATATTTTTAATAATCAAATTTTCCTTTTTCCCTTGTTTAGAATGACATTAAGGTGAATAAATTAATGCTGAACTATCACTGAACTATCACTTTTCCCATGTAAATTGGAAACTACAGCGTATTTGTATGTAGTGGTAAAAGATTACCACAACTACAAAGAGGATTTACTAGATTCTTTATTCAATGCAAACCTTTGTATGTATTGTGGGAAGCAAAATGAATGAATACATACTGTACACCATAGGTGACGTGCAATATTTTTGAGGTCATGCAAATTGGATTATCGAGAGTCAAGCCTTCCTATTATGAAGAAAGAAAAAATAAAACAAAATCTGGAGTACAGTATGTGGCCTCCAAAATCCCTTTCCTTCAGATTTCCTTGCCATTTTCTGGGTCTGACAAAATCCAATTCTTCCGAGAGGATTAATTACTCCAGAGACACATTTTCTAGGCCAGATTTGATGCAGTAGAGAACCACATTTATTTCTCAGGCTGAATGTGCTTCCGTTATCACTGGTGCATGTGTGTGTGAGTATTCAAGCTTGTGGTTGGGATTTATAAAATTAGATCATTTAATTGTTACATGTCAATTAAACACAATCCCCTGTAGGCTGTCGACGCTCATTTAAAAACATCTAAAATGAAGCCAAGGTAAAAAATTTTAAAAAGAACTAAATAATTCCTAACGGGATAGCATTTTATCCTAATTTAGTGTAGAGTAGAATGTAAAGTTGTGGTTTCTGTATTCTGTCATTTGTTGTTAACCCCAAAAATGGGGTCATTTGCTGCTCATTACATAAGAGACAGGGTTCAGGGTTCTGAAACTGAATGATATTGTTTCACAGGCGTGACAGAGAGGGGTGTGTGTATAAGAATGTGTGTTGGGGGTTGCTACATGTTACACAACAGAAACCGGCCCTTGTCAGACAAACTCTTTAGCATCAACAGAGACATGGACACAACGATTTTCTAACAAAACCTATTATTTAAATGACATTTATGCATAATGAAAAAATATATAAAGCTATGGATCATGCTCCCATATACAAAACTTTTTATGCAATAGCCTGAACAAATTTATTCTACAATTGTTACAAATTTAACCACACTGCAAAAGATTTTTGATATTTGATTAACACATGTTTATATAGAATGCTATTAAGCAGACTGAATTGCTCAGTCTGCTGAATGACATATTTTGACAAGTATACCATTTCAAATGGATATCCATTTACAGCAGCCAACATTTATTGATCACAATAAAAACTGGCACATTCTCCCCAACAAGAGCATGCAGACCTTGACATGTTTAACGTTCTGTTGAAACCTGGATTACCATGAATAACAAAGTAAACACTGCTTTAATAAGTAATAAAACATTGCTGAAAACAGTCCTCTTTGTATTCTATTTACTTTTAAAATAGTAAATTGTCCAGAAATAACGACAGACTCATTAATCTGACACCATTTGGCCAAAAAAAACTGAGAAAATATGTCTATTTGATTTAGCGAATCTTGAGTAAATATGTTTAAAATAAGCATTTAGCTATTTAAATACATTTCATTCATAGTCGGTAATAAGTATGATTTCATACATCACCGTTATTGTTATTAGACATCAGTCAACCAACTCATTTCAGTTCTTATTAGTTACATTTCAATATAAACAGACCAGATAAATGGGTAAAACAGGCCTTCCAGTGATCCCGCTTTATTGAATGCAATGAATCAAGCACACTACGATTCTTAGGTTAGTAAAGGGAGAATATAACGAAAGACAGCCAAACATTGCAGACAGCTGGGGGTGTAAAACGAAAGGCGGGGGGAACCGAGCAGCACTCGTGCCTGAATGCAGATCTAAAGAAAAGAGAGATTAGAAGATGCTCTTCAAAAGTCCTGACAGCTCTCATTCAGAGCAAGCTATTAACATGGAGAACTTAAATTTACTTGCCGTTTTCTCTCAAACAATTGAATAATGGGCTACTAAGTGTGCGCTACCATGCAGTGTGTCTTGTTTTGTCTTGGTATAAAACGAAAGGACAACGAAAGGTGATCAATCAGTCTTAAAGCACAAACCAAGCCCTTCTATGAAGGATAAAAAGAAAGTTAATGAGTAACAGTCAACAGTGAATGAAGTCTTCAATGTAAAGGAATCAAACACAAAAGCAGCATCTTGTTAAAGTTCTGAGAAAGAAACTTGAGTCCAGTTTAGGACAAAATGTTCAGTTTGAAAGTTTTGCAAGTGACTAAACTTTATAGTCTTTAAGTGTTTTACCAATGTCTCGATGATATAGATAGGCATGTTCCTCAAACAGAGACCAGTCACTAAGACAAGACATGACACATCTGCAAAATCCAATTACTTTCTGAATGACTTTTTGTAAACATTATCACCAACCCCACTAAAGCACTGCAGGGTATCATGAAGAACAGACCAGTGCTCAGTTATAATGATGACCCTCCAGCATGAAGCCAACACATTATGATGCTGCAGGAGGGCTCCATGTTACATAACAAATCATCCTCCTAATCAAAAGCAACAGCCAAATCCCAAGACATAAAGATCCACTCAGTTTTCTCAGCAGATCCATTAAATCGCTGTAATTTGAGTTGAGAAATAGATCAACTGACATGTTACTGTATATTCATGCCTATCAGGACATGCATAATTGCAGGGTGTATCCTGATTCAATGGCAGTCTCACTAGCTGTTACCAGGGAATGTATCATCCAAATCACTTTGAAGATCATATGCTTCTACTTATTGGGTCAATGTCAAGATGATGCAGTCAACAGATTCATTAGAAATCACTTGCACGGGAGCAGAAGTGTTTGATGATGAATCAATCACAGGGATCCGTTGAAATTCGTCTTTAATCATTTTGCATTCTAACGTTATAGACTGCAGGAGTGATGTCACAGAAATAGGGCGGTGCATTGCAATCAGGCGTCACAATAATCCATGACATCCGCAGATAATGACAACAAAACATCATGCTAGCAGGCTGATCATCGCTGGATAACTAGTAACTAATAGCTAGTACCGTTAAACGTTATGAACACGTCATATATCTAATTCGTTGTCCACATGGATTGTGAAATTCCCTCGTGAATATCTCATGATTGAGATTGAATCACTGTAGCACGTCATGTATGCCCCCATTAACACGTCATATCTTGGATAAACAGATGTTAGCTTATAGAAACCGAGACCGTTTGACATAATGCACAAAAATTCAATATAAATACATGTTTGTCTATATTAAAGTAAATGTGCACCTAACAATATATATACAAAGTTACATAAATAACGTAAGTATATTAAATAAATGAATGCAAATGCATTTATTTAATGTAATATAAAGAACAGCGGAAGCCCTAGCATTATTATATTTCAATATTTAACGTTATTATTATTATTTATTTATTTTTTTCAAATTTAATAAACTATCTTCAGGATGTGTAATTGCACACCTTGTTAAAGTTAACGTTTAACAGTTTCTGTATCGTTCTTACGAGACATTGGGTGGAATGTAAAGGATTCTCTATTCAGCTGACTATAATCATACACGGATCATAAATCACGAGGGAAAATACTGCTTTATTAAGGAAACATAAACGCCGACTTACGTGCTTCTGGGGGTGTGAACTGATTTATCCCAGGCTGTGTGTCAAGGTGGTTGAATTCCATGTTTGTCGTTAACGCATGCGGATTTTCCTCTCTAAAATGTATTCATTCCTTCCGTGAGACTGGGAGAAACTTTCTTCGATCGCTCCGGGTTTCCACAGGCACCACGAAACCGATCCCTGTTTCTGTTCTGCTCTAATCCCCCAAAAACAATCAACTGTAGGAACTAAAAAAATATTATGGATACGACTGATGCATGAAGAGCCCCTAATTTAAGTCCAGTCATAAAATTGTAGATTTGTCCCGGCCTGATGGAGCGGTGAGATTGAATAAACTTTCTGACACAGAGCGGACACGGTCTCTGTATGCTTCCTCTGCCGCTCTGAAGGTGATGGCATGTGGCTCACTGTGGGCGAGCATACGACCGTCCCAACTCGGCCTCCAGTGTGGAATGTTCCACATTTTACGTAGGGGTGTATGGAGAATTAAGGGAATCCATAATTACCGCAGATGGTTTGCTAGTTCTGTTTAGAAACTAAAACGAATTCAGAAATAGTTTGAACATATTTACTGTGTATTTTTAATCGTTAAAAAGCTCTCTTCTTTTAAAAAGCGTCACCTATTTTACCTGTCCAACCTGTTTTACATTAGAAGGTTCCGTCTGCTTGCGTTGCATGTTTCTGACTAAACTACATTTCATTTTAGAAAGATGCCATAAAACTTTTCAAAGTTAATGTTTTCCTATTTATTTTCTCTCTCTATCTCCTTTTCCCCGTGCAAATTATATGCATAAATATACATACAATTTTTAAAGGAATAGTTCACCCCAAAATGAAAATTACGTCATATTTTACTCACCCCCAAGCTATCCAAGGTGTTTATGTTTTTGCTTCTTTCAGACAAACACAGTCAGATTTTTTATTTTTATTTTTTTAATTATCCTGGCTCTTCCAAGCTTGGTAACTTAATGCTGGTGGATAGTGGCCCCTATTTTGAAACTTAATAAATCGGATATGTTCATCATAAATCTAACCTATATGCCTCCGGGTAGTTAACACATGTCTTCTGAAGAAGATTGAAGGGTTTTTGTAACCAAAATATTTCTATTTTTAAAATTATAACTCAAATCACTGACCGCCGGCCAGAGGTGGGTAGTAACGAGTTACATTTACTTTGTTACATTTACTTGAGTGAATTTTTTGAAAATTTTTTGAGAAATTTTTTAAAAAAAAGTGGTTTGCTGAATCTTATGAATTACGAAGCTGCTTGCCACCTGTAGAGTGCAGCTGGCATCTGCTCAAGAGAGGATAAGAGTGGACGCTAAAGGGAAGAGGGGGGTTGGTGTAGGAGTGAAATCGGGGGGTGCAAATGGCACGCTTGAGAGGGGACATCCCGTCCCCCGAAAAGACCAGTGGGGCTCCTTTGTGCAGCTGTTGGGCTGTATTAACACAAACCCCCAAGAGCCACCTGTCACTGCAACTGGACAGAGAGGTTTGGGGGAGTTAGGAGGAGACAGGAACCCCAATAAACAATCTTTCTACCGGGGCCTATAAAGTATGTCAAGTCCACGTCTTCACATTCAAAATTAAACTGCTATCTCCATTCAACATTTGGAACTGAACTGAGGTTTAAACAGAATTCTCAACGTTTAATGGCACACAACCCTGTTCTATTTATATGAAAAGCATCATCTATAATCTATGCATGGTAAACTATATAATTAGTTTGAACAGACCTTATTCTGAAGCTGACTCATCCTGCAAAGCTTTAGATTTGAATAATAAAATGAAAAGACACAAAAATTAACCACGAATCTGCTCCATCTATTCAGTGACCCCATGCTCTTCACTTGCGCTGTTTAAGCATGACGCTATAATGTAAAAAAAAAAGACTCACTCAAAAGCTTCTTTATGAGTTGAAAATGAAGAACAAATGAGGTGTGACAAAGCAGAAAATAGTGCAGATTTGCTTTATTGAGGACAGGTTTGTGATTACACGGGCAATGAAAATGCAGCACTTCATTATGGAAAATAAGAACAAATCAACCATATGCCACTCACAAAAAAAGTACTGGGAACTAAAGATGTGAACACACATACACAGAATATTTATGCCTCTGTGGGCGTACTACAACTTTAACAAATTCTGGGCAATATTTTCTAATGCCTTTGTTGGATTTGATAGCTGAATAAAGGCTGAACTGTGAGGGACATCCAACCACGGAGTAAACAGGAGAGCTCTAATATGATCAAATCAAAATTAGAAAGAGAAATAAGACTGGGTGAGAAGCCTGGTTTAACTAATTCATTGTCAAGAGAAGAAATCTCTTGAATGAATCCGATGAATCATGTTTTTTTTTTTTTTTACATGCTTCTGTTTCACGTGTTTTTGTGGATAGCGTTCCACACCCAAAGAGTCACTCATGTTGCATGTGCTTAGTAGCTCAGATTTAAGCGGACTGAGCTGAAAACACAATATATTTCAGTGCAGATTTGTTCTCATGCCTCCTAAAAATATGATAAAATGACTTTAAAGTATCTAAACATAAGAGTTTAATTGCTGTTTGACATCTAGCGGTTTGCTCCATTGCTATCCATTTTGGACATTTGGCTTAAAACTTTAGTTTTATATGCTTGGTGAGGCTCAGGTTCAATAGAGTCAGTCTCGAGAAGCCTGTCTATTGTCCTGCAGAACCCAAGGGTCAGCGTCTCTGCATGGTCAGGGTCATCAGTGGCCCCTTAATGAAATCACAATAACAGGAATGCCCAGAATGCACCCAGATAGACCTTTAGTCTTTCATAAGTGTGTTTCTATGTGAGGAACGTGGTATCAGCCAACTTTAGAATAGAGTTAGTGAGAGAATGTCGCATTGAGAAGAAGCCTGGGCAGTCTCATCTGTTCATTGTTTGAAACATTTCTGCTAAAGTCAGTTCTGCCTTGTAGAGTTCAGATGGGAAGCAACAGGATGGGGTTGACAAATCATAAATAAAACAATGTGGTGTCAAATGAATCAGGCCACTTTGTTTATTAGAGATCATAATCCACAGTAGAATGAGAAACCAGTTAGTCAGCATACTGTCTGAAATAATTGTCTCCTGTCAGCCACAGTTCTGGTGTAATGTTGCATGACATTAGATATTATAGTGAGGTAATGTAAACCAACATTAAGCAATGCCACAACGTGAATGTATTGAAAAACATTCTTGAAATAAGAAATTTGAAATAAGGTTTCAAATTTTTATTTATTTATTTATTTATCCCCCCAGGAGTTTTCTATTGAAGTGCCCTTATTATGGGACATAAAAGGTTCATATTTGGAGGTCCCAATTTAAACAACAGGGTGAGATGCATGCAAGGTCATAACAAAACTTTCATTTTCTTATAATATGTAGCCTATTCATTTTGCCCCGAGCTTTTAACGCTCCAAAAGCGGCATCTAGTGGCAAAAAATAAATTTGAATTTTCATTCAGACCGCAAAAATAGTTTTCCCGGGTATGCGCGCACCAAGTGGGCGGGCAATATGCTAATGTTTCATATTGACGTCAACATGAAACTGCTTGGGACTAGTTTTAAAAACGACTAATTTCAATGATTCTTTTTTTAGAGACAGTAACTTTATACCGTGCCCTTTCAGACTTTGCAGGATGTTTTCTTTCACAGAACTATGTTACACACTGCATGCAAGGTCATTTTCAAGAATCCATAATATAAATATAAAATTATATTAAGGTAACGTGCCTCACAAAACAAGGTTATTGTTGGGTGGAATATCATGATAAGGCATAATTTTGCATAGTGAAACACCTACTGTGCAACCATTTGCTTTTGGCCAATATAAAATTTAGATATATTTAAGTCAACCAACTAACCACATACATATGTAGCTAACAAAGCAAAATTTCAAGGTCAAGATACAAGAACATAAAAGCTAGTCAACAGTGTTAAAACTGTACTGTTGTTGTACATTTTAACTTTTGCTTTTTTCTTGAGTCCTATTATTTAGAGGATCGCTTTGTTTCTTTGTATTATATGATTGAGGCAACAGATCAGATGTCATTACAGTTTTTTCAGATTAGGTCCTAATTGTTGGGGTGAGAATGAAACAAAGGATTACTGTGAATCTCAGGTGTCTTATCCTTCTGAGATTTCTTATCAGAGTTGCATTTAAATCTATGTCCACTCAGGCTACTTAACTCACTTAAATCAGTAGATTAGTAGCAGGAGTTACTGTAACTGGTGTTTTTTTTTTTAGATTAGATTACATGCAACTTTATTGTCATTGTGCAGAGTACAAAGCATATGCAATACAAAAGTATTCAATGGTGTAATTTGGAGATTCGGTTATGTGATTTGTCAATCATTACACAACCTTATAAAAATAATGAAAAAATATTAGCGGCATATGTTACATATTGTGCAGCAACAAGTATGTAAACTGCAGACATTAAGAATTTTTTTTTCTTATAGCATAAGGGTTCTTTTTACACGTTTCATGATCTTAAACTTTCAGCAATTGCAACTGAATTAACAAAATATATATATATATATATATATATAGATAGATAGATAGATAGATAGATAGATAGATAGATAGAAAGAAAAATAAATAACATGCTGCAATTGAACACTGTTGTTACCCATGTAGGTAACAGAGTAATGCACACACAAATGTGAATATGAAAAGACATTCACCATCACACTTCACCTCTGGACCCCTTTCCAAAGCCATGGATTGAACCTTGCACTGCAGAAACCACAGCCCCCATTTGCCCTTTTACACCTTCATGTGGCCTCCACCCCCTACTCCACCATCCAAAGATCCGCCCAAAGACTCTTTCATTACCATGACAAACATTGTACTTACCGGGAATATAAAGAGAGAATGAAAAGAGGACAGAGTGGGTGAATGACCCACTGTGACCCTACTGGACCAGTTTAAAAGCTTAAATTCCTCTTTAAAATGTCCTTCACTGTTGAAGTATAGCCCACTGGTACGTTTTGAATGACAGCGTTTTTTAAAAGAATTGAATTGTAGCTTCCACTCACCTTCCATTCACTGCAAGTGCAGTAGAAACAGCTGTGGTGTCACACTAAAGCTCTACTATTCAGATATTATTTACTTATTCAAAATGCTTATCACCTTACTTAAATATTATCAAACATCTCCTCCAACATCTCCAACAAGCAACTGGCAGATGTTCTTGTATTGGTGACATTCCTCTGGAGACTGTTCAAATGTTGCATGAATCTATCTCAGCTGTATTAAACACAAAAGTTCGTAAAACACCTTTAAAAGTTTGCCTATTTATTAGTGTTAACATTATTTTCTCCAGCTTCTGGAACTCTCTCTTCTCTCCTTCAGTAAAAATAATTCCATGTCAAATGAGTATCTAAGAGTTATTATCCGTTCACCAAATGTCATTTCTTCGCATAATGCGGACCACATTGCAGTTTTAGAAAACTCGAGGCTGTAGAGCAGTGATAAAACAGCTTTATTTCAAAATGGTGGAAAATCTCATTGAGGAAAAAAGAACATCCTCCTGCTAACAGAATGAAGTTAGTCCAAAAGCCAAAATCCCTGTGCAGAGATCCCTATTCAATGGATCGCACCACCAGTCTTCTCAAGGAGAACGATAAAGAGGTTTTGATCTCAAAAGAAGGAGAGAATGAGCTCAATAACATACACAGAAAAAAAGAAGCAAATTCTGTTCAGTTAACCTCAAAATCTCTGGCCGAAGCAGTGACATCTGCTCCACCTGCTGAAAGCACCACTAACCGTGGAGAGCACTGGACTACAACCAGATTTCAAGGGCAAGCTATGCTCTGCTAGTCATACCCTTGCCAAGTCATTAAAAAGCAATCGATGTATAATCAATATAAAGCAAACTGAAATTCAACTATAGCTTTATTTACTGCAATGGGATTTAAAGTAAAATGACCGAAAACAAAAAGTGTTGAACTGGTTTCAAAATTATTTTAAAATCTGTACATTTACATTTTTTAACAATAAATATATGCCAACAACTTCCCGGTCATTTGTCATTCCAGTTAAGGCTGGAATACATGACTTCTGAAAGAGAGGTCTCTAGTTGCATAAAGTTAGAGTCAGTCAGGAGATTTTGGGCAGTCCGAGTTGAATCTCTGGCCTTTGAATCAGTGCAGTTCAATGGTATTGAACATGTTCGATGCCTATTTTGAGCTGATTTGTCGTGTGTTGCTTGCATTTCAGAAAAAAGTTTTCACTGGGGTGGTGTCCTTTCTACAGGTACAACTTCATACCTTTTGAAAGTGTATCATCCCAGGTAGTGACAGTTTTTGTACCTTATATTTTCCTGAGAGTATAACGTGTGATCCTCGGTTGTTTAGAGTACGATGCCCAGTTTTATTAAAAAACCATTTACAAAGTCTGAAATCTGCAGATTTGAAGCGTTGTGTAGTCTATTCCAGCCATTTTTTGAAAAATGCAAGGTATGGCTCACTGAATGACTGGAGAGGCCCATCCCACTCATTAGCTCATATCCTTTATGATGAATTGGGTGATTAATACCTTCATGTTCTTGCCTGATCATTGAAGTGGCTGACCGCACCAAAAAAGTTCAAAAAGCCACACACATATAAATCAAAAGGAGGAAAAATTTCCCTGTGGTAAAACGATCCTCAGCCTGGAGGCAGCGGTCAGAGGATGATGTAATAGCTGTTGCTAAGGCAACATAAACAGTTCAGAAATAAAGGAAGCAGGGCTGTGACTGTTAGATCAGCTTCAGCGGATGGCATCACTTCTTCCAAAGATGACTGTGAACCACCCATCTACCAAACACATACTCAGCACACTTTGTATTGCCAGTTCAGACTGAAACACGTCTCTGAGGAATGTGAACAACGTCAGTGAGATTTCACACTGGAAAATGATATTACTAATGCTTGTTTGCAACAGATGTTTTGGACTGTAAGAAAATGATATATTTACATGTTCATAAAGTATTCAGAAACTGCACCTCTATTACATATTTTGAGAAATCTGTTTTATACCTACACTGACATCCATCAAAATCAGGCAATGATGAGAAAGTCAGATGATCAACCAAAGCCTATAACAAGAAGCTTTTCCACAAGATGAAGGGCCAGTACTATAGAGAGAGAAGGTGCACACAAATACTTAACACCATCATGGTAGTTATTGTCACTGTCATTTTTTACAGTCATGCACATTTGTTCAGATGAATAATGTTGATGCAAAAACCTTGTCAGAAATCTGGCTTTATTAAAAATGTATCAAGAACAAAGTGAATTACTAATATGATTACTCAGATGTTTAGCAGGTGGTGTCAGGCTATGTGTGGCTTGGTTTTTTTAAATACAATAGATGACATTAAATACATTTTTGGAAAGTTGACATGTCCTGTCCGATGCAACACACTGTCCTCCAAATTAAACTATTTTAAACAACATTTACTAATTACTTTCATGTAGCTTTTTTGCTCTTATGAATTGGGATTACTTGGAATATTTGTTTAAATATTGTATTCGTTACAGCATGGGACCATTCAAAATGAACAAGAAAGCAATGTAGACCAGTAATTTCCGTTCACGTCTTTATTGCAATTAAACCTTTATTTCCAAAATAAATTACTAAATTGTAGTTTATTTTTTTCTAGTTTAGCTGTCAGAAATTCTTTCTCTCGTAAGGGTAGGTAATATTTAGTAAGAATGGACAATTCATAAATACAAATGCAGCATTTTGCATCAATTCCCTGCACAGTAATATGATTTTCAGATGCATAAATATTTCACACAGTATAGAACTTTATATCCATATAAAATAAATTTTGATCTCTTTCTAAAAGGTAACATCTGAGAGACTAAACTGTTCTGAGATTGTACTTTTTTTTCAACAAGCACACGTTCAACTCATAGAGTGACAGTAAAGGCCTTTATATTTCAAATAGATTCTTCAAATAATGTTTCCACAAAAACATTAAGCAGCACAACCTATAATAATTTTCAGCATTTGAAAATTATATTAATGTCTCGAGCATCAAATGAGCATATTGGATTTATTTCTGAAGGATCATGTGACATTGAGTATGGAGTAATGACCACTAAAATAAACAGTCTGGAAGACCATAGGAGCCTTCTTTCAAAAATAAAGATCTTGCTAACCCCCAAAATTTGAACAGTAGTGTTTTTTTAGTGTGTGTGTCAAGCATAGACATAAAATAACAGTACCAAAAAAAAGGCACAGACTCTAAAAACGGCAAACTCACTGAGCTCATAGCATTAAAAAACTGGTCAAGAGAGTCATTAGTGTCTGTTAGAGAATGGTATCTTCAATGTCCTCTCTGACTGGACTGAGATGGGACTTCCTCTGCTTTGCGATGGCAGCCCACAAACGACACAGCATCCCGCCTCTAAGTGACAAAAGCCAAAACACAGATTTACTTCACATTACACTATTTTATAGTCACATTATACACCTCACTATTTTATTCAGCAAGGCACATTAAACTAAGACATTTATTTTGTTATATTTGTTTTTGAGCTTTCTAACTATAATAATTAAATAATAATAATAATGTATTTTTGATCAAATAAATGTAGCCCTGGAGAGCAAGAATAAAATCTTACACTTACAGACCCCAAATAGCGGTGTGTATATGCTTTCTTCAATTAAATACTGAATTAAAACAATAACTCCTGCACCTTGGCAGATTATTCCTGTTCAGTAGTGATGTCTAAAGGACTTACTTAATGCCACAATACTGCAGATCATCTCTGCAGGTGAGATGGAGGAGAGTGTCCAAGGTGAACTCATGAAAAATGAGCTTAATGAAATAAAAAAACACAATAAAAGAAATCACTATCAACTATGTTTTTACTATTAAAAATATGAATTAGTAAAAATCAAAACTTGATCATAAGTTGAAAAAAAAAAAAAATTCACTTACTATTTCTATGGTTTTCTCATCCACTGGAACACCTCTTAACCAACGTGCCATAGCAGCATTGTGAGCATTATGGGGTGAAGGTTTTTTATCTGTGGGAAAGAATAGACATATCACACAATAGCTACATACACTGTTACTATGGATGCATAATTAACATATTTACAGTAATGTTACTGCCATGTGCTATTATTAAAAAAACTGGTCAATACAAAGCATATTGTTTCTGAAACACTTCTAGAACAGAGCTTATATCTATAGAATTATATGTTGTGAAAACGTAAGCCCCGAGGGTAAGGCATAAAATTGGGTAACAGTTACAAGCGATTACAGGGCGTGTTCTCTGAGTCTCGAAAGCTCCTCCCAGAACAAGCAGTGGCATGTGAAGCGGATTTTAATAAATGTAACACATGGCCACACCTTCTGATAGCCTCAGGTGAGAACTTTCTCTAGTATGGAGGAAGAAGTTTTAAAACAATTGTAAATACAGTGCTCATTTCAGAAGGTATAGTTGAAAAAACATGAGCAACCTTCTGTTGAAGACGAAACCCTGACCTCCAGGGCGTTGATGTGGCTTTGTTTGGTCTGAAGTGAGTTCCTCAGAAGCTCCTGGAATTCTTTCTCCTTTTCATTCAGCTGAATTAGCAACCTGGAATGCAATGCAAACAATTCCCAACCGCATGATATCAGTGTGGTTTTCATTCATCGCCCTCTTGTGGCTACTTTAAAAAATAAAGCTTGGACAACTGCAGCACTAGGTTAATGCTGGTCTATAGTTGTGGCTCCACAATGCACACACTATCATTCCAAAGCGTTTTGTTTTTTTTCCTTTTTAAATAAAAGTGTTTTATATGCTGGCTACATATATTTGATTAATAATTCTGTAATAGTAATGTTACAAAAAATGTATTACAAATTTCCAATTTGTTATATTTTGACCTCTTAAGACCCTGTAGCCTCATTTGAGGACATTAAATAGTAAATTTAGTAAATAAGTACATTTCTCGGAGACTATAAATGCCACAGTTATATCTTAATGTCCTGTACAGAGCACAATTAGGGCTTTTCAGAGATACCAAATTATTTTTTATCATGATCACTCCCTCTCCTTGTTCTTCAAAAATTGCTGACATTAATTTAGTGACACTCTTATGAAATATGATCATATTTTGTATTTAAATCTGTCTAATTTGTACATTTTGTGTCATAAATCAACATTATGGGGTCAAAATATGACTTTTTGTTACGAAACAGGACTTTAATTTCATACATGTCCTCATATGAGGACAATGGGACTAAAAGCAAGTTTATTGCGCATTTGGGCAACATGATATATGACAGTAAAATGTATTTTACTTTTCAGCAGCCATTACTCCAGTCTTCAGTGTCATATTATACTTCAGCAATCACTTTTATTATTTACTCGTGTCACATAATTTAAATATTTCTGTGGAAAGCCTGCTACATTTTTTTTGGATTCTGATAAAGAATTGAAAGTTCGAAAGATAGCATAGAAAAAAATGCATGCATTCTTGCTGAATTTAAGTATTACTTTACTTAAAATAATATAAATTAGTTTAATAATATAAACTTTCGGACTTCAGACTTTTGCATAGAAGCGAACATTACATAAGTATTTGATGCATTAAATACTTTGAGGTTTGAAAACAAAAGAGAGAGGAAAGGTTATAATACCTTCTGGACTCAAGCCGAAGTTCTGATAACTCCTTTGCAAGTGAAGATTGGCTAGAGATCAGTTCACTGGGCAGATTGTTGCATTTGGTGTGACCCTCTTCAGAATTTTGACTGACACCCCATTCCTCATTGCTCTTGGTGATGGGGGTGACTGTTGTTTCAGAATCGGCCTCAGTGGGCTGCTCGGTTTCTGGAGAACTTTCCTCATTTTCAAACGATGACTGTAGCTGAAGCTTGAGCTCTGAAAAGAGATTTTGAGGAAATCAAATGAAGATACGCAGAAGTAACAGAAGATTCATGGATGCAATAAAAGCATAAAGTCACTGTTTTAACTGAAATGCACCTGGTAGCAAAACCGTGATAGCATCTTGTACAGCCTGCCTCAGCAAGTTGTCCAAAGCAAACATCCAGTGAGGTTTTATTTGTTGTTTCCTCAGGACCTTTTTGACCTACAAACACAAGAGTCACACTTACATTTAATATTATGAAGGTGAGATTTATGAGTAAATAAATCCACAAATGTGTATAAATTATTTTACTTTGATTACAAATATATAAATGTAAATGAGAGCAGAAGTATAACGCAGAAAAAAGTTTTATAAGCATTTTTTTTAACAAATCCTTAACCCTCAGTATGTGTAATAGTAATAACAATAATAGCCTTTTTAGTAATTACAAATGTAGTTAATCAGTCTTTTAGTTATAGCATGATTTAGGCTTACTGAAATAAAGCAAATAACATACCGCATCCTGGAAGCTAAAGAGCACCGCCTGCAGGCTGCCAAGAGGCACAGAGGATTTCAGCAGGCTGGAGCGCAACGTCAGGAGGCTGTTAGTCAGGTGCCTTTTGTCTGGTGAGCGGATGTTCTCTCGGAGACAGCCAATCAGCTCGTTGATGTGATCTGAGGTAATGCACTGCTCCTCCGCCTGCGAGATAAAGGAATAAAAGACAAATATTCACACACACCTCAATTCAGAATCATTCAAGCATTTAAGAAAGGGCACTGGTGGTGTGACAGCATTCCACATCAAACTCATTCAAACGTGTAAATGTACCTGCGGCATCGTTTCCTGAATGTTTTGTACCACACTGCTGATGTACTCTGTAAGGATCCTATGTAGCGTATCCCTGCGTTCGCTGTCCTTTCTCAGCATGAACAGACCCAGATTTTCTCCAGAACCAGCTGGGCTTGTGGTCATGTCTGCTTGAGGCTCATCTGGCACTCTGTCAGCAGAAAAATGCATACAGCATGAAGGCAAATAAGACATTTCAGGTGCTGGAAGAATGTTTCTTAATATAATTCCCAGAAAGTGGGATCTGATGTGTGGACTTACGCCAAAAAGCTATTGGAGCTAGGTGGACTTTCAGCCATGTCATTTACTTTGAAGGCAGGAGTGGTCCTTCTCAGATCAAAAGAGGAGGACAATTCATTCCGTTCAGCATCTGTGTCCTCCACATGCAATGCAATGGGTACGGACATGCTCCTATGAAAGTCTCCTGCAATATAATGACCATACAGACTCAAAAATGTCATAATGTCTTTAATAACAAAGTAATTATTCATAAGTGGGTGTTTATTCAAATTTTTCACTCTCAGCTTTGGCACTCTCATGTACTGGGGTTCATTTTTGGGATTTTATCAACCTTTTTTTTGGCTATATGAAAATCATTTAAAATCTGCCTGTGACACTTTTATCACATCAGACATTGACGTGAATAAAACAAATATTCAATGAATAATAATAATAAAAAATAAAACATTGCTAAACATAAGTAGACCAGAAAAAGAATGTAAAAAGAAGTGTTTATTTCTCTGAAGAAGCACCCATTTAAAGCTGTTGGTTTTAAAGTGTCAGAGATTTATAGATGTGTTTCTACAAGCTCACCGATAGGTTCTTTCAGAGTGTTTTCAGACTGAGGCTTTGCCCTTTTCCTGGGACTGGCCTTTAGAAAGCTGTTCTTCAGGAGCTCTGAAGCTGTGGCTCTCTTGTCTGGGTTGGGTTCAAAGCAATACATGATGAAGCCTTTGGCTTCCTCGGACATGCACTCTGGCACTGTGGGATGGATCTTAAACATGCCCACCTGCAGGGGGACATTAAACCTGATGAGATTCTTTGTAAGAGATATTAACATTTAGTGGTTCTTAAAACTCAAGCAAGTTTACAAACACATGTGCCAGAAATAACTCATAACAGCAGTTCTGCAGCATCGGCCTTTTCCATAAAGGCGCTATAGCAAACATTAGAATAAACTGTCTTCTATTTGTCTGCTCTACATGACTTTATTAAATATGCTTTGAGCATGAAGTAAATTGGGAATGTGAGAATGGAATGTAAATTGTAAACTTGTAAATGTAAACTTCACAGCTCATTTAACATGGTTATATAACCATAAACTTAAAACAACACTCAGAGTCCTGCTTCACCTTAAACATGGCCGCTTGAGGACTTCCCAGCTCATGAAAGGGTGGCTTTCCTGTGGCCATTTCTATGATGGTGCAACCCAAAGACCAGATATCAGCCGGTTTGCCGTAGCCACGAGGACCTTGGTCGATGATTTCTGGAGCCATGTATTGCAGAGTGCCTGTGGACAAATGAATCAGGAGGAGTTTGAAAAGCAAACACGCAAAAGTACATAATGTAATGTGAGAAGTATGTGCTAAGAGACTCACCTGTGAATGTCTCTGTACATGGATTGATTCCTGCTAGTCTCTTAGAAGTGCCAAAATCTGATATCTTGAGCAGTCCACTGTATGTATTTATCAAAACATTATCACCCTGGTGAGATGAAAAGTAATGGCATGTGATAATGAAAATTGCATTTTTTCAAGTAAGCCTTAAAGCAACAGTGAAAGTGTCATCTATTTATACCTTAATATCTCTATGTACGATCTGATTATCATGGAGATATTTCAGCCCTTCGAGAATCTGCTTGGTATAGAAGACAATGGTTGCCTCATTATCTTTAAGAGGCCCCCACTTTGATCGTAAGAGAGAGGACAAACTTCCTGTGAAGGAAGAAAAAACAAGTGAATACGTTAAAAAAAAAAATCATTGTATGTATATATATATATTTATATTCGCATGCACATGAATATAAAACGTTAGTAAAATATATCAAAAGTTATATTATGAAAACATAATGTGTATGTATCTAACATACATAGACATTCTTAAAATATAACTATTGTATTTATTTTAAAAAAATCTAAGGTTAAATTACTTGAAATTAAAAATCAGTTCTAAAACACTACAGTTCTAAAATTTGAGCAAGAAATATTTTTTAATTTTAATATAAAAATATAATTTTATTCAGCTAGGGCACATACAATTTATAAAAAAGGGCCAGTAAAACATTGATAACATTACAAAAATACAAATAAATATTGTTCTTTTAATTTGAAAAAAAATAATAAGTAAATAAAAAAATCTTTTAAAAAAAGCATGACAGTTTTCACAACAACTTGAAGCAGCACAATTGTTTTTTAAAGTCGGCGTGAACCAGACGTTATTTCAGCATGGTGATGTATTACCAATTGAAACCAATTGAGGACTGAACAGAGGGCGGGGATTTATTTTTGACCTCCTCCTCTCATCTCTCATTCACAGCAAACTAATGGAGGGCCGTGGTTACACGTATCCCGCCCAAGCCATCAAACTGATGTTATGCAAATTATCAGATTTTGGAGATTACCAAGACAAAGAATTTTTGTTAGTGTATTGATTTGCACTGGTTAATTGTTCACCTTAAGATTAGCAACATATATACATGTATGTGTGTGTGTGTACACTACATATACACTAGAAAATAATCATTTTAAATAATAATACTTTTTACTGTATTTTAATGCAATAACATGCCACCTTGGAGAGAAAAGAATAAATCTTATTAACCCCAAAACTATTATTTATTTCCCTTGAGCACATGCAAGTGTACAAATCTTTTTTTTTTTTTTTTTTTACAGATTTTTAAATTATGAATACTAATAAAGTGATAAACTAATAAACATGTAAAATTAGATTTATTTTTAAATTTTATAAATAACTACTTCACTAGAAACTGCTTAGCTTTTTTTCATGACATAGGATAGTCTATGTATAGTCTTCATATGCAGTGTAGCAACAAATCACATCAATGAGCGTTACGTCACTGACCCATAAATAACTCTGAGGTGATTTCTCTGAACTGGTCTGTGCTGTTCAGTATAGCTCATTTCAATTACACTCTCAGTTGGAGATAATCCCACACATTAACATTACACTCAACACACCCTTCCTTAGAACCAGGGATTTCTCAACAGATTTCACGAAAATAAACATTTCCCTATGCCATTAAAAACTAAATGTGAAAGTTAATGACATCAGCAAAGCAAGTCACACCTCCAGGAACCTCCTCCATGAAGATCTTGATGAAGCCATCCTCACTGACTGATCCCAAATATTGAACAATATTCCTGTGCTTTAGCCTCTTGTGTAGGGCAATCTCCTCATGAAGCGGCTGAGAGTAGCTAAGACACAAAACAAAATTGTAGACAAAAAGTAAATATTATGATCATCTAAGCTGTGCAGTTCTGACCACAACTATAAGAGTTTTATGGGCATATTTGGTTAAAACAGTACCAAAGTAAAACAACAAGCACAAGATTTGGATCACATGGAAACTGTCCATGAGAGGACAGTTTAAACAAACATCAGTCCTGCAGACAAACATCACTGGGCCGTGGGGACCTTTGAACACGGTCAGAGGTCAACAATCAAGCACTGCATTTCTACTGAAGCAGACCAACAATGTACACAGAGTTCTTTTATCTGTTTGATTCTTCATGATACAGTTCAATTCAATTAAACAAACTTACAGCTAAACTGATAAGGAACATATTCTAAAGTATGCATTCCGCTAGAAAAATGACAGCAATGAGAAAACAAGTTCATACGTGCTGTCCCTCTCTGGGATTTCTTTGATTGCGATGCGCACTTGATTGCTGAGGTCCCGTCCAGCGTACACCACTCCATAGGTTCCTTTCCCCAGCACCACCTTGTCTCCATTCTCATTCCTCTCATAAATGTACTGAAAGACAGGTTTTAAACAGAAATGGTTACTTTCATTCATCAAGAATTCATTAAATTGATCAAAAGTGATAGCAAAGACATCACGCTACAAAAGATTAGTTTCAAATAAATACTGTTCTTTTGTGCCCATTCATTAAAAAAAATATAAAAAAATGCATTACCGTAAGAAGTGTGTGACACTAAAGACTGGACTTACCATCACATAAATCAATTACATTTTAAAACAGTGGTTCTTAATTCCAGCCCTTGCGTACCCCGCTCTGCATATTTTGCATGTCTCTCTTAGTTAACACACCTGATTCTGATCATCAGCTCATTAGAAGTGAGCTCGTGCATGAACTGTGTTCCAATTGACATGGTACCTATACAGTTTTCATTGCTCCCTATACTCCCTAAGCAGGGGAAATCCGTTGGGAACATTCATTCACGGATTTGCGCTGCACAATGTCTTAACACATAGATGAGTGTGATGTCATATCTCTGTAAATAAATAAAATTAAAATTCACGTTTCGCACGCTTCAATGCCCTTTAAATGGAACATATATGTTCGCTTCAACTGAAATTATGGCAGAATATCCAAATATCCACTTCAGAGGAAACGTAGGTTCAAAAAGAACAAACGTTTAAAGCGATAAGAGGAATTAAGAACATTTATGCTGTGGGATTATTACAGATTTAAGAATCGGTGTAAAATAAGTTGAACCTATGTTCTGATAGCATCACATGAAAAACTAGGTGAATTACAATGTATTTAGCTTTTAATTACAAATTATACTCTCAAGCAAGGTTTGTAGTAGGAGGTTCCTGCTAGCTCCTCTTCTTTTATTGTAAGTCAACTGAGACTCTCACTTTTTGTTTGTAATGGCTCTTTGTGCCTCTGCCCCAGTATTTGAGTAGTTTTGCTCACTGGATTAGGACTGGTGTATTGGGGCAAGGTTGCTATACCTGAATACTTCATTTGCATGGTTTGTTTAAGGTCATCACCCAGGTGCTTTGGCTCCATTTCTAAAAACCGCCCCATAAATGTATACTGCAGCACGTTCTAAATAAAGAATTCGGCTGAAGATACCCAAGAGTTTCCTGGTCTTGCCTAATGATTATTGAAAAAACAGAAAACTTGAGTTTGCTAGGGAGAAGCATTAAATTTCACACTTTATTGCTATATTGGCACTAAGACCACATGACAGCAGGAAGGAAGTAGGTTTTAACATGGAGTTTTGGCAATACCAAAGATAGCAAAAGAAGAAGAAACAGGCAGACATCAATGATGCATTATGACAGTGTCTTTTATATAGTGGTACCATATTTACAGTAAGCAGAGGAAAGCTGCATTTGGAATGATTCACAAATAGGAAACTATTTGACCATTAAACGTCAAGTCAAGTGACCTTTATTTCTATAGCGGTTACAGATACAGTACAGACTGTGTCAAAGCAGCTTCACAGTATTAAACTGTAAAATAGCATAATTAGTTGACACTGCATATCCTGATTGGCACAGTTCAAGACATGAGAAATGAATCAACTAATTGGTTAATCAAACTACATATGTATCAGTTTCCAAATATATATCAGAGGTCTGTTCAACTCAATAATATCATCCAACTCTACCAGGAGTCTACATCAGCGGAAGCCGTTTTAAGGGTTGTATATCAAAGAAAAGATAAAAACAGGTGCTTAATCAACCAAGTGCACATTTTCACTAATGCTGAACATGGTTACTAGCCTCAACAAACAATGAGAGGTTATATGATATTCACAGTGATTTCTCTCACCTCTAAATCTCCTTCTCCTCCACTGATTGGGCTGGAATCTTCCACGGGACTTTCTGTGTGATGCAACAGAGAGTTGACCAGATCACAGAACCTGACAAGCAACAGACAAATGACAGGGTTTGAGAATGTGTTCAATGGAAAAATCTCTTTCATTGTGACACATGATATTTCAGCACAACATTTCCTTTTTGATGTTAAAATGCACTTAATCATTTTGCGATTACATAATCACTTAATGCTTATTTCACTGGAAGAATGACAAGTTCAAAAAATGAGGTCAAACGTGACTTAGTGAACCTGATACAACAGGCACATGAGAAAATGAAATTACGTGTATTTTAAAGGCTCAGTGAACAGTGCCCGCAGCACATCTGAAGATTAGATTCAGATTATTCTTAAAACAATTTCACAGAACATAATCTTTTAAGAGTTAATTCTCTGTCAAAACAATCATGACACTGGAGCTCTTCCCTCATGTTGTTCTTGGCAGTGTGTTTAAGCAATGTGCCGGTGGGAGGAGCTCACCCTTTACAATGAAGATCGCTGGGAAAGTACAACTGGAAGTCATCTGAATTGTACAGGACATACAAAAAGCAGCTCCGCTCGTCAAACTTGGAGATGCTTCAAGAGAATAACAGGAATTCTCAATCACATGCCAGTAAAACAAAGATAAATCAAAATACTGTGATTCAGTTTGAAGAAAAACACACACATACATATATGAATATGTTAAAATATTAAAAAAAATTATTTATATTTTAAAAATGTATAAGAAAAAAGTATATAGCGCAAAAGAAAAAAGTATATTCTTTCCTCTTACCCTAAATTTTTTCCACTCAGACAGAATTTTCCCACCATAACCTTCCTGGAGCTATTCATGCATAGCTGAAATAATTTTTTAACTATAGGTCAATCTGACCTTAAATATTAACATCCAGTGTAATTTATCTTGTAACCTGAGCTTTAAACAAGACGACTATTGCCCTAATGGAAAATAGGAACTGAAACAGAAAGAAAAAGAACAGAAAGAGACATTGACCTATAATTAAAAAGCTGGAAAGAGGATAACAGGCATCAACCAGGCCAAGCAACAAGTGTTAAAAAGTATAAAAAAAGGTCTTTTCAGAGAAAGTTACTGGGCTGTGGCCAAAACAAAGCAGCCCTAGTGGGATTATAAACGGCTGCAAGCATGGAAATGGAAAACAGAAAAAAAGAAAAAGTGGAAATGACAGTATTCCCATAAGCGCACAGTACCTTACTCCACGAATCGCAGATGCTGGGAAAGTCCACTCATGAAGACCTTTCTGAGAAAGCCAAATACAGAACATTACACTCCCACAGACATGTACACAATGTAGAATCTTACAGCATAAAGCACCGGGTCGCTCTGCCCTCCTTCATGTTCAATGATGCCCATCACATAAATAATTGAATAACATGGAAACTCCACTGCGTGACAACACGCACTGCAGCCTGCGCAACGTGTGCAAAAAAGCATCAAGGGTCAAGGGTGTTTACCTCGAGTGGAGTGACGTGTCTCAGCTGCACTGTACGGCTGTCGTCTTCTTCACTAACACTTATTATACTAGGTTGGAAGACTTTAGTGGGCTCCAGAATCAGAACCTAAAAAAACACATATATATTTGGAGTCTGTTTATGTCTCCACTTTTTTGGCCTTTCCTTTAACTGTTGCTAAAGCTAAGTAAGTGTAAGTTTTGTACAGACGGGTAACACTGCACAGATGAGAAGTGAGAAAAGAAGCAGTCTTACTGGGCAGCGTGCTGTGGAAACGGTAGGCTTGCACGCCTGCACCATTAACTCCATCCAAAAGTCCACAGTTTCCCGTTTAGGATAACCGACTTCTCGAGGTTTGGCAAACTGCTTGTACAGTATATAAGTCTCCATGATGGATGCAACATACCTAGGGAGAAATTTAGGGAGAAATCTTATTTAGGTTTGTCAGCGTGTTGGAATAATACTTTTTTTTAAATAATGTGATATAGCAATTATTCATGAATAATTTAAACTTGAAGTACCACTGTCATGTTTTGTTACTATAATTTGATTCCTTTTCAGTATTATTTATTCAGGGTGTTTTCCATGCAATTTATGGATATAATCGGTATATTAATGATATAAAAACAGTAATTATAACGCAATTAATTATATATATATATATATATATATATATATATATATATATAAAATAAAATAATATGCCTAGTCTTATTAAATTATGATTTAAAAAATAAAACTTTAAATGTAAATGTAAATCAATTTGGAACTATATTTTTATAATAATAATAATAATTATTACTATTTTTATACATTTATTTTTTATTCAGTATTTTATATATATATATAATTTTTTTTTTCCTTTTTAATATATAATATAACACTTTTTCAGTGTTGATCTGAAATAAACTAATCAATCAATCAATATATTTTTTAATGAATAAAAATCATTCTAATAATAACTTACATTTTTAACTTCATACTATTTTTTTAAAAATACTCACCACATTGGTGCGTTGAGTCTGTAGAGTTTCTCAGAAGCTTCTATGACTTTCTTGTGCTCATTGGCCAAGATTCCAGCCCCCAGATAAAAACCCACATCCCAGTAGTCCTGCATTTTCTCTAGACTGCCTTTCCTGCCCAGCAGGCTACTGAGTGTGACACCTACGCAATGCACAAAAAACACCAAAACTCAATAATAAAAACTATCTGTTTAGTAAAGGAATAAAGAGTCTTGTAAATTGTGAAAGCAGGGCAACACCTGTTTAACCACCTCAAAGTGTTACTTTCACATATTCTCTATTCACATACTTTGTGTCATCATGTATTCATGTGCATTGCCTGAAGCATCTGTATCATACAAGTAGGCCACTTAATATCAGTTTCTATACACTAGCCTGCTGTACAGCCCATGCAATAGCTCACAAAGCACTACTGTACAAGATATGCAGACCAAACCATGACCCATCTCCCTGTTTAAAGTGCTAACAACTAGAGCAGGGAAGCTAAATGAGGGACACATAAACACACCGATTTTCCGCAGCTCAATAGAGGTGTCGAACTCATGCCCAGCAGCTATCAGAAGCACAACGTTATTTATTCCGGAGTGCAAACTTGGTTCAATCTCAAAAGCCTTTCCATACCTGCAGAACAAAATACAGGTAGAAGACACTACTGTAAATGGAATATTAGAGAAATTAGCCTTACCACACAACACTTAAACATACATGATTGTATAGCATTGAAAAAATTTGCACACAAAAACGTGTTATTAAAATTTTATTAAAAATAATTCTCTCATTTTTACAAAAAAAAAAAATCATCTAAGCATAATTTAAACCAGACAAATTCACGAGAAACAAAACTGTATTTGTCTCATGGAATATATTAGAGAATTAATTTATTTAAAAATAAAAAGAAAAACATATATATATATATATATATTTTTTTTTTTATCTTTATTATTATTAAAATTGTGTTTTCATTGTTATTAGCTTTTTATTATTATTTATAAAATCTATACAATTTAGTAAGGTTTATGCATAAAACAAGAAAATAAATATTTTATTATTTGAAAACTTCTGTCATCTTCTCTGACAAGTATTAATATTATAGTCTTATGCAGTTTTTTTTAATAAGCATATCTTGTTTTAAAATTATTTGCATATTTGTACAGGAAAGCAAGACAAAACTATTGTCCAGTTTTTGGAAATGTGTGCAAACCATTGGATTATTATCATTTATTTGCATTATTTGAGATCAGATGCTATCCTACCATATTACTATAGAGTGAAGTGGATGTTTATAAATGTGTGCAACAGACATAATGATCAACAGTCACGTGGCAACTCTGTTGATCAAGAGAGAAATATTTAATGACTCACCAGTAACAAGCTTGATCTCTGCTGTTTGTGTCTTTGAAGCCTGAACTCAGGAACATGTCCTTGTAAATGCGCCCGCACAGGCAGTACACATCTGAGGCCACGGTGCCCGCCGATTCCACGATGGGTAAAATGAGCTTTAAAGCCTTGGTACGATCACCAGGGTAATTCCTCCTTTAAAACCCATTTCAAAATGTTTTGTAGAGAACAATATTAATATTTTCTCAAATAAATGCTTGTGTATTGCATTATTTAAAAAAAAAAAACGTTTACCTGTTCAGTGCAAATATATACTGAAACTTGATGTTCTGATGTGATGTCACCATGCACATGGGCAGATTATTTAAGGTCTCCACCAGATTTATGATGGCATGATAGTCCTTGAATCACATTAAGAAAGAGTTAAATTTCAATGAATTATTCACACATTTGGCTGACACCTCTTATTCCTCTGACTAGACAAGGAATTGCGTATAATCAAACTAAAAAGCACAGCATTCAAATCTTTAAAAACAAGTACTTGATGTTTACTACATGATTTATTATATCAAGGACGTTGAGATCTCATTTCAAAATCTCATTAATTATTAAACAGATTCAGGTGTGCATCACAAGAACAATCAAAACCGTCACACAAAGAAATTCTGGCACAAACATGCATTCAACAGTTTTTTTCTGTTACTGTTTTTTAATATAATACAATGACTCCACACTATGCGATCATTCATATTGGCAGTGTTTGCAACTGAAAGTTTAGTGTTATGCATATGTTACTATAGAAACTCACTGGGATGTCCCGGTAAGATAGCAGGAGGCTCATAACAATGTCTGGACTCAGAAGCTCCACCGAGTCCAGGCGCTTCTGGATCCGGCCCAGCTCCTCACTGAGGGCCTGTCCGGTGAAGTGCTCTCGGGCCAGACGGATCTCTCTGCGGATTGCCTCGTGGAGGTATTCGCTATGAGGCAAGAGTGTACTAATTGTTAATTCTTACAATCTGAAAACTTCCAGGAAAAGAAAATACACAAAACATCAGATTCCTACCTAGAATGTATGTGAACACTTTCCAGCAACTTGACCAGTCTGTCCACCAGAGGAGTCAGCAGGGATTCGATTTTAAAGCTGGAATGAAGGAAATCTTTGATGCCCCTCATCAGTGTGGCATCACAGGCAAATACTTTACCTTGTGGTGACACCATATAGGGGATAAAAGTGTAACTCCCACATTGCTCCTAGAATGAAGAATACAGAAGGCCAAATCAATACATATGACATAATAGGTTGTCACAAAACCGGTCACTTGGTAATTATTTAGAGTGATACGTCCAATTCAATCATGACTCTCTTAACTCTATGAAGAGCATGCTGCTATTTTTATTTGTAATTTCTTCTATCCAAATAGTGCCTGAAATATAATTATATTTTGATCTATATGTTTGTAAATGTGTTCACATTAAAAACTAACGTCAAACAGTTTTAAGGATTTTTTTTCTTATTTTAAGAATACATTTACAAAATTAAGTTATGTTTGTTATCAGAAAAATACATCTATTATTTGTGTGTGTGTATACATACACACATATACACAAAAAAAAAAAAATTATATATATATATATATATATATATACACACACACACACACACACACACACACATTATTATTATTTTTTTTTTTTCTTTTACTGGAAAGAAAGCGCAAAAGTGTTTTCAGTAAAACAATATTTGGCTTAAGCAATCACATGCTTTATAATATATAACACACATATAACTTGACAACAAGTCATTTAATTTTTACTTTTGGTAGCCAAGTCTTTAAAGTTTGTTTCTCACACTGAGAAATATTAAATGGAATAAAAAGTTTGACAACTGGTACCAGTGTCTTTCATGGTGAAACACAGTTGCACTTTCTGAATGATGTTTTTGTGTGCAGTGTACTCTCACCTTCACAACTTGAAGATCGTCTTCTCGTTTGTTACAGTACAGGATGACATTATTGGTCATACTGAAACTCTCCCTGACACCCAGGTGATAAAATAGAGACGGCTGGCAGATGGTGTTATTCATTTCGACCACAACAACATCTAAACACAGAGTTAAAATAACAACCGCTTAGAAATGCACTTTGGAAATATTCCTGAAAATCCCAGATGTGTGCGTGCCACAACTTGCCTGCGTTGTAGAAAGTGTCCAGAATTTCAGTAGTGCCCAACGCAATGCGCTCAAAAGAAATGCTCTTCAGAACAGCATGCGCGTCTGCGCAAGCTTCTTTAAGACATGTCAGTGAAAGATTCGCCTCAGTTTGAGGCGCAGACCCGTCGTCAACGGCGAAATACAGAACGGATAAAGCCCTGGTCCGACTCCGCGGGGATATTACGCCTTTGCCCCCGCCGCCGATTTCGAGAGCCAAAGGATCCTGCCATAAACTTCCAGCTGAAACTCGCACCGGATCCTTTCTCTTGGTCTCGTGCAGGCTCATGCGCCTGCGTTCAGTCGTATACATGGTGTAGGTCGAAAATAGTGTCTAGCTAATTAAAAACCATCCTGTGACCGTGTCCTGGACATGCCTTCACTATGGCGTTAAAGTATTCCTGTAGTTTTTTCCAGGTAAGACTGAAGGAGGATCCTTTTAGACGCGCCCTCCTCCGGTTCCCCGCCTCCTCGCGTCGCGCTCCACAGCTGTGCGACCTCTGCCTGCAGCATGCTGCAAAAAGCAAAAACAAAAAAAACCTTCACCAAAGACTTCTACCAACAAACATACAAATATATATTGGTCAGGATATCATATTTGAATCACTACAGCTCATTTTTAAAAGTATTAGTACTTTATTTTTCTTTTTTACGTCTCATATTTCATAACACAATATATATATTTTATGAAAAAATAAAGGAACAAAACTGTTACTGTAAAAATCTTAATTGTGATGTCTAAAAAAACAATTATTTTATTTTATATTTGAAATAATTAGTTTTTTTCCCACTCTTTATTTAGATGATAGTTTTAAAAATGTAAGTTGTTTTTTCCAGACCAAGATGTTTCATTTTTTAAAAAAAACAAAGTAAAATAACCTAAATATAAATCTAAAATGAATGTTTTAATGTGACTTTCAAAACCTATTATTACCTATATTACTTGTAATCTCAAAACAACACATTTCACACACGAATAGTATGGAGGCATTTAACTGAATAAATAAAATCAAAATAAAATAAATATAGACAATGAATAAAATGTTAGCATAAATGAATAAAAGAATAAGAATGTGAAATAACGTGAAGCAAATAAATAAAATAATACAGATATGTAACAACACGTAAAATACAAATGCACCTTAAAATGAAATACACACCTTGAAATAAAATCCAGTGGACAACATAAATAAAATGAATATATAATTCAATTGAATATAGCCTACATAATACAGTCATTATAAGTACAATGAAAAATTAGTACAAAATATAAATAGGTTTGTGTTTTCATGTAAAATGAAAAGTGAACTGAAATGCACTTCACTGTACTTTTATGTATTTTTTGCAACATTACATAATGTTTTTATGATTTTAATGTATGTTATATTTAGTATGCAATTCATTGGTCAGGATTGTTTCATTATTTTTTCTTGTTAACCTGTTCAAATAAATAAATGAAACATTTAGTGTTTGTTGTTCCAGACAAACTTACACTACTACCTAATAGATAACTAGTAGTTGCCTTCTTGGCCCATCTGATAGGAGTCTAATCGTCCCGTGCAGTCGCGTGCAGCCCCTCCCCTCTACTGACACACACAAGACTACACGCGCACTAAAAACATGGCGGATAAACACTAACCCTCACACTTGAGAAATCACACAAAAACCTTTCTCCGCAAGGTAAACAGTCCCCTTCCTACCGTCCGTAATAATTGCCTAGCAATTATTGCATCACTTTATAACTTTAGTTTTGTTAAATGTAGAGGAAAAAACACAAAAAGTGACTCAGTGTTGCTAGAGGTTAGCCTTTAGCTAATGCTTGTTGTATAAGCATTGGAGGTGAAGTGTTGCCTTATAACAACAGAAACCCAAATAAGTATATTTTACTGTCTGTTTCTCATGATTAAGGTCAGTAACGTTATGACATAAAGAAATGTGAAGTTGCGAAATGCGATACGAAACATGGCATGATGCTACGTAGCATAGCGATATATTTGATGTTGATTTGAGAAGAGTGTGGTGTTTTATGTGCTGTGTCCTTAAAAGTTTATTGATTTATATCGATAAATGCAAATAAATTGTCCCTGGAGAGTTTGACATGATTTTAAATGCGCAAAATAATAAACAATACGCTTTTTGTTAAGAGTTATCGAGCGAGTACACTGTAACGTCCCAATGAAAATGAGGCTGTATTGGTGTTTGGCGTGTGAATGAATCTTTTAAGTGAATGAATTGTCCGTTTCCATGTATCGACTCGCGTTGTAGCTGCTGTTTCTTGACGCGCGAATGAATCTTTCTTTTAATGAACTGATTCTAAAGATTCGAGGCACTGGGGTGAATCAAATCCCTTCCTCTACTGCGCTGTCATTTATGGAGAGGGAGGGACTGTGTGTTTGGCGCTCAAAGGCGCTCTGCTTTTGAACAGAGAACTGGAAAACTGGGAGACAGGGAGCCATCTTTTGAGGTATCTGTACACACACAGTTAGTTTTAATTAATCTATTCTGCATTTTGACATAAAAGAGGGCACTACGAAATCAGAAACGATCACATGCTAGCGAGAAGAATAACTTGTCCTTAGATTTTATTGGATGCTGTAAAACGGTGTGCGTGGTTTTAACTGGATGTTTGCGTTGTTGTTATTACAATTATTTTATGTTCTTCAGTTAAATATGGTGGGTTCCGACTGTCTAAAAGCAGCACAATCCTGTCGTTTGTTGTTTACCACTTCACATTGACCTTTTGGGTCATTGCTACTTGTTAAGCGTCTGACCCAACGACCCCCCCCCCATTCTAGAGGCATTCTAGAGGCATTCTAGAAAGGAAAATTGCGAAGACTTCAATTTGTGTAAGAAGCATTACCTTTTCTTATCGATGTCCGTGTTATTGTCCTTGGGGGAATACAGCTGGCAGGAGTTCGTGGTTAACGGTTCAGCGTGTAAAGAATGAGAGACCCGTGACAGCTGAGCACGACACCGATGCACTGCCTGAGAGAAACACAGACAGGCCAGACCTAACCACCTACAGACACTAGTGTAACAAACAGCTTTAAAATCTCATTTCTGTGTTCACTTTTGTAGAGAGGTTGGAATAAGCTGGATCATGAAGAAACCTGTACCACAGAAAGGTGAGTCTTATTTGTTTAGTACATTTACATTAGTTTAATTTAAACAGATGTTAATAATAAATGTGGCGCATTTTGCTAATATGTTATGTGAGATGTCTCTGGCACATTAATACAATTTTCTAGCATTTATAAATCTATTAATTGATATTAAATCTATTAATATATAATTAAATCTTTCTTATTCAAATATTGTTTTTGAGGTTATTGATTTGATTTGGTTGAGATTTTAACTGCTATCGGGATGTATTCTAAATTATGATTCACGTTTAATAATATATGTAGTAATGTTGTATTGTTGTCCCCTCACAGCATCTATTGAGTGGAAAGATGGCAAACGAATCAAGCATGCTCGCAGTGGTCGCCCCTCTCGTGTCCCATCACAGTACCAAGGTATCAAACTCACTACACTTAAATATCTACTTTGAGTCAGATGTCTCAATAAAGATTCTTTCAGCATTATAGTAATGCACATCACAATGTATTTAGCGAAGAATTAGGTTCAGGTTTAGATTGATAACATTGTTAACCATCATGATGACAGAATCCTAAGAGTCATTTGATGCTGACATGTTTACCTTTATTTTTAAGGGCATTTTAGTTGGGAGAAGTACCTAAAAGAGACAGGTGCAGTTGCTGCTCCTTCTCACTGCTTCAGACAGGTGAGTAATGTCATGCACACATGCAAATGGGGAACATGTCGTTATAGACCTTTTTCACAACTTCCACATTTTGCACCGGAAATACGCAATTGCTGTGTAAACTTATTTCCGCCCCGTTATGTTCTAACACGGTAACCAGGTAAACAACATAGATAGTGCAAGCATCGAGCAAGAGTTGTTGAAGCGTACCGGGCTGTTCTTGCAATGCCCAAAAGCAGCATTATTTATCTTTCC
>JAUCMS010000028.1:19117087-19132734 GCA_032357445.1 Enteromius radiatus | reverse complement strand
TTTATAATAAAGACTTGCCACTGTCAAAAGAACAAGCTCTCATTCAGCTTATAAATTGAATAATATTACGTTAAGCTTTTCCTTATAATGGACTTCTACCCGGCTTTCTGCCGTGTTGACATTACACAGGAAGTCTTTATACCCTGCGATTGTGTATTTCCGGTTTCTGTGAAAAAGGTCTATTACGAACCGTTTATCCACCTTTTTCCTCAGCGCTGAAGTAAGCCTATGGGTGAGGCTTGCAGTTCATTAGCCGCTCTAGGTAAATAATGAGGAGAATAACAATGTGCAGTAAATGGTAAAACTGCACTACAAACCAGTGTGGTCATAATTAAGATAATACATTAAAATAAGCTAAGACACACCGATTGTGAAAGTGAAGTGACTTGTGGCCAGGGTACCCGTATTGTATTGTATTGTATTGTATTTACCCGTATTTGGAATTTGGACTTATTTGCATTTAACCCATCCAACGTGCACACACACACACAGCAGTAATAAGTGAACAACCATACACACCGGGAACAGTGGGCAGCCATTGCTGCGGCGCTTGCAGCAGTTGGGGGGAATGGTGCCTTGCTCAAGGGTCTCACCTCAGTCGTGGTATTAAAGGTGGAATAAACTCCCACCACCCACAATCCCTGCCGGACCTGGGATTCGAACCCACGACCTTTTGGGTTACAAGTCCAATTCCCTGTCCATTAGGCCACGACTGCCCCAATATTTGAATATCAAGCAGCAAAACAAAGCGTTTTGTACAGCTAAAAATAGATGAATGCAGATGAGACGGGAAGCTAGACCCATAGAATTTACAAATGACGGCACCCATTTTTATGTCAGGAAAAAGGTGGACAAATGTCAACTGATTGCAAATTCTTATTCTCAGAGCACAACCCCTCCGGTGAATGAGTTTAAGGCTGGCATGAAGTTGGAAGCTCAGGATCCCAGAAACACTACATCTACCTGCATCGCTACTGTAGTGGGCCTTACGGGCTCTCGCCTCCGCCTGCGGTTGGACGGCAGCGACAACAAGAATGATTTCTGGCGCCTAGTGGACTCTTCAGAAATCCAGCCTATTGGGAACTGCGAGAAGAATGGAGGCATGCTGCAGCCGCCTCTTGGTGAGAAAGACAACACATTACTCAACTTTGTTGTAATTTAGAACATTAATTTGTCTTGCATTTTTTGCATTCCAGATCTTGTAATCTCAAAATTCAGAAATTTGATTGTGCTTACAGTGTTTTCATGATGTGATCTCTTAAATTTAGCTATAGTATATATTACTTTCTATATTTTTAATGATACAAAATAGAAAATATAAAAAAAAACACAGGTAATCAGCACCATCTTTTGTAGCTATTGTAAAAATGTGCTTTGATAAAATTAAAGCGATAATCGACAGTGAATGTTCTGTGTTCTTCTCTAGGGTTTCGTCTGAATGCATCATCATGGCCCATGTTCTTATTGAAAACACTCAATGGAGCAGAAATGGCCCCAGCCCGAATCTTTCACAAGGTATCTGTTACAAACAATAATTAAAGGTTGAGTTCAATGTGATTAGCATGTCCTGGACATTTGACGCTATATGAGCAAAGTTTGCACTTCATCTTTTTACTTTTAGCCTGATATGTTACGCTTACTTTTGCCCTCATCTCTTCGGACCTACAGCAAGAACCACCTGCCCCGGAGCAAAACTGTTTTCAGGTGGGGATGAAGCTGGAGGCAGTGGACAGGAAGAATCCTCACTTCATCTGTCCTGCCACAGTGGGTGCGCTGCGGGGCGTGGAGGTTCTGATCACCTTTGATGGCTGGCGGGGCGCTTTTGATTACTACTGCCGCTACGATTCCAGAGACATCTTCCCAGTCGGCTGGTGCGCACTCACAGGAGACAACCTGCAGCCGCCAGGCACTAAAGGTGTCGATTACTCCATATGAATTCAGATTTTTTCATGCTGACAACTTATCATGAACCCAGAAACCCCGCCCCCAGGGACATGCAGAAGTAGGGGGCAAGGCCATGCTGCACTGCATTAGAGAAGAGGGAGAGAAAACTAGAGGTGCATATAAAAATATATGAATTGTGATTCTGTCTTCTAACGATTCTAATGGATTCACAAGTTTTAAAATAATTGTTTTAAAGCAATGGTTCTAAATTTTGTTCCTTGTTGCCCTGCTCTGCATCTCTCTCTCCCTCTCAGATCAGCTTAGCTCAAATGAAGTTGCGGTGGACATACTGTATTAAAGCTTTAATTATGATAAAAACTTATATTAAAAGCTATCAGAAGTCATAGCATTTACAAATAGCAGCCTGTCTAAAAGTATGAGACACCAACCAACAAAAAACATCCCCTTGTAAGTCATGCTTGCACAGATTCTGCGTGATCCTCTTCCCCCTTAGGCTTAAACTGAAAATCAATATAGACACCGTCACTGTTTACAATACAACTGGAGCATATGCACTGTGCTAAAGGGCGGGACGTTTAGACGTGCTCGAGAGGTGGTGTAACCAATCTCATCCCTTTGTGAATTTTTGAGGGAGAGGCTTCATAAAAACAACTGATCAGTGCATTTCACAGCGAAGGGACAGAGCGGTATGTAAAAAGTTTAATTATGTGAAAAATAATGCATTTTTAAGCAAACTAAGCCTTAAAACGTTAGATTGCACAATAAACACAATCAAGCCATGGAAAAAAAAATACTCAACCAGCTGTTAATATTTTATAAAGTTACTGTTTTTGTTGTTTGATCAAACAAATGCAGCTTGTTTATTTATTTATTTATTTATTTTTATGTTTTACAAAAACTTTGTGCAATTTACGTTTATGTATATGTATGTTCATAGTGGATCTTTTTTTATACCAAAGCAACTGAGTATCTGTTCGAAACGTATATTACCAGGTAAGTTTAATTCATTGGGAAATAGAAGATGCTACTTTAGCCATGCAAATGTGACACCACAGAAGTAGAGAATGAATAAACAAAACAAAGAAGAGACAAAAATAGACTGGGTAGAGAAATGTATTTGGGTGGGTGAACTGTTCCTTTAAGCAATAAAGGCATTTGATCAGAGAGAACATTGGGGTTTTAGTTTACAAGGAGTTGGCATCCCTCCAGCTGGCACTGCTGCAAACCCTGTGCCCAATAGCAGGCTTCGCATTAAAGAGCTGGTGGGACTGTTTGAGTGGGATGAGAAAAGAGGGTTAAAGAGACAACGCAAGGCCAGCGCATTTGGCAGAGGAAGACAAGCCTTGTCAGGCCCTTTAAACACACTAAACTTCACAACTAGTTGGGGTAAGCAAATTTTTATGGTGTTTTATTTGTGAGTGTCTTTATGTTTGAAACTGGGAAAATGTGTAAACGTATCAGTCTGGGAAAGAGCCAAAGCAAACTCCATTGTGTTTGTGCTTTAAAGACTTTCAGCGTTAACAGTACTAGAAAGACGGCCGTTGTGTCACTATCCGCAGACTTTAGAGAGCAGATCGAAACTAAGAGGCAGGAAGGAAGTGAATTGACTGAGAGAGTAAGGTGCCACAAATTGACACACTGCAAGATCAAGAGCAGACCCTCATTCAGTGAGGTTGTAAAGTCTTTATTTCTCTGAGTTGGATGAGTACAAACTGCAATCCTGGCCTCACTAACAGGTCTGTAAAGCTCTGAATTATTTCTTTGTGTTTGTTGTCTTTTGCTTAAATTTTTTTTTGGCATATTCTAGGGTTTTTTGTTGTTGACAAGGGATCATGATAAATGTTCAATGCATTCAAAATGTTCAAAGTTTATAAATGTTTTCATGCTTTTTTCTCCAGAATCTGTTTAATTCACATTTGTTGGTCTCTTTCTCTGTCTTTCATTCTCTCTCTTCTCTTCCTCTTTTCCTGTGCTCTCTTGCTTTCTCTCACTTGCATTTTCTTTTCATCTTTGTAGCACTTCAGAGGCCACTAGCACCAAAAATGTGTAACAAAACATTTCTTTGTTGAGATTGCTCAAAGAAAAATGGGTCAGCTCTGCATACAAAGTCTGCCTTTCTCATATTCTGCTTCTATGTTTTTTTTCAGTGCATGTTGTGGTATATTGCCCTATGTAAGCTTTATTTTCTTTCCCTACTTTTTTTTTTTTTTTTGCAGTTGGGTTACCAAAGGCACTAGGTGGACTTGGTGCCCTACCAGAGGGTGGCATAGAGGGGACAGGCATGCCACCTACACCAGGCAGACCCCCACCCCAGAAGAAACGTAAGCCTGGTCGCAAGAAAACCAAACTGACTGGGCCCTGGGGTCAGAAAGGAACACTTGGTTCCCAGACAAGCCAGCCTGGAAAGGAACTGGAATCTATAAAAATCCCGAAGAAACGAGGCCCCAAACCAGGAAGCAAGGTATAACTGTATTTAGAGTCATCACAATCAATAGCCATTAGGTTCTTCACTTTACTGTGAAATCTGTGTCACACAATGGACAAAATATATAGTAATCTTAGGAACATGCTATTCTATATATTGTATATGATCAGCTCAACAATTATTATTATTTTAAAACGTGAAGGCTGACAATCCTCAGAATTGCTCAGAAATCATTTTCTGGCTATGGTACATCAGGGATGTCCTAGTGTGCCCTTTCCTAGGGATGTGATACCTGGGTTTCCTTTATGCAAAGTAAGGGGCTGTTCAAACAAAACATGTTTTTGCATTCCACTGCACTTCTTTTCCATTGTTTTGTTAAAAGTAAACATGCACTACACGGATGCTTTTGACCGTTGTGCTCACATCTGACGGTTAACATGTGTTCTAAAAACCCAGCACTGAAGACATTTGTCCCAAATGTCCCACTCTTAATGTCACATTTTCACATGTAAAAATAAAGGGTGAGCAATGAGGGTTGCAACAAATCGTAGATAATCCTTAAAGACCAGTCCTCACGGTTTGGCACGCATGTGATTTGCGGATTAACTGTTAACTTCAACCATCATAGAGTAAAAGTTATCATTTACACACGTTTTGTCTTGCCAATTTACAAGCAATTTCAGACCATTGAGATGGAGAAGTCGAATCAGGACACATGCTCACACCAATAGCTTGCACGCAGAGTGAGAGGCACAGTTCAGATACCGCGTTTCAGACGACGCCTCAAAGTATGGATACATACACACAAAGTTAAGTTAAAATACCTGTTTTGGCAAGTATTCTGGAAAATGCAGTAGGTAATGTTCATGTTTAAAGTTAATGTATACAGCTGACCAAGAAAGAAACAGAATGTGTGCCAGTATTAGATCAGTGCGTTTAGTCTTAAAGAGACAGCAGCCTAGAAATACCTTCTTCTGCCTAGTTTGCTTAAAACAAACAAAACCGCAGCTTTAACAAAGATTAATCTGCATTTAACTTATGCAGTAACCATTGTTGTGTTGTTTTACATGTAATTAATAAATTTCAGCACCTGAATACTACGGTTACTGTCTTTATATATCCTATAATTCTATGTTGTAGGCTGTTCATCTATGCTGGTCATTTGTGTAATTGTTGTGCTATACGTGAGCACACGTGAAGAAATGCGGCAATATTGAACTGAGTTATTTTTGCAGCTTTATAGGCCTTGAACAGTTAAATACATGAAATATAAATGTTTATTTAAAAACTTTAATGTTAGGTGGGTTTAATTGGGATTAATGTGTGATTAACAGATTTTTAAAAATTGATTGACATTTGTTTTGTGTGTTTATCTTCTATTACCTTCTAGCTAAGCTGGGCCAAGAAGACAGCGTGGCTTGAAGGAACAATTGGAGGTCCTGGTAGACCTATCAGCAAACCCAGAGGCAAACTGCCAGCTAACTGGCCCCCAAAAGTGCAGCAGAACCCAACAGATCCCATTAAGATCCCAAAAAAGAGAGGCCCCAAACCTGGCAGCAAGGTACAACTCTTTATCAGAAACCACAGTGCTAATTACAAGGCGGCAGCATCATTTATGCAGATTCCACCTGACCATGTTTATTTGTATATAGAGAAAACCCAGACTGGTACCCAACCCTATGCCCACCTCCCCTAGCAGTAGCACTCCTGAACCAGACACCAGCTCCGTTCCACTGGACAACGCCACCATTCCCAGCGCTGCCTTACAGGCCCCTACAGGTACTGCAAGCAACTCCGATCTTTTCCCCAATAAATAAATTGTTGCTTCCTTGTCATCTATAGTTTTTGCTAACCCTGCAATTATTTGTGTGTCAGTATGTGTGTACCTGAATAAGTACGGTCAAGTGGGTCCCCATCTGGATGCACGCCGTATCCAGTCACTGCCAGATCACTTTGGTCCGGGCCGAGCTTCTTCTGTGCTGCAGCAGTGTGTTCAAGCCTGTGTTGATTGTGCACATAACCAGAGCTCAGTCTTTTCCTGCCTCAAACCAGGCCATGGAGGAGAGCTCATATCAGGTAAAGAACGCACAGACCCACAAGCCTCCAAAGCTTCTGGACTTCTTGTAAAAACTGTGCAATTTAGGAAAAATATCTAGTTGCAATTTTCCTGCAATTACAAATAGATTTTGAGGTTGCACTTTATATTAGGCGACCTTAACTACTAAACAGTGACCACTGAACTTTGCCCATTTGACTTTTGCAGCCTATTTTGAGCAGCAGCACCACACTCTAACACTGCCGGCAGTGAACAGTGTGACATATGTGCTGCGCTTCCTGGAGAAACTCTGTCACAACCTGCACTGCGACCCATTGTTCGGCAGTCAGCCCGTCCCTGTGGGAGGACTTCACTATGACAGCCGGACATATACAGGTCAGCGCTCATCTACTGTATTTTGTGCATTCTTTGATCTTACCATTGTATGGAAGTTAAAAGGCATCCTCTTGTGTGTTGTAGAAAGAAGAAACTTTGCAGAAAATCTGAATTCTGGCCCCGGTCGGGGCACTAAGAGATTCATGCAACATGACGCCTACAACAGCAACTCTGTACCGCACAAAATAGCTAAAAACCACCGTCTCTCCTCAGAAGGTATTTCACTCTGTTACACTGCTAAAACAGTGTTTGATTAGTGAACTCCTCTGGCTGTTGAACCTCTTTGTAAGTGTTGTGGTATCGTTGTGTTTGATCAGAGACCTTCCTGATGGAAAATGGGGTTGGAAACTCTGAGGTGATGGAGAAAGCACACTTGTCCCCTGGACATGGCTTAGCAATGCGTACCCTTTCTCAAAGTAGCAGCTCATCGGGGAAACTACATCGTCTGGGCTCAACAGGTACTCAAACTAACACATCGTTGAAGATCAGTTGTCATATCCACAAAACCACATTGATTTAGGTTTGATTGGTAACCTTGAGATAATCAAATTGTCTGATTATTTCTATGTTACTAATCAAACATAAACAGGTTTGTAACATTGTGTGCTTTGTACAAAAAGTCCCATGTACAGGATGTTTTTGATTTGTGTAGTTCATGCACTGCTTGTTAAAGCAAAAGCATTTTTCAACTTTATCCAAAATCGCGAGGCTGTTAATATCATTTGTAATGAACTAATCATTTGTAATAATAGATGTAAAATTTGTAATGTTTCATTTGTGTTGTACACTTTTTGACCCCACTGTAAATCTCACTATAAATCATAAACGCATTTTATATAATAAAGTTAATAATAAATAATAAAGTTTATGTAAACATAAACTTGGGAAGCTTCAAAAAATTTAATCTGGTATGTAAACTTTTTCTTTTGTTTGCCGCCCAGGTTCAGAGCGTTTTCTGAGCTTGAGGGAAAGCCCGCGATCCAGTGGACAAGACCCCAACCTGTGGACGGTGGAAGATGTTATGCAGTTCATCAGAGAAATCGACCCTCAGCTCGGACCCCACGCAGACCTCTTCCGCAAACATGTAAGTGAGGAATACTGGGTCCATTAAATAAAACTAAAAAATCTGTCATTTTGTTTTAAATGTTCATAACAATTTGATCAAATTTAAAGTGATAAAAAGTCGGGGGACGGAAAAACAATTATTATACAGCCAACTTAAAAGGCGATAATAAAGTTAATTAATGCGAGCACTACATGTTCAAAGTCAAATGTAATGCTTTCTGCTGGATTGTGTTTTGAGAAAATTGTGCAGTCAATAAATACAATGAATTTATGCCAAGCAATTACTTTTGACATACTGCTGATAAATTATCAGTGTTTGCTTTATGCTTTTTATTTTGTAAATTGTTGCATGCACTTTAAAAGTCCAACAATATTAACTTTTTTACTGCTTATTATTGGTATTTTGGATTTATGAAAAAAACTCTTGACTTCCTGTCAGAAGGAAAGGCTAAGAACATTAACACATTTATTATATACATTGTGATAGCATCAGGACAGGATGATTGTTTTGCTGATAATCAGTATTAAGTCTTAGTACATTTAAATCTAGACTCAAAACTCATCTGTTTAGCTGTGCATTTACTGAATGAGCACTGTGCTTCGTCCGAACTGATTGCATTCTGTTTGTTAACTCTTAAACTTATTTTAAATCAATTTTTAAATCATTATATCAATCAGTTTTTACATTTTAAATTTTTTTTGTTGGGGTCATTGTTTTTATGATTATTCTACTTCCTTTTATGAAAAGCACTTTGAATTGCCCCTGTGTATGAAATGTGCTATATAAATAAACTTGCCTTAGTTGAGTGTGTGCTCCAGTCAGTTTAGCTGAGTAAATGAATCAGACATAGATTTTTGTTGTTGTTTTATGGTTGTCATTATAACCAGTTTGGTTATAACGAGCATGAACATTAATAACCAATGTTCATGCTCTTTATATGAACATTAGTTATTAATTTCATTTGTTTGAGTCTAAAAACTCTGCAGATACCATTTTGGGGCAGTATCTTTTTACACAAGAAAGATGCTGTCTTATAGTTTGTCCAATAAAATACTAAAGATTGTCTTATCGAGGTGATACTCTTCTTTTGCAGGAAATTGATGGCAAAGCTCTCCTCCTGCTCCGCAGCGACGTCATGATGAAATACATGGGGCTGAAGTTGGGTCCTGCCCTAAAACTCACCTTCCACATTGACAGACTGAAACAGGGCCGTTGACCTTTATGGCACTTGAATGGGTTTCGACCTTTACCCCTTCCCGAGCACATTTCAAGATACACGGCATGCTGGGATCTTTGTGTCCCCCAGTACTTTTACCTTTCATTTAGTTCAATAGTCCGTTTCTCCAGGTTTTAATGCATTCTGTTATTAATCCTAGCACTGTTATGATCAGTTTCTATGACTGATATCCTTTGCGGTTGTTCTCACATTACACTTACGGTTGTGTTAGTACCGTATCAGAACATTTCACATGTTCGGACTCGACTGAAGCAGTGAAGTGGACAGTATAAAGGCCGTTTTTGGGCCTTGATTTGTACGACATACATTTAATTGTATATTTTTCATCCTACATCAATAAGGGTGTTTTGTATGCCTTTTTTTATACAAGACAGATTTTCTTCAATTAACTGCAGATAAACACTAGACCTCCGCCATTATGCTGGAAATCACCATTACTCATCCTCCTTACTTTATACAAAATGCACATTTGGGAATTAAGATGCGGTCACACTTAACTCAAAGCATGCAAAATTACTTGAGAACAAATATGGCTAATAGGATATGATGCCACTCTCTGTTTGCATTTATTGTAACTGACAAATAAAAAATGTTATATTATCTACTCCACCTTACAGCAACACTGCAGACAGTAGTGTTAAAATGTATTCTTTGCATTGCATTGGTCCAGAAAGGTCATCGTGTGACATTTAGATCCTCCGTTGGTCAAATGTCTTTTTGTCATACCAATTAGTAGTTCAAAGCAAAGCACAAGACTTAGCAAACTTGCGTTCATATGCATTTGACAGGAAGCCTAGTATGACCGCACCTACTGCTACATACTGCTATTATAAACTCTGCCTGTATTTTATATTGTGTTGATGTTTACATTGTCTTTGTTGTTTGTACTTTTATACAATATTGTAGAGTGCATACGTTGACAGCGTGATACTCTAAGCTTCAATTAAAAATATGGAGCTTTTCTTCTGTTAGTCGTGGGTTTTTTGAATGTCTTTCCCTCAGATTTTAGTTAAATGTCTGGTTCGTTTCAATGTGCACACTGTATTTTATTTTATAAATGGATTGATTATAACCTTTATTGCTATGAAATAAAATGACACAAATTAGAGTTTTAGACTAATTAGATCTCAGATTGACTTTACAATTTCTGAAATTCTCAATTTAGTTAATTCTTCTACTTTAGAAATTCTACTAATTATGGAAAGTGCTGGTTCACTACTTTTATCAACCGCATGGGGGCAGCACAGTCATTATTGGTTTCTTTTGTTCTATTTTTAAGCTTGCTGGCTGAAAAGCACATAGACCAAAACTTTATACAAATACTATCTATGTTCTTTACAGTCTTTTATAGATATTTAATAGAATTGTTTGAACTATGTGAAAGTAGTTTGGTCAGGATTTTTTTTTTAAGTAAAAAACAAGTAAAGTATAAAATATAGAAAATCAAAATGAATGCACCAGTTGTCAAGAATTACTGGTTTCTGAGTATAGCACAGATATAGAGAAAGTGCACTAGTGACCGTTTTCACTGACTGACATTAGTACACGTATAAAGCCGAGGTGAGGGGATGTCACATACTGTAAATCTTACCACATTCTCAAAAAAATAACAGGAAGTTGTCTTTGAGGGTGCAACATGTTGACCAAATCCCTCAGTATGTGTGCACACTATGGTACACAAATACAGTGAGAATAACATAGTCATGTGACTTACAAATCCCTCTGTAGTTTGTAGTGTGGAAAACCCCTCTCCATCATACTAGCTGAACCAACATGTTATAGAAACATTTTGGAGTTTCAGTGTGCTCTCTGCGTGATTACAACCAGTCCAGATTTTAGTCAGAGTGAATCTATTTACATCAGATCTTCAAGTCTATGTACTTTGATTAAATGTGCTGAGGTGTTCTGTACCTTTCCAAAAACCCCAGTGGTTTTACTCAGGCAGTGCAGTGGAGATATCATCAATGTTTTGTATATAACAAAGATATTAAAGAGAAATGGAGTTATTGGAGCAAATACACCCTAGTTGACAAGTGTTACTTCTCAAAACCAATTTCTCATGAGTTTCAATATCTTCCATGTTCATGACACACCATTCAATATTCTTTGATACTAGCATGTAGCTAAACTAAGTATTCTAATATAATATGAATAAATTATTACTCTATTTAGCATTTCTCTCACCTTGTCCGCCATCTTGGATTTGCCCTACCTTCTAGGATTGCCTCCTTTGTGAAGGATCCATCCAAGCTATCTTAGGAATCAGCAAAATTGGCTTTCTCATCTAGGATTCAGTCAAATGCACCAATGTTTTGATACAGATCATTGATAAAACAGATAGCACTGTCCCAAGCTCACTCCATAGGTTGAGCCACTGTTGCTATGTTGGGTTGATCAAAAAAATTTAAATAAAAATAAACATTGTTTTAATAGCACCGACATCTTTACAACCTTCAGGGGAAAAACCTACAAATGGCTTACTATGACTTACTTGATGTACTAAGAACAGAAAAGTATTATGTATGTATTATGCATGCCAAGTCTGTACTTGGCATTTCCATTCTATAAAGAAACTCGTGCATTCTGAACATATAATAAGCATACACACAAATTTGTGATTTTATAGTTTACATGGAGACTAATTGTGCACCCCAAATTGTGTACTTGTGCACTACTTTATGATGTTATAATAGTATAAAGAGTGCAAGGAGTGTGTTCACACACCTCAAAAAAGAATGAACGCTGCAAGCAGCGATGAAAATTCAAAAAAGAACGAGTGCACATTAAATGCACAGATGATGCTCTTAAATAACTGAAAAAATGAATGTTGCATCCCAATCCATCCTAAGTAATATTCGAAAATAGCATTAGTATGTTCTGAATCATAGTATGTTGAAAAGAGTATGCCAAAGATTTATGGATGGTCTACTACTTGGGATTAAACTTTAAATTACAGATCCATGCACACTTTAAAGATTGGGATTTGAATAGAACTAATGTTACAAATAATGTAGGACATTAAATGTAATTAAATGTGTATTTTGTTAACTGTGACAAGATGATGACTGACTGCAGTTTAAAGCAGTCATCGGATGCAAAATTCATTGTTTGAACATAAATGTGTGTTGGAACGTGTACACACTTATCCTATAATGATAAAAATCCCAAAAAAAAAATTTAATTCCTTTTTAAATCGGTTGTTCTGAGATTCCAGTCAGATTGCCTTAGTTCTGCACAGGCCCCTCCCACAATAGTTGACTGACAAGTCCGTTTTACCTTAGACCCGCCCTGAGTGAGCTATGTCCAGTCTGGTGCAGGGGAAGACAAGATGACATTCAATCAGTTAAGAGATTGAAGTGTTTTGTTGGGTGTAATAACGAATATAGCATTCATCATTTACTCCGACAACTGAGCCGCTGAAGACGCAGAGGTAACGTTACTTTCGTTTTGAAGGGAATGCACTGATGTCTATGTTTGCGCAAATCATTTGTGATTCAGCTTCATCTACAGAAGAATTGAGTATAAAGGTTTTTTAATGAAACTTTGCAAATCACCTTTCCTAATAATGTGCTAGTTAGCCAGTTTCCGGCTGAAGTTTACAGTCTGCTCACCATCCCACGGAAGAGAGGGGCGGAGTCAGCAGAGCTCATTTGCATTTAAAGCAACATGGACTAGAATGGCTTGATGAAAACGGAGCTGGATATGGGCTATCTGAATCTGATTTTTAATGACAAAATAACCTTATAAAATTACACTACATGATTGAGTAAATATTGTATATGTGTTCCTAGTATATATTGTGTCATTTGGGATGCAGTTAGTAATTGCATCATTTGTTAACGGGGTCTTATGATGCGATTTCTATTTTTCCTTTTCTTTAGTGTGGTATGTAGCTGTTTGTGCATGCATAAGATCCCAGATTGTCGAATTTGCGCAACGCATTTTATGGACGACAGTTTTGTGAACCTAGGAGAGTACAAAGCTGGCAAAAATAAGTCATTTCCGACTTTGCTCTGACAATGTGGTGCGTCTGAATCAGTGAATGGTTTAAGTATTTGCTAGTTACTGTTCAAATGTGAAGTTTTGCGCCCGCATTGAGCAAACCATTTAAATGAATGGGTTTCATAGCACAGTGCATCACAGTACATTCTGTCAGCTGGCCAATCAGAGCAGATTGTGCTGGTCAGAAGGAGGGGCTTTGTAGAAAACACACATTTGAGGCATAGAGAAGTTACAATAAAGTACAGTATTTGAAAAATAATGTGTTTTTTGAACAATAAAGTGTGTCAGTATCGTGTACACCAAAATAATGATCTTTAAAATTGCATCATATGGACCCTTTAAGTTTGCAATTTCAGGCCCTTAAAATGCTGTTGTCTCAAAAAATGAAAAGTTTGCTGCAAACTGTGTTGCGTTAATGCCCCTCAATGATTGAAAAAGTCCATAATACATCACCAGAATGTCAAAATTAAAATAATAATAAAAAAAAAACATAAGAGGAATCATTCACAACAAAATCAATATGCATTTAGAAAATGTCCAGAATTTCCGTTTTGCAGTTCCCTTTTTTTTTGGCTTAACAACCATTATGCTATTGTGGCTACACTATTCTAATTGTAATCATTTTACAAACCATGTCACAGTTTTCAGTCTTCTGCAATAGCTCAATTTGTATTGAACCCAGAACATTCTTTAAACACCTCTGCTCCATAGCGGACCATCAAGATGTGTAAAGAAGCACAGAATCCAAACTGTGATTTTCAGTCTTTTGCGATCACAGCGAGTATATATTTAGAATTCAAGAGCATCCAGCAAACCCAGTGGTATCCAATCGGAAGAGCAGACAGGTGCTCTCTCAGCCAGACATGCTACAAATATAAAAATGTGTCTGTCAGGCTTCTAGAATATTCTGAATGCTTAAAGCGCCGACACACTATTGTGTGCCAGAGGGTGCTGGGTTAGTTTCTACCATCTGTGATACGGGTTTTGACCACTTCCAGTCCCCACTCAGTGTTTTTACATAAGCTTTATAGTTCACCTAGTACTGTTTCACATCTCATCTCAGAAACCATGTTTCTCGCTGATGTTTGGGAAATGTTGCATGAGTCGTACGTCACTTGTCAGCGTGATAGTAATCTCTAGCGGGCAATATCAAAACCCACATGGCTTTCTCAATCTGCTCCGTCTCGACCTGCCAAAACAGTGCTCTTGAGACTTTGCCACGGCGCTCTGGAGACATTCGGAGCACACACTTGGATGACCTCACCTGGACAGCTCATGGTGTCCATCTGCCTGTATGCTAGAAACCGACGTTCTTAGAGCTAAGGGATATCGGTAGTTGAGCGCTCAGTGATGAGATTAACACACAAGAGCTTAAAGCCGCCCCCACAGACACACATACATGCATAACACTGAACAAACAACAAACAGTGCCACTCCTACCTCGGCTTGTTGAAGCTGGCCTGGCTGAGAGGTAAGCTTCACACAGGAAAATGAATAATTTACACAGTGCCCTTAACTTCAAAAGCCCAAGGCAATAAACAGTGGAAGGGGAGGGGAACGATGGGAGCAGAGCGAAAAGAATCTCCAGCGATTTTAGCTGTCAAACACTCTTCGTGCCACGGCCTGTCTAAACATGTGTGCCATCATCATTTGCACATATATAATGAAGATATTGATATGTGTGAAGACCTGCGATGGACCAGAACATGAGTATCCAGAGTTAAAGGTTATGGTAGTTCTGTAGCTAGAGCTACTAGGTCTGATGCTCATCCAGTGGTCCAAATTAGGGCTGTTGACTGGCAGCCAGGCGAAACAAGAGCAGGAAATGCGGTCCATCACAATCAATTTCTTGTGTACGTTCATGCATGAATGGTTAGTGTGGGGGTAAACCCAGCTGAAGTCCAAAATACATATTTTTATTTAAAAGATGGGAAAACATGTTGATGCACGGTCCACCCATCGATCTCTTCCTGTATTTTTCTCTTTGATATAATGATCTGAAGCTGATGTAGGCTTACTAGATCACATGCTTTGTCATCTAATAACTTTCTGGCTTGAAAATAAAGGATCTGAAAGGTGTTTGCAGCCTTGTGCCATAAGAGAAGCATTTTAAGTTCTGTGGTTCTTCAGAAAACCTGCTTCAAAGAACCCATATGGGCTTCATGTTTCCGTGTTTACACATGATAACTTGCACCAATATGCTGAATTCAAACTTTGTACATCCAAAGAAGCATATAGACAAATTAGAAAGAACTTAAATCAATAGTTCATGTCTTTCAAAAACCTGTATGACTTCCTCTCTTGTGTGGGACACATAAACGGAAGTAAATAGCCACCAATGTTTGGTCATAAACATTCTTCAAAATTGTGTTTTCCACACAAGAAGCAAAGGCACCTTGTAAGGTGGAGTGAAAAAAGCATCAACGTTTTTGTGTATGAAATGGTCCAGAACAACAAAACCATAGTGTTGAAGGTAACTTGAAGATAAAAAAATACAAATAAATAAAATATAGCTGCAAGCAGCAATTACCGGGGTTCGAGCATTTGAAGGGGTTTGAGGTTGTTCAGGGCGACCTGGATG
>JAUCMS010000028.1:19089163-19116987 GCA_032357445.1 Enteromius radiatus | reverse complement strand
ACCATCTGACCAAGTTTCAGCTTTCTAGGCCTTACGGTTTGGGCTGCACGATCAGTTTTAGGGCAGAATCATAATAAGAAGAATAATAAATAATAAATAATAATAAAAATTCTTACAATTACAATAGGGTTTCAGCGCTACGCGCTCGAACCCCTAATAAATCCCATCTAGCGGTTTTCAAACTGTGGGTCTCACGAGGTTTGACAATTGCAATCATGTCACACAAAAGCAAAAACAACAACAACAAACTTAAAAGTTCTAAAATTAAGTTAACGAGTTATTGGTGAGCGCAAAACTTGTACATAGCCTATTTCTGAAATGTGTAGCGCTACTGCTGCTTCACACGCAAATATGAACACAAACAAACAAATTACTGTTATGTATCATATCTTTTCATTATTTGTTTCGAAACGTTGACGAAGCAGCGCTTGGATTCCTTTTGATGAATCAACTGAATGAACTCATCGAATCAACATTTAACTAGCTAATTGCACACATGCTGAACTAGATATTCACCTCAAACACCTCAACCACAAACTGTTGTCAGGAAAACTGTGTAAGAGAGAGAAATCGCTGACTACGTGATATGCAGAAGAGGGGTGGTCTCCAGGATCCTTCATGGCTACTGGGTAAAACCCTACTCAGAATTTCCCAGACTACTCTTCTCAATTTCAGTAAGTGGCTTTTTTTTCCCGAGACATTTCTTCTATTTCTTCTTTCTTTTATGACCTTGTCATTTGCTCATTCTACTGAATCTAAAGCTGTTGTGAGAGAGCGCACTCAGAAAGAACAGTAGGTGTGTGTTCGTGTGTGTGTGTTTAGAGATTATTGTGGGTGGCCTCAGAGAGAGACAGCAAAAAAACAGTCAACAGTACATGTCTCCTGTCACACCCTGCTTAGCGTATGTCTAGTCTGGTTCCTCAGAAGTGGATTTAAACCAAGCATTTGACAAAGAGAAAATATATGATGGCGTAATACTAAAAGGCTTTAGTACTCCACGTATTCATAGAAAAGTTAATTATGATAAATTGACGTTTCATTGCATTCTTCTCTGTACAAAACAATTAGCTAAGAGCTGACAGTAATAATCGGTCACACCCAATTCTTATCTAATAGGCGGATCAGTGGTGCCATCTTAATTCATGCCTTGGACACCCAGAGATGTTACAGTGTTCTCTTTCACAAAAAAGTTGTGTGTTCCATCACCTAAGAAAGTAGCCACACATACCTTCCCTCTCCCTGTTGTGCACACACACACACCTATATTTATCTTTTTTAAATTGCGAAGTTCACAAAGACAGCTGAATTTCCCAGAGAAGAGGTGAGATTACTGATACAGCTTTGAGCTGAAAACCCCCACTTTTCATTTCAAAAGTGTGCAGTTGAAATTTTTTTGAACTGTTTCTATTAAATGTGGATTAAATGTCACTTGGCACATGTTACACTTACAACGTGTTTACAGCGTACTCATGTACAATCAAAACATTCAGGTCATTCAGGTACATTAAAAAAAAAAGATTAAAAAAAGCTTTTAATCATTCTGTCATATGTAATGTTTTTGAGTGTTAATGAATGAATAAATACAATCATATATATATATATATATATATATATATATATGTATATATAAAATATAAATTTAAAATTACAGCTTTTATTTGAAATAGAAATCTGCATAAATAACTTTACTGTTACTTTTTTATCTGTGCCCCATGTCCCGTATATTACATCTCATTTATAAACATATGTTATTGCTCAAAATAAATAGAATCTTCAAACAAAAATTACTCTTCTGTATCGATTTGGACAGATCTAGAGTATCAGTTAGTTAGAAATTATAGGCATAAAAACACTGTGAATGTGAATTCATACTCATTCATTTACACCATGTTAATCCACAATATATAAGTTTCTAATTTTGCTGCTTATGGGTCTAAGACTAGGCTTCAAGACCGTCTAAAGGAAAGGGCACCAACTCAAAAACAAGTCAGAGACTAACAAACAGTATAGATTTTGAAAATAAACAGGGTGGAGCCGACTCTAAAAAGTGGACGGTGTCTGTTAGTTTATTCCTGGCATTCACCATACAGAGGCATTCATTTGTATTATTAAGGCTTGTTCTGATACCAGCGCAATCAAAGAGGAATCCAATGAAAGTGCTACAACACAGTAACCTCAATTGACTTTCTTCGAACCCTTCCTTCGCAGATGAGAAACAGGAAGTGATAGTGGAGCGTTAACGGCTTGTCACTGCAATCTTCACCCTTCCCCCAGCCCGAACCCCCTCACCACAGCATGTCCGTAAATGGACAACACTTTGCTGTTGGGACAGGACAAAAACACAGGCCCAGGGTTCACACAAAGCCTTATAAGCAAGGTAAGCACAGATTAACCTGGACAGTTACCACTACCTCGCCCTATACACACCTTTATTACATCTGAAAGTAGGTAAAAGCGTCTTGCTTTACAAGCAGGCGTGTATATAAGACCTAATAAGTGCACACAAATAGAGAAAGTAGCTATTGGAGCACAATTCCACCACTTTGCACGAAGCATAAAACTGGTTTGTTGTTTTAAACCAAGACAGGTTAGTCAGTGGAAGCGGAGGTGCACCAATGATTCTCAAAACTGTCACTAGTCTAAACAGCTTTTAAAGGTGAGTCATAGTCATTGTTTCGGTTTAACAGGTAAAAGGGATAGTAAACTCTCTTAAAATTAAGAGCCAGTTTATTCACCTTTGTGCGGTTCCAAACCTTTATGGTTTCTTTATCTCCAGAACACAAGAAAGACATGCATAACGTTTTGGAACAACAGGGGGGTGAATTTTCATTTTTGAATAAATTATCCCTTTTATGATAATGTCAAATAAATGAAGTAACTGCTTTAACCAGGCAAGATTGAATTTCTATACTTTTAGCTTGATATGACATGGTAACCAACCAGATAAAACTAACCCAAGCTTTAGGATTTTGTAACTTTTCTGCTTGCTTTCGACAGATATACATGTCACGCACCCCTATACATTTCCACAAATAAGATCAGAGACTGATGAAAAATTAGGCCAAAGTTAAAACTTGGCCATCTTTATTACAAGTCACACATAGGTTTGAGCCCTCCTGGACTGTTGGGGTGGGGGATGGGGGCAAATAAATAAAAGCTTGATTTAAGGCAATTCTAAAGCTTACACAGACCAGTTTTATCACAGCAGGCGTTAACCACTATTGTAAGCAAGCAGTGGTTTGGGTTTGCTGAAACTCTACCGTCCAACAAAACATTAGACTTACAGTTTGGGTCGAATGAACAAAAGTTCCCAGTCTAAATGATCAAAACAATTCAGCAATAGCATTCTGGGAGTTTGCCAAAAACCACAGGTTCTTAATGTCATTGCTTTTTTTTTGTTCTATGTTAATACATCTGATAAGCAATAAATAAATACATTTTTAAATGTAAAACTGCATTGAAGACAAATAAGGTTCGAGTGTCTTTACATTGCACCAAGTTCACAGTTCTGAAGTGTTGTTACATTCATCCATGGAGCGCCGCTTGGCGTTCCAGCCAGAAACAGAACTGTAGTCCTGACAGGAGCTTGACCACCCGTTTCTGTGGACAAAGAGGCATCTGATCACCTCTCGCCTTGGTGACGGCCACCACATAAAAAGGAAATATCGCCTTCAAGTGTCCATATGTTCCAGTCTCAGCAGCTAACGGTGCTTGGCTGCTGTTTGCTCACAAAGTCCGAGATAAAGTCAAACTCGTTCTGTCCCAGAAAGAGTTCAGGGAGTTCCTGCACCCTGTCCAGTCCTAGTTCCATGACCAGCGATGTCAAAACTTCTTCGTCGATCAAATCTGCGTCTATGCCGTTGAGACTGAGAGCCGGCCCGGCCATATGCTGCATGTTGCTCAACTGTGCCTGACCCATGCGGAACTGCGCCCCATTCCCCATGTGGTTGCCGTTCATGTGTGCCAGAGGGTGTCCATGGTACTGGGTGTTGAGTTTCTGAAGGTGCATGCTGGCCATGAGTTGTTGGGAAGTGAGACCCCCGCTCATGTACTGTTGTTGTTGTTGCTGTTGTTGTTGTTGTGGCTGTGGTGGAGGCTGTTGCTGTTGCGCTTGGTGCATGTGGTGGTGCTGTTGATGCTGCTGAACGTGATGTTGCTGCTGCTGGCCCTGGTTGTTGAACATCATGTTAGTTGACTGCATTTGGTGGTGACCCATCTGTCCATTCATAGGCCCCACTATGTTGGCCCTCTGGCGCATTGCAGGCTCAAAGTTTCCCTGATGCCCCGCTCCATAGTGCATCATCTGTCCATTGGGCATCGCTCTCAGGCCGGGTTGGGGCGCATGCTGCTGGGGGCCCGCCTGCAGGCCTCCATTCATGCCCATCCGGTAGCCATGCAGAGCCCCGTTACCCTGTCCGTGGTTCATGGGCATCATCATGTGCTCTGCCATAGAATCTCCCTTCAGTGAAACAAATGATATTAGGTTTAGATAACAGAAGCAAGTTGTTTTACTTTTAGCCAAACTGATTAAAGTAAATACACCCAGATTGATTCCCATTGAATTCTATTAATGCACAAAGAAATCTTAACAATTTTAATCAAAATGTAGCAGACTACACTAATTTCCACTCTCACTGGACAGGTAGGAGAGATGTCTTTTTTTGCACCCTTCAGCCCACCTGACTACCCACTCAACACACTACAAGTCCCAATTATGCACATCCAAACAACACTTTTGAAATTAAATCCAGTATTATTCTCGGTACTAAACGCTTCACACAGCCTGATTTAAATTCCATCTAAATAAATTAAAAGTGCATTTTCAAACACTACATCTAAACAATGGGGGTAACTGAAAACGCATCTTTAAAAAAAAACAATACATTTGTGTAAGAAAAAAAATATTACACGCCATTTTTGTATTACAATCCTGTACTTCACACGCAGAAATTTAAAGAATGCACAACATCAATCCAAAGAAAGTCACCGTGCAGTGAAGCAAACAATGGATCTGCCACCCTGAGCTCTAAAACACTGGCGCTGCCTTAAAACCTAGTGAGCTGCCTACCTAGATAGCATTTTAGGCATTGCAAGCGCACTGAATACTGTCTAGATAGGCAGCGCACTGCGTTTTAAGACACAGCCCGTGAGTTTCTCAAGCGTTTTGAATCTCTTACCCCGTGTCTTGTGCTCAGTGACTCCGCCGCGGCAGCACAAATGAGCTTTATCTGTTCAAAAGCCTCTGAAGAATTACACTTTATATTCCACAAGGTGCAGCTTCATACTCCTGCGGACCGACGCACAAAAGAGCGCTGCTCTCACTACCTTCAAACGAGAGAGAGAGAGAGAGAGAGAGAGAGAATGTGTGTTTTCTGGGTCAACTCCACGGGCTTATATACATGAGAAAAGCGGAGAGGTGGAGCTATCGTTCACTCGCTATCCTTTGTTGCCATTGGCCCTGCTGCTTAATATCAGTGTGCATAGAAACCCCTAGCGGTTTCTGTCAAACACTGGCCAATTTCTGTCTACAGTTTTGGGTTGTTTTTCTGTTTCTCATTTAAAGTGAACAGGAAATCCCTTCAGAAGAAGCTGATCTGTTTGATGTTAAGTAAAGCTTAAGGCCTATCTATCTATCTATCTAGATTTGTTTATATATATGTATGTAAAATGTTGACAATGATGAATTCAGATGGATGCATAGATGGACAGACAGACAGACAGATAGATAGATAGATAGATTGTTTACATACTCAATTTCTGTGCAGTTGTCAGAGTAGAGATAGATAGATAGTTTCCACTATTTCTTCAGTATTGCTAGATAGATTTACAATCTTGATGCTGAATATACATTATGGGCCGGTTTCCCGAACAGGGTTTAAGACTAGTCCTAGATTAAAATAAATGTTAAGAGCTGTCTAAACTGGAAAAGGCTTGCACTGAGATATCTTAAAATACATAATTACCATTGTTTGGTCTTAAAATGCTCACAGATAATGCATTTTTGTAAGACATGTTTCTAAAAATTCTTGAATCTCCTAAATTAGCAAAGGTCTAGTCCTGGCTTAATCTAATTCCTATCTGGGAAACCGGCCCTATGTGTCTGAAGAAGATAAAATATTTTGTACGTTAATAATCCTATTGTTTATCAATCTAGTTTAATATAAGTCCTTGCGTGTTTTTCTCCAGAGGTGTTTTTGTTTTGGTCGTTGTGGGTGCTGCTTATACATTAGTGTGAGTGTGTGTGATCTGGCGGCTCTGTGGCAGTCCATGTGACCCAGCGCTTGCTCTGCTGTGCCGTGTCTTTGCTGGGTGTGAGAGAGAGGGGAGGGGAAAGGAATGCTGGTGCTATTCTGGGCCACCGGCTGGAGTGGTTGAGGCGCAAACCTGGACTGCATGTGCCATTTATTGCAAGTTGCAGAGCACAAGGTAAATAGTAAACAGCTTCCTAGCGGTTCAGTTGAGATGATCTTAATGAAGATGGTGTAACATTCCAAACTGGACCCTGATCACTTGGCTCTGAACACAACAACGCTGGGCTTGTCTGTTAGAGAGGACAGGGAATCAACATTCTCCATTTGTCACAATAGCTCTCTGTTTACTCAGAGGTCAACACTGGTCAGAGCAGAACCTCACACCTCTAAAGTGCATTATCTCTTGACAAATTAACATCTCAATTCCGCTGTCTTTGTTTCGTGTTATTACCAAGACCTTGGGTGTAATTTGTATGATAATCTGTTCACACCTTCAACAGCTTGCTGTACTTCTAAAGCGTTAAAGACAAATTTTGTGGTGTTAGGAAATATGGGACAGAAGTCACAGCTCATTATAGGTCAAAGATAAGTTATCGTGATAACTAAGCATAAACTGACAGGGCACACTAGATCAGTTCAGCTTGTACAACACTGAGCAGCAAGATCATCTTCTTCAGTAACACCAGTGAGGTCTTCATTATTCATTCTTTGTCATAGTTTATTGAAATACCAAAGTTCACCTGGAAACTGTGTACATATGTTGGGTTTACTCATAGTCACTTTATTATGCATTACCATATCCAAACTTATCAAAGAAAAAAAGAGCTACTCCTGCATGAAGCATACATATTTTTAAACAGTTACTAAATAGAGATATGCACAAAGAAATAGGTTAATTATTTGCTCACTAAATCATTTTTTTTTTTCATTTTTTATGGGTTGTTTTGTTGTTGGATATTTCAATTACTTATTTAATCATTCAGTTTTTATCTATGAAGGTAGATGACGTAACAATCAAAATGTAGCTAAATATGTCTCCTTTTTGTTTTTTGTTTTTCTTCACTGGTTTATTTTAAAGATCCTGGAGTGTGACAAATTTATTTTAAAACACAAATATTACAAATATTTCACTAATTGAGATAGATTTGGTCACTAAACAGGCATGCAACACACTTGTCACTTAGATAAATTATTCAATGTAAGTTATTCAACAATTTACATAGACAAAAAACATTTTTTACATGTGAGTTGACCCAATCAGAGTAGCCACTTCGCTAATGGGGATCCAAATGAAGTTTGTAATTATGAAGTGTAAAATCCACAATATCTTAGTTTTAAATAATCATTTATCTGGAGTCAGGTGTTGTGATTCTCTAATAGAGAAAGCAGCTGTGGTTAAATCAATATCCCAGTGAGAATAATCACACCGCATATTCACAATTACCTGTGCATTAGACCTCATCGTTCCTCGAGGCAGATGAACGGTCCATTGAGAACTCAGCTCTGGGAGCTGCTTATTTACCTACAAAGCCACAGCTTTACGAAGGTGTGCATGTAGACATGGAGGATTAATGTCTATTGACACAAACAATTCAAACATGTGATTAAGCCTAAACAACTAGACATGCCCATGTATATCAGCGCCATAGCACTGAAGACTTGCTCTACAGTTAGTGGTTTAGCGTCCAGCCTAGACACTGAGTTTGCCGGCTTGTTTGTACAGTGCGTGTATGGTCGGCCACAGGCTCGTCCTCCCCCACACCTGATTAGCAAAGAGGCAAGAAGCTGGAGGAGGGGCCGGCCAACTGCCACCAAAGACTGCCTGCTAAAGGACTCAAGAGACTAAATACAGTTGATAACATATCGAGACTGTAGATTGGATGTGTAAAACTGACAGTTTTATCATGATTTTGCTCCCATTTACACGGTCAGCAAAGAATTACTGTTTGTTGTGGATATGATGCTGTATATTGTTCTGCAACCACATCTTACGGCAATTCGTACATATTTTTACGGTGTGGGTACTTCATGCAACCTTGCTCATACGAATTTGTAAATTTTGAAAAATCTTGTGTATTTAACAGTATGGCAAATTTGTAGGAATCCATACAAATGAACAGAGAAAAAGATTAATTTTTTTTTATATTAATACTTTTTATGAAAGATGCATATATATTTTTTAAACTTTAAAATCATGAAAGAATGCTAAAAAATGTATCACGCTTTCTAGAAAAAGATTAAGCAGCACAATTGTAATCAACATTAATAATAATAAGAAATGTTTCTTGAGCATTTAGAATGATTGCTGAAGGAGTATGTGACACTCAAGACTAGAGTAATGGCTGCTGAACATTCATCTTCTTTACCATTATAGGAATAAATTACTTTTAAATCTATATATTAAATACATAGAGTTATCCTTAATTGTAACACTATTTCAGAATATTATACAATATACTCCACTGTTTTACTATATATATATATATATATATATAGCAAATATATATTGCAAATATATATATTAATATACAGCTTTTAGTTAGCATTCTTTAAAAAAAGAAAAAAAACTTTTTCTAGCCCCAACCTTTTGAATAACAGTGTACATCAAATTGTGGAAATAAACAGAGCAGCAAACATCTCTTTTTTTTAACAATTTCCTAGAAAACCATAGCTGTTACAGCTTGCTAAGGCATATGTAAGAGTGTTTTTGTCAATCAGACACTTTGCCCCGCTTTGCTATTAGGAGATCAGACTCTGTCCCAGCCACCCCAACCCCCTCCAACCCAGTTACAGAAACACTTCACTATCCACCTTGTTTATTTAGCTCCAAAGTGACCCCTCGCTCTCTCTCACTCTCAAGAGTTGAGCAGCTGGATATTGCTGCAAAGCTGTTGTTTTCACCTTTGTGTTTTCAATAGAGTAGTTTCTTAGCAGGGGCTAGGAACTCATTTTCATCATGAATTCTCTACAAACTGGAAGTAATATGTGTCACCAGGGTCGTATCAGGTCAGGTTTTGGGTGCTGGCTGCCTTACAAGTGCACTCCCAGTAAATATATGATGCAATTATGAGTTGCAACAGTTTGAGTATGATTTAGATGTGCAATTTGTTGTAGACTTCCATGGAATGTTAAAAACAGTGTAAATCAGTCCGAATGTTATATATGTGACGACTTGGGTTATTTTTATATGGGTCTTGCATAAGATGTGTCATAAGGCATGACAGCTGTAATATAACAAAACCGGCATTTTATCTTGTGACTTGTCCTATAACTTGCAACGCCACGATAATAGGGCATAGTTCAGATTTTCCCAAGACATGCATGTATGACAGCAGGAGTGGGACCTTCTACTGTTTCACCAAAACAGAAACACACCTGCTGAGCTTGAGAGAATCTTCTCCCCACCCCCAGCTCATCCAACCCTTCCCCCAAAACCCTGCATATCCATAATGCTTTGTCTTATTCTACAGATCAACTTCTCCTGAAGCACAAAGTCTTAACACATACTTAACAAAATAAAGAGCGTTACCACCCACTCAAGACACAGGCAATTGAAGGTGTTCATCTCAGTGCTCTAGAACCAACACAGGCGTTACCTTATAAAGCTTAGCGGCTGGCCCATAATCACCAAGCTGCCTGCTGGAGCATTCTCAGATAATTAAGGAAAAGATGTTCTCAAAAGATCAGGATGGCAGCACCATCTGCTATTTTGTTGACTGCCTAAATTGTGATGCTGGTTAGCCTACTTGACACTTGGCTACGTGGAGACTTTGGTGTATCCGTGAATTTCAGTTCTGGTGGTTTCAGCACCTGCAGACCCAGTTTTGTTCACGCAAAACAATCTGTTTCGGTTGTGATCTGTGCACCATTTTTGCACGATCTTGCCCTCTCATGGAGCAGCTGACTGGTGCAGCTGTGGGACCTGTAAGAATCCACGTCCTGCTTGTGTTGTTGTTCTAAAAGTGTGGGACTCAGTGTTTATGACTCTCACTGTATATGTACATTGGAGCAGGTTTTGATAGAAGGCATTGTGGGTGCCCACAGCCTTAAATGTATAACAGCCAGATGGTATTCAACAACTATTCAACTATGTATTTTTTATTCTAAGCTTCAGAAAATGTTGTTTCTCTGTGTGCATATACATAGGCTACAATAACTATTATATATATATATATATATATATATATATACATATATTAAATAAATAAAACTGGAAATTGTGTGTGTGTGTGTGTATATATATATATATATATATATATATACACACACACACAAAGTTTCTGGTATACCTAATCTTTTTCATATGTGCGTGAGTGAGATAAAATATTTTGGGCTTTTAAATCACTTAGTAAAAAATAAATTTAAAGTTAATAAGTAAGTAAAGGAGTAAAAAAATATATATATTTAAATATTTTAAAATAGGAATTGAATATCAATTCAAGATATAATGCCAAAACTATATTTAAAAAATGATATACTGTCAATTAGGTCAAGATCTCTGAGGTGTGATGGATGGAATCTGGGAGATGACACATATTTAATGTTTAAAACTTAATTTTTATGTTATCATTGTATGTTATACTGTAAAACATTTTTTGTTTCAGCTTAAAATAATAATTGCTTGTGCAATCTTACAATTTTTGTGTTGTCAGCTCAAATATTCTAGTTGTCACTTACTACAACGTAACATTCCAAACTGACTAAATAAAAAAAAAAGCAACACAACAACTTTTTAAAAGTTAAACACAACAAATTATTATACAGTGTATACAACAATTCTCAAACAATAATAAAATAAAATTTATAATGCTTTTAAAAGTCACAGAGTACACCATATTTTTTAAAAAGTGCTAGAACGCAAACCAGTATTATTTCTTAATGTTCTCCAGAGAACATGTACTCTTAAAATAAAGGTTCTTTATTGACCCATGGAACCTTTAAAATGCAGAAAAGTTTCTTTATAGTCAATAAAGCTTCTTTAGATTTCTAAAATATTCTTCAAAATGGTTCTTTTATGAACGATTCACCGAAAGGATCTTTGGGGAACCAGAAATAGTACTTCTATAGTACCATTTTGGAACCTCTATTTTTAAGAGTGTAAAGTGGTTGATATATGTAATTTTGTTTTTCATCCAACATAAACTGAGCTTAGAACCCAGGCGCCAAAACTGCACTGTAACCCGATTTTTCCCTGATTACTGTCACACTGAAATCAACCAATTCTGCATTAGCTGTCAAAACCACCTTTTAAACTGTAACTATAGTGCAGTGCTCTCAGTTTTATTTTCCTGTCATCATCAAACAGCGAAACTAAAGTTTGATTCTATCTGTACTCAAATCCCCCCTCCGCCCCACCCCTTATTTTGTGTCGTGGTGTTGAAGTGACTGAGGGGGTGGGGGTTTGTTATTGTTCTAACTTCTCATACGAGAAATGTCTATAAATACATGCAGTGCTTCCTCTTGGTGAACAGAACGCCCCATCGTTGGGAAGTGGAGGCTGCTGGACATGGTGAGTCAGGGCCATGGGAGAGGACAGTGGGTGGATACATGGCCACTGAGGAAGAGTCTTTCGTTTTTGCACGGTAGGGGCTTGTTTCAGGGAGCGAGAGGAGCGTTTGACTTCTCTAAACCCCTTTTTAGAGAGTGCCACATCCTGTTGAAGCAGCCCTGCAAATGAAACTAAAATCATCATCACTGGATTTACAGAGGTCAATGACATCTGACTGCAGATAAAAGCACTAAAATATTACATTCACTAGAGAACTGTGTTGAAATTTACTGTCCATGGCTTACACTGTACCTGTTCAGAAATACACCTCGTGAACCTTTAAATGGTGCTGAGATTGCCTTTCCACTGTTAGTAAATCACTGTTTACTCCACTCTTGTCCATGCTTAGGTACTGCAAGTCCTGATTATTAATGGGTTATGGAGACAAGGGCCATCCATCAGTTCTCGTTCTGTGGACACCGGGCAGAAGTCAGTAAAGGAGATCAATGACACGCCATTGCACTGCCACTAAAAGTTTGTGTTTATTACAAAATATTCAAAAGCTATGCAGCAAGCCATTAATGCTCTCCAATTAAAATAAATGCATATTGGACATCCTTTTTTAGTAGTAGTACCGTTATGCAAAATGATAAATATTGACTCGCAATGTGTCATAAAAGAGAACCAAAATTACAAGAAATAGAAAGTAAATAAGCGACTTTTTGCGATAGGAGGAACTAGGCAGTGATTGCTTGCCATGGAAACTCCCGTACACATTCAGTAACACTACGATCTCTCTGCATGTGTCATGTTTATTCAAAAAAGTAAGTGTCTTATCAGCAAGTGCTAGATGTGATCTTTAAATGTTTGTAAATCTCCAGTCGTTTGTGTCATTCAGGAATTATTAAACTGTGGGTATTTTCCACAGGAATTTCATTAGCTGTAAAAGAGAGCATTTGCATAAGCGATGTAATGGAGCACAATCATGACATTTTACTTCAGCCATTCTTTGTTGACATTTGAAAACCATATCTACCCAATGTGTTATCGTAAGTTTGAAAAACATAGAAACCACCCCACTACTGGGAAACCCTACTTGATACCGTAAAAATGCGACTTATTCATTGTTAAATAGATGTTATTTCTCTGTGCCTGTGATTTCAATCTCATGTTATAACTGATCGACGTTTAAGATATTTTAATGGATTTTCACTTTCGCTTTTCATAATAGTACATCATTTTAATTCACCACCTTTCCTTCAATCTCCGATCTGAAGGCACTTGGCACACAGCCATGACACAAGATGGCTGGCAGCCTGAATAAACTGAGAGAGTGAGAGGGACCTGTATGGATAACAGATAAGTATCTTGCGTGAGAATCCTCGGGAGATGAGACGAGGTGGGAAAGAGCGAGAGAAGAGCTGAGCGTGCAGCGACGCTAAGAATGCTGCATGAATCTTTTATTATCCCCTAGCCCAGTTAATGAGGTGGTGCTTCTTTAATAATTAGCGGGGAGACTGAGGCGTATTTCCATAGCAGAGCCTAAGGATGCAGAGGGCATCGGGGACGGTACGAAGAATGTGGGACGCATTAGAGACGAGCTGGAAACCACACGCTGAGCTGCGAGAGAAAGACGCACACAAATGTTTTCATATGTGTGTGTGTGCAGAAGTTTGTATTTGTGTGGTTGCTTGGGAAATAAGTGCTTTAGTTTGGAATTCTGAGGATCTAAGGGGATGTTTACACTTGGTCTAACTATCCGATTGGGGTAAGTGTAAATGCAAACCTAGATGCTCAGGAGGTGGTTTGAGAGGTAACCAGATGCGTTTACACTTGTGACTCAGTCAGGCCGCATATGTAAACTTTACTCCTCCCAAATGGAAATATGTCAACGTAAGGATGTGTAAGAGCCTTATAATTACAGTGAGTAATCATGAATGAGACACATGGATGGAGAAACCACAAAAATAAAACACTAATTGAGGCTAAGAGAGTGTCCAACAGAAAATGTTGTTAAAATAAAATTGTAAATAAAAGTTTAAACAGCAGCAGCATTCCAAAAGAGTACAGCATTATATTTGCATATAGCGCTGAAAGAGTAGAAAATATATGTTGAATCACATTCATGTAAGAACAAATGGAATACACTAACTATAACAAACGAGCCGATCAATCAAGACACACAAAATTACTAAATAGGCCTTCTGAAGTGTTCACAAGTTGGTTAATAATATTATTAAATTAAGTAAAAAATTAAATGCTAAATAAAATAACAAATGTAGTTTTAAAAATGTTGAATAAAATAACAAAACTTGTAGAGTTTAGACTGTATAAATAGAATGTATAAATAAAATACCCACAACCAACTGGACAGCAATCGATTGAGACACACAAAATGACCAAACAGGCATAATGAAGTATTCAGAAGTTGCAAGGTGCTCTTTTCAAGGCTGAAACTGCATATTGAGGATTTGTAGAAAATAAAATAAAAACTAATAAATATGTAATTTAATTTAAATTAAATCTGATTTTAAAAAAGATAATAAATAAATATGTTTTTTTTTAATTAAGTAAAAAAATAAATACAATGAAATATATTCAGGCCTAAATGGCATATGACACCTTATTAGTTGCACTTAATCATGCACAAGTTGTAAGAATGTTAAGATCCCTTTGCTGTTTCACTAAAACACACAAAACACACAACATACAAAAGAACAAGCCAAGAGCCACATTCTTGACACCCAACCCCATTACCCTCCCCCATTAATATACACCCCTCCCCCACCAGAGCACACCGGCCTGGGTTTACACACACAGACTCTCAGGGCGGGCTGGCTGTGAGGCTTGCCCTCGATGTGTGTGTGCGTGTGTGTGTGTGTGAGTGTGTGTGTGTGTGCGCAAGGTGGAGAGGGGGATGTTTTCTCTTTAGACAGCTAATTGACTCACAGATGTCAGGATGAGCCGACAGAGGGGTGGCAGTGCAACACACACACAGTCAAAACGGTCTGCAAACAAATCTGTTATGGCCACGTAAAGGGCCTATTTCTTCTGGTAAAAATAAATCCAAGGTACAAACAGAGTTAGCAGAGCAAGAGCCAATCAGTCCTCGTACACGCACGTGCATGCAGAGCGAAACACACAAACAGACACACAACACCTCGTGAGACACATTCACTGCTGCCAACAAACCAACCCCTGCTGTAACTCAACCTGAGCTGGTGTTTTCAACAGCACACCAGTACTGTGATCTATTATGAAGAGACTTATGTATAAGTGTATAATCTATAATGAAGGGTTCCTCATGTAAAAGTAACTTTTATTTTCTAAAAGAAATAGAAAGAATGACATAGAAATGACAGAAAACTTTCAAGGTAACTATGCAGGTTTTTAAAGGGTTTTAAGTGATAATTTTAATAATTTTTTAATAATTTAAAAAAATATGAAATACTACACATACTACATATATCTTTTGCTGTAGTGTGTCAGTATGAAATATCAGATTACATTAATTTTGCCATGAATTATAATAATCCAGTGAGATTTTAGTCTGCTAGTGTACACATATGTTGATATAATTGAATTAATAGAAGTTAAAGGGTTAGTTCACATAAAAATTAAAATTCTGTCATTAACTACTCACCCTCATTTCATTCCAAACCTGTAAGACCTTCGTTCATCTTCAGAACACAAATTAAGATATTTTTGATGAAATCTGTGAGCTCTCTGACCCTCCATAGACAGTAAGTCTACCATGATCAAGGCACAGAAAGGTCAAAGACAGCAGTAAAATAGTGACATCAGTGGTTCAACCAATATTTTTATGAAGCTACGAGAATTTGTTTTGTGCGCAAAGAAAATAATAACATAATTTATGTGACGTCAAATAAGCATAATCAGCTTTGTTTACATTCAGCACATAAACAATGTTATTTAAGTTTATTACGTTCTGAGGTACTCTCCAAAATGAAGAAAAAAGAATTGTTGAATAAATGATGTTATTACTGTAAGTATTCTCATAAAATACAGTTAAATCATTGATGTCAAATGGATTTTCACCAATTTCCTTAGTACGTTTCTGTGACTTGATCTTGGCAATATCCTTGCTGTCTATGTGAGGACTGGAGAGCGCTTAGATATCATCAAAAAAATAAAAATTGTGTTTCGAAGATGAACGGAGGTCTTACGGGTTTGGTAAGATTTAAGTGTCTGTTCAGAAAATGAAGAGGAAAAATACTTCTGGAACCAAGGTCACTGAAACGCTGGGTGGCCATTGTTGTGTTTCATAGAGAACAGACTTGCTTCTCAATATAGCCTGTTTTCTGTTAAAGAAAGAATCCAAAGTTCCAAAGAACTTTTGAGGAGTTTTTGAACTGACAGCATGTTTTTTTGTTTTTGTCTGATAAAAGATTACATTATTAATATTCCCTGATAAATATTTTTCACTTAATATAATATAATGATGTCATGTTCTATCTGCTTTGATGATGTCACAGCAGTTGTTATCAGAAATAATCAAAGACCTTGAGCCTCAAATGAAAAACAAGCGCACACACTCATGCACTCCCACACAATCTCATACATGTATTAAGAAATCCCTGTGTTGTTTTGCAATGCCACACACAGCAAATCCCCTCGACAGACAAAATATCACGCAGACTCCACAAGAGAAAAACACACCAGGAAAAAAACCTCAAACCCTGCACCTTTACTCAGTGTGACTGTTTGTGTGATTGCAAAAACATGCAAGTGTCTGTGCCACTAGTTACTCAAATCTCAGCTGATTGTGAGCCAAAGCTCATGCTGGATGTTGAGTCAACCCTGTGCACTGCCCACAAGTGCAAAGTTTGTATCCTGTTATTCCATTCACCCACGCCACTGTTGTCATCCTTTGCTAGGAAACTGTGGGGGAGATGGCCGGTGCCACCAGCAGGGTTTCACTTCCAGTACTGCGGAGTGACAGGAGGCTGGAGACTGTTACGGGACACACTGAAGGGCAAAACAAATGCAATAAAGGTCATTAAATTACAAGATATCAGACCGTGTATGACATGCAAAAATAGGTTTCAAAATAAATAACATTTTGATTAAAATTTAAAAAGCGTCTGAACATAGTCTGGCTGCTAAGCGTTTGTGTAATGTGTCCATAGTTAAAATGATAAACAAACCTGTGGTTACTTTTCTAGGACACCTGTGTGAACTTAAAGGGAAATGACTTCATACATATACTGAACATGACCTTGAGAACAGCTGTTAAAAATAGCTGTGTCTTTTGTATTTTAATGTACAGCATATTGAGATGAAGTTAGGCAACTTTAAAGACATAATAAACAGTTTAACTGTTGTTGACCTTTTTTCAAACTGACAGTGGTTGACCTGAAAGAATTGTAGAAGACAAATTTATGCTAATATGCATAGCTAGACATTAAGACGGTCTGTAAGCTAGAAATGCTCAAGTGGATTCTGATTGGCTGTCAATGTTTACATCATACATCAACTGGAAAAAAAAGTTCTAAAAGTGACTCCAATGATATTGTACTTCTGTGTCATTGTTGTAATTGTTATTGGGGTATGGACTTACTATTATGATTATTAGAAGTTTCAATATTTATTGTCCTTAGTGGCCATTCACATATCTTCACTAGAGGCTTTAGTAATAACTGTAAATGCCCACACTCTTCTCATTCTGTCACTGGAGTGTCCACTCTTGCATCACAGGAAGTAAATATGAACACTTTGACCCACTGCAATGTCATCATGTGTTTCTTGTACATCTTCACCGGTTCTTAATTTAAAGTATTTGACTAATAACTATTTTATACTGGAAAACTTCACTTTCCTTAAACTTTTACTGAGTCACCTTGAATGGTTTTTACTTATTAGACATTGTCTTTATGTTTATGAACCTACAGTAAAAGACAAAGACGGCATGGGCAATGGAATACGACAATGGAAGCGCTAACGATGAAGACATCTACCTCAGCGCTATCAAAGTGGATAATGGTTCATTAGCATTCAGCCCTATGTGTACAATGATGACATTATCATCAAAATGAGCTGCAGCTTTGTTGACACACTGGTTCTGCTGGGGTTTCCTGGAGCTTTTGGGAACAGGATGTAGCTGGTAGCTCACTTAACCTCTGGTCTGGCTGTAAAAATTGAGACAGCGAAATAACGAAGACTTTGGTTCGTTTTTTTTGGTTTTGTTGTTGCGTGTTTAGGCCGTGCAATGTCCTGACAGTTATTATTTCCTGCGACGTTACACAATTACTCATTCGAGCAAGGAAAGGAACGCATAATGTTTAAATTCTGTACATCATGTCAAAGGGGTGGGCTGAAACAATGAGGTTTCGATTTTCATAAACACACACACACAACAGGATTTGGAAACAAACAGCAGGCGGTTACTTCCTTTTGTAGAACAAGACGAGACTTAGAGACAGAGACTTCCTTGAAGGGTTGTTCTTGTCTGATACAAAATTAATGATTTTGAACTAATCTCACTTACGTGATGCTTCATTCCACTTGGGCTCTTTATGCAAGCGATACTATAGCCAATAATTCAGGTGAGAAACTCAATCAAGAAAACATCCAAAAATATATGCTAAAATTGATTAGCAGACATGCATCGCCAAAAGTTAGACCACAGATGTTTATGGTGTCAGTGATCTTAAGTCGTACATTGTCAGAGTATTCAAGTCAGTCTCCTTCTGAAGAAAACTGGAAGGCCAAATCAATATATTGAGTGTCACATGATTTCCTCAGATGACCTTCACACAGTTTGGATGAATGGTGTGGAGAATCAGTAATGTGTAGGCTGCGGCCCATGTGATACCTCCCGACTGCAGCACAAACACATGTTTGTCAACCTTCACAAACGCTCCACTATTTGTTTGTATGTGTCTCTGCTGCAAATGTCTCCCTCAGTCGAACTGTGCGTTTCTTCGAATACTGAATAAACACAACACCTTACAACAACTCAACCTAAAAAAAACAACCTACTTATTTTGTTTTATTGCATTAAGGCTTATATGAAAGCAATTAAAAATAAAATATGCAACACATTATTGTGAGATTCAGTGTACAGGTAAAATATTTATTTTGCTTCCTACGTGGCGCAGTAACCTAATGTACAGTTCGAATCATATGTTGATTCAGTAGCTGATCGGTTCGACGAGTTCATTGAAGAATTCTTCAGAATTTGTTAAATTGATTCAAACAAGTGTGTTTATTTGTTGCATCGTTCACACCTATAAAGACGAGATTAGCGTCCATACCAGCAAACGATATCGTTTATTCACTCTTCGTCTGCCACTTAATTCTCGAGCTCGTGATAGCAGGATTCTGATTGGCTGTCACTGTTTGTATCTTTCATCATCATCTGGAAAAAATAGTTCTGTAAGTGATTCCAACGATATTGTTTCTTTGTGCCTTTATCGTTATATTTGTGGTGTGGACGCTGCAATTCTTTAATAGTGATAATGATTTTTAGAACTATAGCTATATCGTTATATTTATAGGCTAGTTATTGTGCTTGGTGTTAACAGGCCTTTAATTTAAAATATAAAGAGTCGTGTGCGTGAATCGGCAAACCACGCATTCGCGCCGTGTTTTTCGTCTATGCTGCGGGTGAGGATGATACAAGCGGTACAGGACCCATACACACTGCTGAGATCTGCAACGCACTTGTGGTAAGTAATCTGTAAGATACGTAAGAACAAGTTATTTCCACCCAATTTGTATTTTACATCTATCAGACATGACATTCACTCTGAGACCATTTGCACTTACATGATTTGACAAGTTTCCGTTATCACACGTTTACTTTACCAGTCAAAAAGTGGTCTGTTGGAAGAACCTGCAACATCATGAAACAGACACAAAAAGTGTTGGTTCAGTAACGATGATAGGCTATTTGGGTAATATATTAAAGTACCTTCATACATAAATGTATAATACACCCATTTGTCTTTATAGAAAATGCATTTTACTAACTTACTAGTATGGAAATGTTGTGTTTCCTTATTTAGTTTATCCATTTTTTGCCACAAAAAACATGAAAGAGTAGTATGTCCTAAGTATTCATAAAACAGTATAAGGCAAAAAGGACCTGCATGACCTACTGTTTTCTGTAAGTGCATCAGATGGACATCTTAATATCTCAAGAAGGCACAGGAGAAAATTTGTGAATGGCAGTGAAGTGGCTGACAACGACAACCTGACAAATGCAGTATGTCCGAATACATGCTATAATTTTAAACAGTTATAGAAAAGTATTAATTCAAATTGAGCAACAACTCAGAGAGTGGTCATTATAATTGCATTAACCATAGTACTACACTTCAATAATACTGATGTACTGACTGGTGTGCAATGACTAGTGGGTAAATTCAATTATCCTCTCTACTTCCTGTAAAGTGATGTATCGATGTACTCTTGTTCCATTTGCTGTATTCAGTGTGCTTTTCACTGTCACAACACTACAGTATAGTAAAATACACTGTACCTTACAACAATCATCTTCACAACTGCAAACTGTTGTATTAAAACCATTTCTGCTTTGCAGCTGCATTGCTTTGTTAAACCAACATTGTGATCTGTTCTAATAGGATTGGTGGAGAAAATTGAGGCGGATGTGTTCTGAAGTGCTTTTTAGGTGTACTGAAAATAGATTGAGAACGATTAACGTTATAATTTTAGTGATTGTATAATCCTCTTTGACTGTAAAGCCGAGCATAAACGTGTTAAATGGACAGCGTTTGAGCTGCGTGAATAAAACGCTAGGCAGCAATGCCAGTTGAGTGAGAGAGACAGTGAATGGGAGCACGCTCTGTCTATATGTGGGCCGTCACTTGTGTGGATGGTGATTTCCATATCAATATTTGAGAGCTGGTGAATAATTTATGGACTCACTGATACAATGAATGCCGAGCTGAAAGATACTTGCCCCCCTATCCTGTGTGCAGCCCTCAAGGGTGTATATGTGAGAGACACACGCACAAACCCAGTGGTTGTAATGGTCAGCATTCATTGTTGAGGGGTCAGTATTTCGGTCCACTCTCTTCAATTGGCTGCTTCTTTCAGACAGCGTGCAGTCCAAAAAAAGACATCTGCTCTGTAAGAGAATGCCCTAATTATTCATGACCATTTAAGCTTTGAGGAGTTAGTCTGTGTAGCATATGTGTCCTTCTCACTAGCACATTGTTCGGACCTCACTAGTTAAAGACTCATTCATTGTATTTTTCTCTTTGCCTGACAATACTGTTAAGTATTCATGCAAAGGAGCTCTGGATTCTGCCCAGAAACCTATTTTTGGATTCTCCCTTGGTTTCACAGATTCACGTTTTTTCTTCTTCCTCTTGTCACTGCCCTACATCTTTCGGCGTCTCTTTGAATTACTTCTACCTTCTATGTGCCGATCGATATTTGTTACACATTCACATTTCCTGCATATTGATACTCCAGTAACTCCATAGAAATCTGCATGTCTCGACTATTGTAAAATGGATTTTTGCGGCCACAATCACACCCTTAATATAATCCTGCAGAACCCGACAGGCAGCAATTACAACAGAAGTCACACACACACACACACACACAACTATCATTTGCACCTGGGACATCACCTTGGCTCAAAACAAAGGAGTCTGTTTCTTTGTGTGAATGTGTGTGTGTGAGTGTGTGCTATTGTTGCAGCGCCAACGCCTATTATTCACAGTCCTCGTACACAATCAGCCTATGTGAACAACAAATCATTGGTCAGTGTCAGAGGTCACGTAAAGAACCATGCTAATGACTGGACTCACTAGCTTACGTATCTACAAACGCATACAACTTAGTTTTGTTATGTGTTAGCTTTTTAAACCCCCTACGGGTTATTCGTGACATGTATGATGATATGAACATGTGTAATGTTGCCTCTCATCATTGTAACATGCGTCATTGTTAGTGGCCTGTAAAGACCTTAGCCTAGTTAATACGAGATAATCTAACCAGAGGAGATGTTCTCTTTACTCTTCAATGCTATACAGGAGTAAATTGAGATTCTGAAGAAAATGTGAGGAATGCACAACCAAAGTTGCCACCAGGATGTTGTTTTGAGAGGTTGCTAGGGTGGTGTTAGATGATTGCTAGGGTGTTTTTTTGTGATTATATGATATTCTGGTCCCTAGGTATCTATAGGAATGTTTTTTTGTTGAAAACAGCACACCTATCTTTGCTAAGCTGCTTGATTTGAAGTATTATTCAAACAGAGCCAAGTTATAAGCCAAAGTCAAAAATGGATTGGTTTCCTTTTTTATGCTAGCTTAATGCACATTAATTTAATCATCAACAGGGTGCTCAGTTGTTTTGTATGTTGTATGCAAATACCGGATTTGACGTCACTGGTATGAACTAATTTACGTCTCCTTTAGGTGGCAGCACTCACAGTTGGATCATGCTTTCAAGAAGTAGCAGAAGAAGATGGAAAATTCAGATTAAAACAACAAAAATACGAAGATGGCGATTTGTCTGGGCGTTTGTGAGAGGAGGTTGAGAACAGGTAAAGTATTGCAAAGTAATTGTAGCGTGCATATGCACAAGTTCATGTTTAATGGAAAGATTTAGAAAACTATGCATTAAATTTGGGCTGTGTCCAAAATCATATCCACCTTAAAGGGTGTCTTTATAGTTCACCCAAAATTGAAAATTCTGTCATTAATTACTCACCCTCATTTTATTCCAAACCCATAAGACCTTCGTTCATCTTAGAACACACCTATCTGTTTTTTTAAATACGTTATTGATCTTATTTTGAATCATTCATCCGTTTCATTTATCTTTAACCTCAATTCTTAATCAAAATAAGTCAATCTTCCACTGAAATGACAAACCACTCTCTAGTGATGTATGAAGGACTTCCCCCATTATTTAGTCCATTTAAACCCTGTCGCTACATGCATACATTCTTCTGCCCTTGTTGTTGAGTAGCGCCCACATCTCAAAACCTAATCAACAACCAATTGATTGAGCTGATAGAATTTCCTGCCCTACATTTTTTCATTTTCGATAATTTGTTACACTGCAGAAGAAGTGTAGGTCACAATACGAAAGAAACGATCTGATGCTACTACCGTTTCACTGTGACTAAAGGTGCAGTCACATTTACCAATGCGCCGCCACTCATTCCAAAAGAAATCCACGCAATCTGGAGTTTTGTGTAAGGGCTAAAGATTACCCCACGCAGATGTGCCACGTAGACCAACAGAAAATCAGTCTGCTTTGAAATGGACTTTCCTTCATAAATCTCTACGCTATTGACAGTGGACCTGTATTTCTATGCGAGTTTGTTCAGACCGTTTATTTAAAGTATGAGTAATAATAATAGTGATGTCAGCACTAATACACTTAATCTTGGTTTTACGGTAATAGTAAAGTAAGTGTTGCACTCTCACGCTCATCTGGAGGGTAACGAGGTTTACGATCAATAAACGCATAAACAAACGACGTAGGCAGTAGCCTGTTGTCAGTCAGCGCTTTTTCCCCCAACAAAAGATGCTCCTTCTCCTCATCTGCTACCAAACTCCCACCCACCCCCATCTCTGCTCAAGTTGCACTCCCTGCATACCACTTACTTTTCTTTCTCTTTCTGCCCTTTTCTTCCCTGCACCCCCTCTCCTCTCCTCACTCATGTTATATGTTATCTTTTGTCAGGCCTTCCTCCTCTCTCTATCTGTCACTCCCCAAAGCTGTCTTGCATCAAGAAAACAGTAGCGTTAACCCACTTCTGAAAGCTGGGAGATTCACATTCATTTAAGCTCCTCAAATCAAACAGATATTTATATCATCCACTGTTGGATGCTAATGATTTATAAATGTATGCTTTGTCAAATCCTGTTTTCTTAACAGCTCAACTGGCTGCTTGTACAAAAGTGAAACCACGTTTTTTTATTGCGTTTTAGTTGGACACTTCATTTGCTGTTCAGCCAGCCGTGAAAGACTGCTCTCTGGCTTTCTCTGTTTTTCTGGTCTGCCCTTCCCCCCTATTGCACAAAGTGCCACACGCTTCCTGTTTACAGTTGAAACAACTGGACTGGGAGAGTAGAGACGAGCTGTGTCATCACTGAACCTCATGTTTCTTTTCTGTTGCCTTCAGACGTGGTTTTGAAGACGTGCACCGTGCACTTTCAAATCCACCTGCTGTAGTGTAAACATTGTATGTGTTCATTATGAAGAGGCAGTTTTCTTCACAGAGGGTTTTTAGGAACTTGGGAGGAGTTCATTCAAGAATAAAACTTCTGTCATCACTCTCAGGTCACTCCATATAAGTATGCATTTGTAATTTTTAAAGAGTCTTTGCTCTTAAAATACAGTTTTAAGAAAGAAGCAGCAGAGTCTTCTGAATTCATATAAAAGCTATGAGTGAGGAACATTGCAAAATTGTAATTATTAGATAAAAATGCATGCAAGAGTTAATTATGAACTGTCATTGCATGGAAAGAAATGGATAAGCGACTGGAATGTGTTTAGATTTTTAGGTGAACTAATCCTTTAAAGACCTGGGAACGTCTGCCTTTTAAACTTGCCTGCAATACTGTAGAAGTAATAAACATCTCGTCCCTTCATCCTTTTGGCTCTGAGCTATAGTCATTCAGGCCCACTTCCTGACTGACGTAGGCTTTGCCGTAAATGCGGTTCCTTAAAGCAGGAACCAAACAATTTTATCATGGACTGATCTAAGTATTGCCCACTTGCTGTCATCGTTTGTTTGATGATGTCTGATGTCAGACCCATGAAAGATTTTACATTTTAATGGATAAAACTAGGGTGGGCACTATATGTGGGTACAGCATTATTACATTTTCAGTACAACAGTACATTTCACAACATTTTTTAAAAAGTGTATTAAAGAACTACAAAAAAAGATCTTTTAAAAACATTTAAATACTGTTTCAGAGTCGAGACATTTCAGAGTTTTCATTCTCATTTTCATTCTAAATAAACAATGATTGGAAACAATTGGATTCCCTGCAATGATGTTTTGATTCGATTCAAACTGATATTTCATCACTACAGATTTGCCCTTTAATGGAGACATCTTTATTCATATTGTAAAAAGCCAGCTGGTATTTCCGCAACAGTTTCACATCCTCCTCCTCCTAGTTTTTTTTTTTTTTTTTTTTTAAGTTCTCCATCTAGTCTAGTTACATACATAACGAAAGAAATTGTATGTGCATTTTATGGGTGTGTGCAGGCTGGCATCTAAACGCCTGGTTGATGAGCTGCATATGGCACGTAGTGAACAACCAAGAACATTAGATCATCATTCCGATTTGTTCTTCTCCGTCACATTGGACGCAAGCAAGAAACAAATTCAATTAAAACACCAAAACAGACGTCCACCAGGAAGAGAGGGAGCAAACACGGCAGCGGACATGCATCTCTTTGTTTTTGTAATTCACTTAGATCAGGGGTTAGAGTTCCGCCCACACGTGCTGCGCATTTGAGACATCACAAAGGAGTCAGGCGACACCTCGGGCTTTTTCTGCTCCTTTCAAACACTTTAGTTCTTTTGTAGCCTTCCTGCAGTGTTATATATGAGTTCCTACAGGGAAAGGCCAGACACATTCACAAATGCTCAAACATCATTTACATAATAGCCGCAGTGTCCACTCTCTGTTTTGTTTCTTGTTTTTCAGACAACATCCAATTGAATTGTCTAATGCCTCAGTCCCAAGTACAACTATCATTTTTAACGCTAATTTGTTGTATAACGCTATCGTAGTGGTTGTTTTGTGCTTCCTGCCGGCTGTATTATGTAAAATCCTGCTGAACGTCTGTGACTAATAGACTCGTCTCTATTATGAAGGCTAATTATGGTTGAGGAGCAGAATGAGATGTTTGTTTCTATCCTCGATTTAGACCGCTGTAGCTACCTAAATCAGAGGCTAGCGTCATGAGAAACAATGACTCTCTCTTGTTATCCAAGAAATGGGATGTGTACTCCTCCATTTGTTTGGTCCACTTAAATGCTCATAGGACTAAAACAGGAAAACAACACAAAGGTCAGCTGAGAAAGACTGATATAAACCCTGCTTTTGTCTAGAGGACATGAACTGAAGGTCATGAGATGTTGACTTGAATACATAAAAAGCTTTACGGGAGGCAGATCTGTGTTGATTGTGACTCTAGCATTGGAGTTCACTTTTAAGCAGGCGAACTGGGGATAATATGCACTTCTAATTTTCATAAAACAGTTAATCATTGTGGCTTCAAAAAAGGTTGTCCAGGTGTGATAACAGCCTCCGGGGTGCTGTTGCTATTGTTTTGTGCAGTGATGCTACAGTGGAGCACAGCACATTAAAGCCTATTCAGGGCTCATGCAAACAAGCCTATTCAAAAAAAGACAAAATGACTATCAATAGCGAGACACTTCAGAGTCATTGGACGCAAGGTGAACACAACACTGGGAGTACAATTGTTAAAGGAAGTGCTGCAATTTTTGGTCAAGTGCTGATATTACTTCAAGTGCATATCTGAGCGTGGTATGCTTTTACTTATTTCTAAAATTCTGACTAATTTTAACTGCATTTCTGGTATCAGTTTTTGAGGCATCTCTATCATAGGTTATGGGTTACATTGTAAAGTTTGTCTGATTTTTTAAAATTAATTATATAAATGAACCATTTTCACAAATTCACAGACTTTCTGCATCAATATCATGCACCATACATTGGCCGTATGATTGTCGTTTTTTTTTTTTTTTTTTACATCTTTAATCTTGTTTGACTTTATTCAAAAATGCATTCTCTTCCTTGTCAGTCTTTAACACTGTGGAAAGTTTAGAAAACAAACTTGCACCGACCGTCAGGAAATGGCATTATCACCCGGATGTGGGTCACTAACACAGGGGTTAGAGGTTCAATCCCAGTAAGGCATGAGCCAGTAATGGACCCTGGAGAGTTTCTAGATCATAATCCAACCATGTTACAAGTGTGCCCTTGACCGAAGTGCTTAACCCCAGGTTACTCTAGCGGTGCTGTTCCTGTAATTAGTGTGCTGTCAGTTTGAATGAAGAGCATTAGCTAAATGGCAACTAACTACACATGTCTATCCTACTTTAAGGTCACATTACAATGGCTTTTTTGGTGTGTTGAAATAGCATTCAGTTGAATTTTAATAAGATCCAATAAACAGTCATAGATCACTGACAAATAACTTATGAATCAGTTTAAATGAGGAGTGGCATAAAAGTCAGTGACATTTATCTTTGTTTGTGTAAAAATGCACACACACACACACACACACACACACAGAAAGTGAGAGCTAAACATGATCTTTCTATTCTTTCTTTCCGTTCTACTCAAACAAGCCCCATAGTAACAAAGCACTATAATCTCACTGATTAAAGTTTTTTGGACAGACTTTCATTTGGATTCAGGCCATTTATGCTTTGATCCAACGACAGCAGCTTTTTATCAGCATTTTGGATCCCACTACCCAATGTCAGCATACGCTGCTTTACAGTCATTTAAAACCCTCAACTCTAGATTAACTAAGATTGATATGAGTTTCTGCAGCGCCCCAGTGCACAGTATGTGCTTATCATTTGACCGAACAAGGAAAGGATGGGTTTGCTGCACTGTGTTGTTAAACAAGACAGTGACCCAGCACCCTACACTGCTCTCCAAGGCACTTCTTGTTAATCGTTTCCTGTCATTGTATGTTAGAGGAAGGGGAGTGGAAGCGATCTGTTTTCATTTGAAAAAACAGCTTGTTTGTAGAGCTGTAGTCAAGTCTAGCTTTGTCCAAGACAAGTCTAAGACCAGACTAGTCAAGACCGAGTCCAAAAGTTTCGAGTCCAAATAAGAGAAAAAAAGGATAGCACATAAATGCAGCATCACACCGTACAACAAGAATTAGTTTTTCATTATTGTAAAGGGTAAGTTTAGGGCTGGGGTAGATGTAGTTAATAAAACACAGGTACACTGTAAAATCCAATTAGTTGACCTTACTCAAAAAAAGCATGCAAACCGATTGCCTTGAAAAAACCAAGCAAAGTCAAATAAGAATTGTAATTTGTACTTACAAAGGTTTATTTAGTG
>JAUCMS010000028.1:19068617-19087613 GCA_032357445.1 Enteromius radiatus | reverse complement strand
AAATGGATAGCGGACGGATGACGGATTTATGATGCGGTTGCGGATAAAATAATAGCTCATCCGCGCATCTCTAATCAACGCGTCTAAGTTGAGGGAAGAACATACTGAAATAAAGAAAAACTGTGGCGCTTTTTCTTTAAATATTTGAGGCCAAGTAAACAATTGTGTCACCATGAGTTTTAATTTGATAGAATTTAGTAAATAGAAATATCTTTGCTTAAAGTGATATTTAACACAAATTAAAGTTCTGTCATGACTCTCTAAAGATTGTAGCATGGTTATGGATATGGTGATGTTAATGTTTTCGGTCTTGGAGGAATCAATGCTATGCTGCTGTTTTTGGTTATTGCTGTTGTTGTAGATTATTGCTGCTGCTGCAAAGCAAGTACAGGAGCCAATACATACATCGCGACTGTGCTGTAAGTATTTAATATAAACTGCTGCTGCACAAGTAGCATACATATTAACCCCTAGGCGATCTATACAGGTGGAGCTGGGGATGGTGGAGGAACTCTTAAAGCGCACTGCAAGATGCTTTAGTGAATGCTAACCAGCCATTTAAATGTAAGGCAGTAAGCTCATCGGCTTGTGCCATGTATGCTGTTATTATCATCAATTTGGGATAACGACCCATCATTTCAGTCAACTTGACATTTCTACCATAATTTATACACCCTTTTGTTGCTTCAGACTGGTATGACTTCTATGGAACACAAAAGAAGATATTCGTTTATAAAAAGGGCTGAGTGTTTTGTCCATACAATGAAAGTCAATAAGCTTTGGACAGCATTCTACAGAATATCTTAATTTGTGTTCCACAGGAGACAGAAAAGACTTCAACTCATATAAATGCTGAACTCCTATTTTGGATGCTGCTGTTACAGAATAACAATAATGGAGGGAATCCAAACAGTAATGGAGAGATCTCTGTTCTCTCCAAGTGTGCACTCCATTTTAAACACCTTACTAATGCTGAAACATGGTGCTAGCAACAACAAGGTCGTAAAACTCACATACTCTGGTCAGACAGTGGCCTCCTCCACACTGGAACAATAAGGATCAGTCCTTTCTATTAGTCATTACACAGCCTCTGACCAGAGAAAACAGCCAGCAGAAAGGGGGACTTTGTGGGGGGCTGTTTCCTCAAAGTATCCCCTTACTCTCGAACAAAAGGCTTGTTCAGTCTGCTGAGGGTCTGAATGTGGAAGACCCTGAGACTGGGTCAAACCAGTGAGGACTGGTCAGGAGAATGAATTAGTCATGGTGTCTGATTTTGTAAATATATATATATATATATATATATATATATAATTTTTTTAAGTGTATTCTTAAATAAATACACTATAAATTTATTTTACAGTTTATAAAATAAATAGAATTTAGGTAAATTAATAATATTTTATTATTAATATTTTCTATAATAATTTATTGTTTTCTTTAACAATAATTTTTTTTATTGGTCAAAAACACATACATTCTGACTCTGTGCTACTCTGTGATGTATCAAATATAAGAAAACATCTGATAATGTATTTTCAGAAAGGAAGTGCAATTCGATTTGAAAAAATCTAGGTCAAAATACGACCTGATAGATGGAAATAAACGAAGCAGCGACAAACACAAACCCATTATTCATAGCTCTTCTTAGTCAGTCCTGGCCTTTGTCTACAAAACCCAGCCAACAGTTTTGGCAAGTGTGTAATCATTCTTCTGTCTGCATAATTCAAATGTGGCACAAATGAATTATGCACACGGCGGAATGATTAGCGTCTGGATTTAGCATTGAGAAAAATAAACACTGAACAGTTTTAATTTGTGAGAGACTCTCAAAGGTTATGTATGCCATTGCTCTGGAGAGCCTTTATGTGAAGAGTGAAATCTGCAAAAGTTGATTTCTTCTGGTTGCAATCATTTACATGTAAAACTGTTGTTTAAAAGGAAGACATACATAGTGGTTTGTACTTGAAGGAGATCTTCTGGAGGGCAGGGGTGATGATATTGAGATATAATGACATAGTTGAGAAGTGCTGTGTTGGGTAAACACAGGAAGGGCCTCATTGTGGAAAGAAAGAAAGAGACGAGGAGGGGTGAGAGAAGAGAATAAAGCCCGGAGGAGGAGTGTGCCAGCAAGCTGGTGCTGGTGTGCCTCAATAAAATGCAAGGGGCTTCAGGCAGGACACAAGCCAGGGCTGACTGCCTATTGTATCAGCGAGACGGTCCCCAGAGAGACGCCTTACACAAAACACAACCAGTCCCATCCCAGAATGAAAAATGTGGCATCCTGACTACTGCTAAACAGCAGACATCAAAAGCTGTGGATACACCACTGGCCGCACCAGCGGGGATATCCAAATTAACAATTAATCTACACAATGCTTTCATACATCAACACACATTGATGTCGTTAAAGCAAACCAACTACAAATGCATAAACTTTGTGTCTTTGATTAGACATTATAGTGCTCTAAATCAGAGGTTTTCAAACTTTTTAATTACAAGGACATGCAAAAATATAGCAATCTCCCTGGGAGGGACCTCTTTCCTAAAATATGAAGTCAGCTATGTATTTTAATGGATACAGAGACATACAGAGATACAGAGACAGCCATGACATTTCACAAAAAAATAAGCTTTTAATTAATTAATTCAATATTTAGCTTTGTTTTTGATTGTATTAAAGCAATTTGTTTTTAATAAATCCATATAATTAATATATTTTTAATTAATCTACTGAACTATTTATATTAAGTTCTATGCTTATATAAAAAATTCCGAAATACATTTTAATTTATATATATATATGTGTGTGTGTGTATATATATGTTGATTCCTACCATTTTAATATTTATATTTATGCATGTATTTATTTATTTAGTTTTGACCAAATAAATATTTTGATACCTAATATAAGAAAAAAAATTTTACACGCACACACACACACACACATTATATATATATATATATATATATATATATATACAAACACATGCATGTATATATGTAAGAAAAATATGCTATTTTTATATATATATATATATATATACATATATAATATAAATTATATGAATATGTGTGTGTGTGTTTATATAAATAATGAACTCATTATGTAAATAAAAACTTATTTTGGATGTGTTTAATCACGATTAATCATTGGACAACACTAATATATATATATATATATATATATATATAGATATATAGATAGATTAGCTTTTTGTGTGCTTTTGCAACTTTTTTGAAAAAGTTGAAAAAAACACAACATAATTTTTTACTAGTTTTAGTTATTTTAATAAACTTAGTTAAAAGTTAACTAAATAGATCAGATCATTATTTATAGCTTGATAGTTTTTATATTGCTTTTGATTCCTCAGCTGCTGATTTGATTTCACCAGGTATGCAATAACAAAACATTTTTAACAATGTCTGTTGAAGTACTCTTCATTTTATCAGAAGTAAAAGTTTTAAACAACTCATTCTAGAGTATGTAGCATATAATGTGACATGATTCGCTTTCTTTTGTCTTAAAGCTATTCGGCAGTAAGGTTAATAAACATTAGCATGGACAGCTGGGCTGTTTAAGAGACGCCGCTGCTACATGGTCAGGCCACAGATTCACCCCCTCATGATAAGATTTCAGGGGTCCTGTGGTGAGTGTGGAAATGTGTACTCAGGTGACTGGGGTAATTACTACAGGGGTCTGTCCCTAAGGCAAGCACTGTAAACGACAAGCAATCACTGGAGAGGATAACAGGGAAGACACAGGAAATAGCAAATCTAAAAGGGAGGATGAAAGAAACGGGAACGCAGCATGGAGAGAAAGCCAAAAAAGGCTGTTCGACCCCCTCTGAGTTCATAAATGTTCACAAGCAGCTGCGACTCCTGGATGTGATGCTTGAGTATTAGTTGTCTCCAGATTGAACGTCCACGTCTTATACTTCCTCTGGGACGTCGGAGCAGAAGTGTGGCCTCTCTGTGTGCCCGCATTGTCAGTTGCACGCATGCAACGACGCAGTCTCGGTGAGGCAGGTCTGAATGAGCTCCTTTGAGCTTATCCATTGTAGGAGACAGCTGGACCCCCTGTTACTTCTCCCCTCACTGGGGGGCAAAGGGCACCCGGCACCAGGGGATTGTGTTTCCCGTCTCATTCATCTCCATTGAGAGAGAACGGCTCCCTCTCTGTGCTTCTCTCTCTGTCTGGGTTCCTCAGAATGACACATTGTTGTTGAGCAGATGACGAGGGTTTGCGGCACAGGCACAGGAATGTGTGGCATGACTAAAGACTTTTTCATGTTTGGGGTCGAACATCAGTGAGGCCTATTCACACCATGCCTGAATTTCGATTTGGAAAAACCCAAAAGATTATAAAATGTAACAATGGATCTCTATGAACGCTGAAAAACTGTAGCGTGAGGAATTACTTATTTATTCTGAAGGCAATGTTTTATTTACTTTGTTATTATTATTATTATTATTATGTTAAGTAAATCATTCAGGTATGTTTATGAGAATGATTCCATGGGAAAATTCCTCATATTGCTATTTTTTATAGTTCATTATATTTCATTTTAGGTAAATGCATATTATATTATGGTATATTGTATTCGATTATATACAGTAATATTCTTGCATATTATTACCATTCAAAATAAAATACTTAAAACAACAGAAAATGAAAATAATTATTTTAAATGGTAATAATATGTAAGAATAACCCTGTATTTTTAAACATCTCAGGCTTGGTATAAATGTAACTGGCCTTCAGTTAATGGCTCTAATTGTAAATCACTCAATAAATATGTTCAAATGCATCAAATTATTTTAGACATTGCTAAATACCTACTTAAGGATTTTAAGTTGAACATCTTGTATCTCCTATCTAGGTCTTTGCCCCCCAGGACTGGACATAAACAAACTGATACGATATCTGACATTATCAGGAAAGGTGAGCTATCACAGCGCAAGTCAGTTTGGTCAGAGGCTGTGTGGCAGAAAAAGTGTAAAGGAACCGAGTGACCAAACTGGGGTATTTGAGCTATTTTAAGTCGTCCATGTCTGTCTCTCTTAGATCAGGCTCCAAATATAGCTCCCCTACATCAAGCACTCAAAACAAGGCTCCTGCTCCTGGGCTCAAATCCACTTATATAATGTCGGCCTTATTCAAGAGAAGCTCAGTCTCACCATCTGGGGCTAATCTCAGATGCCACTCTCCCTGTTTATTTCAGAAGAACTTCATTCCGTTTAGGCCGCTGCATTTATTTATGTCCTGCTGCCAGTACAAGGTCAATTGTCTGTGACACATTTTTTGAGAAATGACAGTTGTGGGAGGTTGTTTGCTTCCATTTGGATGCGAAGAGCAAATTTAGGAAAAACAAACTGGGTGCAACCCAGAGGCCGCCCTCTGTATCCTGTCATTTTTGAGTACAATGGGACCAGGGGAAGTTGGAGAAGCTTCCCAGAGCTTTTTAGAGCTGTGTTGTGTCGCTGGACTATGAGGCTTCATCTAAGATTAAATTCTCTTTACCAGGGACAATGTACTCTGTGTGAAGTCTCTGGTCACAATGAAGAGGATCTGTTTTTCATCATCTTCACAAGCACTCAGACACCTGCACCATTGGCCAAGTGTACGAACAGAAGTATATTTTTTAGATAAATATTGTTTCCTGCTTTGTAAACAATACTAAAATATAGTCTAAAAAATAAGGCTTATATTGTGAATTGAACCAAATGTTCAAAAATATGCAATTCTGCATCCATACATGTAGATATTTTTAAAAAATCCTTTTCAAAATATACAATAAATGGGTAAATAAATGGGTTTTTAAAAGTATGTTTTATAAAATACATTCACCAAAACATACTAAAAAATTAATTTTCATATATTTAACATAATATACAATAAGAATTTGAAAATAAATGGGCAAAAGTAATATTTTAAAATATAGTGAAAATGAATGAATAAATAAACATATATATATATATATATTTGGTTTTTTTTTTCAAAAATGTTTAAATAAATACATTCACCAAAAACTGATTCACCTAAATGCAATTTTAATGATCATGTTAATATATTTCTGTATTCCTTAGTAAAATATTAAATAAAAAAATTCAAACCGCCATAAAATAACAGGACTCATATGACTTTTTAGAATGAAATATAAAAGTTAAAATTAAACTAAAGTTAAAATTTTTTTTAAAGTTAAAAATTTTATGACATGCAAATTTTTTTCATATTTTATCGCCTGAAGGCTGTATTCTTTAAAACATATTTTTGACATTCTTTAAAAACGATTAACTACTCAAAATTGTTTAGAAACATGGAAGCATCCCAAAATAAACTCCCAAACAAAATAATTTTGTATTTGTGAAAGGCTCCATACTGATAAAGTGCACAATATCTATATTATATATATTTTTTATTTTCTTGAAGGCCTTCTTTAAACTTGATGGACGCCTACTTTATTTTGCCACATACTTTCTTTTGTCATATTGTTTGTATTGTTTGTACATGAAGTGTTTTCTTCCATGTTTAATCGTGGCCTTGATACTTCCTCCCAGCGTACGTGAGAAAGTCACAGCTGTGGTTGTTGTGGAAATGATGTTAACATAAAGAAACTGATGTTTGCAGAAGAAGAACTTAAAGGTTTTGTTCGTGACATGTAGTGGTTTGTGTTTAAAGCTCCTGACAGACTCAAGAGCAGCTCTTTTGTTTGCTCCATGTGCAGGTGCGCTGCCAAACAGCCTCGCTGGAGGAGCGGTTTGATATAGGAATATCCTTTGTCTGCTGGATGCTTGTTGATTCTGTGCTCATGGGCGCAGCATCAGGGCTGCATTGTGACGCTGCAGTTTTGGGGAGCAGCTGGGCTCGGGGCAGGAAGATCCGTTAAACAGGCACCTTTTGTGGATCAGCTGTTTCTGTCAGTGCTTTGTCGATCTCCATTGACTCTCCCTCCTCCTTTAACCCAGACCAGAGAGTGGTTTTGACATGCTAATACCATGCCTGCAATGCACAGCCCAGCTGGAGTGCCTTGTGCCTTAGATGTGGAAAGTGATGTGGGAGAGAGAGAGGCACCGGGATGAAGCGTGCCACAGTCAGGGATTATGGAAATGATCCTGTGTCTTTTTTTAGTTTTGTCACACTAACTCTCTCTCTCTCTTTCAAGCTTGATGGGTTGTATGCTGTACTTGAGCTGAGAGATTGGGTCAGCTTTAAAAGCTGTGATGTATTTATTCAGATCAGAGTGCAATATGGGAAAACCTTGGAAAACTAAAAGCTTTATGTTCTTCTGCTCAGAACATACTTAATATGCGCACATCCAATGCTGTCATTCTGGTATCGTCAGTGTAAAGCTTTTGTTCCTGTATGAGATGGTAATTATTTCATTTTTTTATAGACAGCTTACCTTTGCCAGCTTGTAGTATACAGGGTTTAAAAGAATCCATCATGGGTAGACATAAAGGCTTAAGCAATAACAATAACAGTATAATTATTTTAAATAATTGCAAAAATACATTATTTATTAAATGATTTATTAAATCACCACCAACAAAACTAATTATGTTGTTATTATTCATTATTGACACTTTCCCCCACAATTTATTACTTTATTACGTGCACACACACACAAATTATATCAGACCTAAAATTGTTGTATATTTAACTGCTGTGTAAAATACTGCCCTTGAGTATTGAACTTTTCAAAAAACCTTTTTTAAACATTAATATAATATGAGATGAATAAATGCACTAAATCAATGCTTCAGTCCTCCGTGCGTCTTTCAAAAGGCATTTAATTGTGCAAATATATGATAATGGTGATGCATTTAATATGCATAGCATTGCAGTACTGATTGTGCATGTCTGATTGTTTAACTTTACATGAAACAGAAAACAAAGCAAATGTCAGTTGCTCTGTTGTTGTTGTTAAGCCACGTCGGGGAAAAAAAGGCAATAAAATGACCTTGTTGAAAAACTTTCATTAGCTTTAACTGAATACCTTCATGTCATCTGAGACATTTCTCACAGTACAACAAGCTCAATCTGCCTCCACGTCCTCCGTTCATTCAGCGTCTGATTGGCTGCAGACGCTGGTTCTCCAGAGCAATCTGTCAGTCCCGTGTGATGGTGACATCTGCGTACGGCTGACTGGAGGATTAACACTTGACAAAAGGGCAGCTTGCAACCTCCACCACGACGGGAAGCTTGATCATTTTTGTAGTTCATATGAGCCTGTCTGACATTTTGCACATGGGATTTAAGACTATGTCTGTTTTTAGGCTTTTAACATTTTGTTTACATGAAATGATCCAATGCAAATGTAATCTATCCCTTCTAATAACTACATCTGTGATGTAAAAACTGCAAATCAGTCTCTTAAGCAAAAGCATATTGGAAAACAATTCATTTGTCAGATTTTAAAAAGCAAGGTTAGGTCAGATTTGTGGCGTTTAGATATCAGTATATAACTCTACAGTGCTAGTTTTTTAATATGTATTTAAATCATGCGCAGTGCAGTTGCTTCAGAGATTTGTAGGTCGTTTTCCCTCGCTGTTTTGACTCCACGGGTGAGGACACAGTCTCTTGGACAGTACCTGGGCGACAGGTGGTGAATCAGCGTGCTTCTCTCTTCATAATGTAGATGTGTGTGTGTGTGTGTGTGCATGTGTGTTAGAAGCAGTGCAGATTAGAGCACAAAATTAGCCCAGAATTTCAGAGTAATGTATATTACGGTTATATTATGGTTATTTGGTGTATGGAACCCTAAGATTAAATTTAGCATAAAATGCAAGTGGCTAATATTTTTTTCTTTTTGTTTTTCCTTTTTTTAGGTTTTTAGCCATCAAAGAATCCAAAAAAAAAAGTATTTTGGGTTCCACGTTGATAAACGGGACACAAAATGTGTCAGTTTCATTGGTTTGAAACGAGAGTACGAGCTTGTAGTGTGAAACGAGAGACATGAAAGTAGTTTCATTTAACAGCGACATGAGTGACAAATAGCGTGAGAGTTTTAGGAATAAAACTGTGCAATGTTTCAGAGGTATTTTGAGAGGTTGTGAAATGCTGTGGGCATCTTCAGGCTGGCCTTGTCATGCTGTCTACGCTTAAGCAAGGGATTGTATTGTTTGTTCATACGTACATAACAAAATGATTAGATAAGAGTCCGAGTGACAAAGAGTCTCTTGTCCACAAGTTTAACATCTGACTTGTGAATGGTGTGTGTTCTAGGTTTGCTGGCGCAGGATCACATGCTAGAAGATTCACCAAATCTGGATTTCATACATGACATTCATTACACAGAGAACAATGTTTCTCTTAAAGGAACAGTTCACACAAATTCACCTTTGAGTAGTTCCAAACCTGTACTCAAAGGTGAATAAATGACGACAGAATTTTCATTTTTTGTGTGAAAGAACAGCACTGATCAATCAGTGTACATCAAAGTTGTCTTAAAACTTAAATCTCATTCTCTCAACATGAACGCACAGTAGCATTCTTGCAGCTTTTCGTTTAGACAGTGATCCAGAATTTGCTTCTCGTAGCTGTTTATGCTAAATACACGAGCAGGGTGTGTTTACACCAAAAAACAAACCATAGTGCATGTGTTTTCACTTAATTGCACAATCCTCTAATTTCCAGACCTCCTCTAACACGAGCACCATGGTGAAGGCGGTCTGCGTGAGCAGTGTGTCTGTAATAACACAGGTGACCAGCCGCCGCTCAATAATAATACCAGAGCATTAAAATGATTTAGGGATATCTCTTGTACAGGGTTTGTTTGTTTAAAATGGAGATTATTCTTTCGGCACAACACTCTCTCTCTCATTTCGCCCGCCTTCATAATCAAATTAGGGCTCATTCCAGGCAGAGGACTCTGGTCTTGCACAGGCGCACAGTCGACTACGCCCTCCGACTGCATTTGTTTTCCTCGTAAATTGTGGCTTTTACTGAGAGGATGTTGTGGGAGGATTCTGAGCTCACAGGCCTGTAGAAGTGGATATTAGATTGTCTTCGTTCTGTCATGCCAGTAAGACACCCGTTTATTTGCATCCGTGCGAATAAATGCAAATAGTTGTCATGATGGTAACCTATATACATTCCACACTGTTTACAAAAATAGATGGGGTTTCCTTAGCATGAATGTGTAACTTTCGTCATTAAAAAAAGTTTATACGTGATTGAATGAATTGCGTTTTAAAGACCATTATTTTTAATTAATATTACGATTTAAAAAAAATACATTTACACTCATTTAGATGACAACTTTGCATACAGTAAAAGCTATTATTACATATTTTATTTATATCTATATATACTACAATTTGTCTTATTATTAACGACAATAAGCATAAAAAAATCATCTTTATTTCTTTATACTACAATATAAAACAGAAGATGCATTGTATTTTATTTGCTAATAATAATAAAATGTACAGTATATTTTCTTAAATTATTATTAATTTTTGTTTTCATTTTCCATTGCACAAATACATTAAATAGATAAAAATGCATAACAGAAAACACTGTATGCATTATTTTATTTTACGATTATATTTATATATACACAGAGAATAATGTATATTATTAATAATAATAATACATTGTTGGATAAAATAAGTAAAAAGAAATACATAACAGAAAACATAAGATGCATTATTTAATTTGATGATGATGATGATGCATACAAACAAATATATGTTAAGTGTTTATTTATTTATTACTGTTGTAGCTGTTCTAAAAAAATAAAAATGCAAATAAAAATTTTCTGTTGAAAAACCATGCTTTATAATTTATTATTATTATTATTATTATTATCCTCTTCATCATCACTATTACTACTACCACTATTATTTAATGATTAAAGATTATTTACATATATGTCAAAATGTACACAAACAATAAAAAAAATAATCTGTTTAATTGTGGTAGTAGTTGATATATATATGTGTGTGTGTGTGTGTGTGTGTATAATGACTTAAATAAATAAATAAAAACTTTTTTTGCATGATACTGCATCCACGCTGCCAGTTGTAAAGTCAAAGATGGTCATTTCTATAAGTGTGGCATAAACAAATAATTGAGTGCATTTAAAATAGGTCTACCTTTAAAGTGTAATCACACAACATACCATTTAAACCACACTTTCAAAATATTTGCCCAAATGATGTACTTGAGGATCTTACATAATGCTAACAGCTTTACATGTGAGTCTCATTCAGAGCGATGGAGCTCAGCAAACACAAATACAGTTTGTTCTGGCATAATTACCTCCAACGCTTATGTAAGTCCTATGTGACACACCTTACTGAGGAGCCTAAACCAGGGACAGTGCGCTATAATTAGATAAATAATAATCAAACCTAAACCCAGCTGTCGCCAGAAGAGACGCAACTCGGCTATTGACTGAAATGTTATATAAAGGATTGGATGAATTATAGTCTCTGAATAATTCATTTGGTCTCTACACTTTTGGAGGAAAGCGCTGGTGATATATTCAGTCATAGTGATGGATGACTCATTTTCAGATGCTAATCATTATTTGATTATTAATTTCTGGGTTGGAGGGAAGAGGAGTAGGCTATGTGAACGTCTGTCATGTTTCACAAGCATGTATCATTTAAAATAAGGTACCTGGCAAAACTAATCGACTTTGATGTGTTTGGTTCTTGAAATATATCCAATTTAATTCTATCATGTTCTCATCTAAGAGTCTTGCTGTTATTGCAGTTAGATAGAAGAAAAAAAACAGCAACTAAAACTGAAAACGTGTTTTTATGACTCAGCACACATTTCAACTTAAAGTGTCAATAAACATCGCTCTCTAGCAGTTTTTTTTATGTTTCTCTTGACGTCGCCTGGCGCCATCTAGTGGTTATAAATATATGGAGTCCTGAGTGGTTGTGAATTTAATGGTAAGCAATAAATACTATACAATAGCATCTAAACAGGTATCTTTAAGCTAAGGCTTTGTTTCAAAGTAACATGGATTTTTTTATTTATTGTAAAATCACTATAAATTAAATAAAACAGCAAATTTATTCATAGTTTCAAAAACTATAGAATAAAAGACAGTAGAAGACCAATATTGACATATAGGCTACATTAATTAGTTTTTGTATACCCTGTAAATTACTGAATTAATCGGAATTGAATTCGATATAAACTACTGAAAGGCAAAAAACTGTCAAAACGCTACATTTTCAAAAATCCCGCTTCCCGCGCGTCCCCTCCTGCTTACGTAGACGCCGACGTGACGTCAGACGCCGCTCATTATAACTAAATTTCACTATAGTGTTGCCACTCTAGTGGATTCTGTACCGTTGGCAATTATTTTGAATATAAGTCAGAACCAACGCTACATTTTCATACTAATGAAGAATAACCTTCTAACAGTTAATAAACATATTATTTGCTGATTCGGTGTTTTGACGATGTTAAAATAGAAATCGTAATCTTGAACAAAATAAGGAACTGATCGGATTTTGTATTAAGACATTTGCACGTCGACTAAAATGCTAATGTTCTACAATGCTCTAAAATGTTAAATAAACCACGGCACAACCTGACAGTGGTGAAATTTGAGCCCATTCCCCCATTTAACCAATGTTTTATTCAGGGAAAGTAACAGCAACTGTATGCAAACATATTTCACTAGACTAAATCGATGTAATACAGCGATGCCATAAAATATCGCTTTATGCTATTATAATGCGTTCACTACGTTATAACCCTCTTTCTGTCGACGTATGTGAGAGTGGCAAAGCTAGAGTTAAGCGCAGCATCGGATTCCATACCACGTGTTGTTTTGGCGCTTTACCGCATTTCGCTGACACCCAAACAAACGTGTCTCGATGATGGCTCGTGTATCTTGAATCGGATGGTGTTTTTAATATACGGTTTTACATATTTGAACGGCAGGAGTTCAGGTATGGATAAACATACATTTTATGTTCGATTTCTGTTTCCGTTGCACCTCGCGAGTCACTTGTACCGACATGGAAGTTTACTGCAATGTTATGTAATCTATTAGGGACTCTAATGGCTTTCAGTTATGAGACTATTAAAAGACACCGCGAAACGCTCAGGCAGTAGCACTAGAGATGCATTCATGAATGACGCTTTGGCGCATTTGGCTTTTGTTTACAAGGTCATCATGGTTTACAGTTTGTCCTTTCCTTAAACTCATCTGATTGGGTGCTGCAGAGTTTGGCATGGTCATTATAAATGTAGATTTAGTTTAATTGTTATTGTGGGTGAGTTATTGTCTGATTTCGCGCCAACGATATAGCCTAACGTTATTTAATGACTTCCTTGTGTCACTGTCACTTTGTGTCAAAAGTAAAATAATTATAAGATAAGTTTAATTTCAGTCATTCATTTCTGTATGATATCAACCTTTGACAACGTCTTACTCGGTTAATATTAAAGATATCAGTGTTACATTTTCACAGAATCTTTATTCTTTACAGTATGAAGTATGCTTTAGTTGGGTTTTCACATAAAATATCTTTAGACAATTATTAAATCTAGATATTTGTAGCAAAATATTATTTTCTAGAAGGATTGAAATGCAATAAATAATCTTTAAAAAATGAGATAAACTGTAGTTTATTGACTTGACTTGTTCATCATAGCAGAGTTGCATTCAAGGAATTTTTATGAATTTTATTTCCATGTGTTTTTGAGTAACCTCAGATAAATAAATAAATAAATGACCCCCTTACATTTATTCTGAACTTCAGATACGCAACATAATATATTTGTGGCTGATTGTTACATTATATTAAATCACTGTTAAAATAAACACTACTGTTGTAAGAGCCAATTGTGTTTTCTAGAATGCATGATGTAATAATTGATACAATTTACAGAACTTTATTTGGTAAATTTGAGCTTCCAGCAGTAGTGACGTCACTGATTAAGAAGTCCAGCGCTATCAAGGGATTGTCATTCGATGGATTGCAGCTGGAGACGTTGGAAGCAACACAGTTTTTTGACCGAGTTTTGATCGAGATTTACGAGCTATAACGAGTTTATATCGAGTTTATTGTATCTTTGTACTTTTGGTTTTGTTTGCATTTTTTCAGTAAACTCTTTTAAAGGAAGACTCAAACTTACTCGCGTTTTTTTACAAATACTGGTTGTTGGACTAGCTGCAAAAGTGGTTTAAGAACCTGCACCAAGATATGCCACTACAGGAGTCTTTGTGATCCATTCAGGATTGAACAATATGGCTTTTTGTGATGCATAAAAATTTGTATCTCTCCCATCTCCACTCCACTGCATTTTATATTTATTTCTTAAACAACATTTGTACAAAAAAAAGTTCTTTAACACACACCTTTTAATGGACAACACATAAATAAAATAATAATTCATAAATAAAAATAATTTATAATTTCTGTGCTCTAGATAATAGATAAACGCATAAGAATAATACAGCTCCAGAGCTGGCCCAGTATCAGTGTGGCACATCCATTTTCTGTTTGAGGGAAAGATACTACAAAAGAAGCAGAGCAGAATATGATTATAATCTAAAAGACACATAGAGACATTGATACATACATAAACATTAATGTAAAAAAAAAAATCTAAACTTTTCTCACTTTCTTTCTGCTACTGATGGCTTGCTGGATCCACAGCAGCTCCATGGCTAAAGTGCTTCGCTGCTGCTTCAGAGAGTCAGGAGTATGTGCTGTGTCTTTAAAGACTGAATGCAAATTTGATCCTGCCAAAACAAATGACAAACACATCAGTGTCTCAAACAAGTCCTGTGTGTTTTTACAAACCTTTGTATCCTTTTTGTGTGAAATTCTCTTCTCAAAGCACCTGTCTGAAATACGCAGCAGTGGCTGACATCTGAATTTATTGTACTGCAAAGTGTAATAGATTCATCCATCAGGTTTTGTATGACCACATTCTCTTCTCTCTTGCCGACAATACCATCCACAGATGTGGAAGTGTCTCTGCTGACTGTCTCAACGGCTTCGTCTGGCACCTGGATATTGGATTGTGGGAGAGATTTCTCACTGTCCTCATTCTCAGTCTTCGGTTCCCTCTCTGAATCAACCAAGAGGTCATTGGATTGAAACCTGGAGTACTCATACTGCAGCAAAAGACTTTCCTGTGGATCACATTATAAACTATAATGAAACTTTAAAGCATACTTTCTTTGAGCAATAAATAAGCAAATTTTTTAAAAATGAAAAATGACAGGTGGGGATATGGGGAATGACAGGAGGCTCACAGAGTCAGTGAAGTGAGGTCTGGGAATGAGGTTTCCTCTCCACTGCAGGTGATCCAATCCTCCATCAATCTCTCGCACTATGTCTTCAAACTGTGTCCGAACCAAACTCAGACCTTTCCTCATTACATAACCACGACTCTGAGCCTGGAGAAGACTAACGTTAAGCTTTATTCATGTTTATTCATAAGCACAGCAACAACAACAAAAAGTTTAAGAAACATATTTTAAATTTAAAAGAAAAAAAAATAGACTATAAAAAGACAGCTCGGGACTAAGAAAAAACCTGATAAACTTATACAAAAAAAAAAAAAATAAATAAATAAATAAATGCGATTAACTTAGAGAGACTGTAAACGAACACAAACGGTTAACTGACCCAGGGACTCTTCCGATACAGGGTAAAGGAAGTTAACGTTACTTATGAAATATTTACAACAGGTACACATTTGAGGATCTCTAATGATAATAACAAATAAACAATACCTGAAATCGAGTTAATGTTTGAATCCACCTCTGTTCGTTCATTGCGCCGCTCTGTTTGAACGGCTGTGTATTTCTTCCCCTGTAAACAGACCGAGGAACAGCTTCATCTGCAGCTCAATACCGCCATCCACTGTTTGAAAGAGATTTTAATAATAAGGTTGTCGCTGTTGTAATCTATTGAATAAAATGTTAGGCTTTATATTTAGTTTCGTCTTCTTTTAGCACAAATAGGTGAAAATAGAGGTAAATAATAAAACGACAATCACTGCTTTGGTTTGAGTGCATTGCCATGACTCTTGGTGCTTTTAAACTTATAACCTTATAACTAATTAAATTTTTATATTATTTTTTTCATGTTCCCTTTGTCCAATAAAACTGATTTAAATAAAACAAAACTTATTTTCCTATCATCACTTGTAATGTTTTGCAATTTCCTTTTAATTTTTTCAACATTTGTTTTAAAAAGGTCATGATATAATTTTTTTTCCAGCTTCTGTGACTTTTATTCAATAAGCAATGTCCCATAATTTCACAAAAAGTCCAATGTCAAAGTGAGTGAATTGTTGCATTAAGTTTTATTACTTAAAGCACACAAATAGAAAATAGTTTATATGGATTCTTAAACAAAACAAGACATGGATGAAAAGCAAAGCACACAAATATTTTCTTTTTGAAATATTTGAAATTCACAGAAAGAATACAAATGCCATTTTTTAAATGACTCTTTTAATGCTTTAATCTCAGGCAGTGAGGGAAGAGAAACCGGCCTGTACATGCTGATGCAGGATCAGAACCTGCCCTGAATCTGATATCAATTTAAACAGACCTCCCCTCAAGGCAACAGTTCTGACTCTCTGTTGAAATTTTTGGAGGTAGGCGTAGCAGAGGTCGGCTGTAAAGTGATATTACTGCATCATGGATTATAAAAATTCAAACTGCTGTAGATAATTAGCTTCTCCTCAAACCTGTCCATATATATATTGTGCTGATAGTTTATCACTGAAACTGGTGTGTAAGATGGGAAGATTTCTTAGGGACATTAGTGTACTATGTATTATGAATTATGCGATCCTAACTTTCTTACCTGTATTAGATGTTACTGTACTGTTCTTTTGTGCTTTGGGGGTAGAGACTGCAAATCTACAAGGTTTAAATACAGTCTTGTGCTCCAAGAAATGGAGAATTTCTATAATCAACTCATTTCTAATTCTAGAATTACCCACTGTATGTCAGTTTTTCAGAACCTGAACTTGGAAATGCCTGACTCCGTTATGTTTTCGCTTTAGTTTATGCAAAGATAACAGACAAATACTGTACATCCATCAGTGCCATCAAGAATAACAAACAACTTCTATCAGAATTGTCTCTAATCAACATTAAATAGCTATTTTAAACTCTATTTTACAAACAAGGTATATAACATATTCTTTTAAATAAGTGTATGTCTATTTTAATGTACAAACATCTACAAAAAGATCCAGATTTATCATTTAGAGAGTGTTGAGAAATGCAATCTAGACACTGAGAAGAGGCACTAAAATCACTGATTTAAAACAGTCCTGAGTGAGTTTATAGCTACTCCACAGCCATTTACAACATCTTTCCAGAAAACACAGATGAACTAAAATTAGTGGTGTTATGATTGACTGATAATGTAAATGTTCGTCACTTTTGTTCATTCACTTCTGACATTGCTGAACTACAATTCTACATCTTAATTTATGAAAAAAATGAGTCAGCCTTTACCAGTGATGAATGAACCTTTGAAATCAACTTATACAATCTCTAAAGTAAGGACAATTATTATTTATCCAGATAAACCACTTAAACACTTTAACAAAGAGGATGCAATTTAGCTTTCAGGCTCAAAATATGGAAATATTAAAATTTAAAAGCCAAGATCAAAACATTTGAAAAATAAGATGTGCCATTTTTGCAGCTGAATTTCGTTCAGATGGAGAATGTGCTTTGATGCTGTCGCCGTCACTAAGCATTGCATTAGACACAGATCGTGATGATGGTGCTTCATTAACTTGCAGTTGAGTTGTAGCCATGGCATCTTGGGCTTTGGTCGACACAGTGATTTGATGGTCAGCTGGGTTTGTTTTCCCGCTTCAGGTGTTGGAGGTCTTGGGTAAGTCTTGATTTTCTGCCAGGTGGAGTTTCTGTCTGGATAAACTGCATTAAGGAGATGCATTGCTTACAGTATGTGCATCTAGTGTACAAGCTCTGGAGCTCCTATTACACATGAAAATGCTGACTTCAGCTTTCTTCCTGTACATATGCTGGATTTATCCATTAGGCTTCCATTAGGATGCAACTGATCTTAGAATAATCTCGGCTAAAATGTTTTGAGAAACACAATCCCCGGTTGTACGGAAACTAAAACCGAAATGCTTAGCTGAGAGCAGTGAGAGCTTTCAGTGTAACACAAACTCTTTCTAGATAAACAGAAATCCTGGGAAAACACCTCGTAACATTTTCACAAAACATCAACTTGACCAGAGTTCATTAAGCTGAAACATGGAAGTCATTATTTTATTAGCATAAAATGTGACTTTATCATTCTTTTGTTGTTAACCTCTTAAGAGACTCCAAACACTTTGGGGGTTAATGTCAAAGGTAAAGTAAAATGACATATATTAACACATACAAACCATAATATGAAAGGATACATTGAGCTGCTCAGTTCTTCCAGCTAGAGAAAAAAAATAAACAGAGATGCATTCAAAAAAATCAATATGATCGCTGTTGCTTTAAAAAGACCAATCCATAACTGCTGAGCTGACTCAGTATAACAACAGACTTCAAACAATGAGTTCTTCTGGACTTCGGTCTGTATGTTAACAAAAACTGAGCTGATTTGTGTTGTAAAGGGTTGCTTTTTAAAAAAAAGCAAAAATACCTAAATGATTTTCCTTACATTATATTCTAATAGTATACTAATTGAATAAATCAAAAATTATTTGTTTTTGCATGTTATAAACACCTATTTTCTGTCACCTAGCTTCTGCGAATTCGTGGACACCGATTTTCTGATAATTGGCTGAATCTCATGAACACGTCCAGGTCATATTTTATCTTAAAAGAAATAAAAAAAATACTATTTTTTTCACATCACAATTTTAGTTACTGCAATAAAATTGCTTCTATATAAATACTGTATTAATATAGCATTAATAGTCATAGATATATATATATAGAATGGCTAGATGTCTTACGTCGAGGTCTAGAGCGTCCGCACAGGTCGGCCATCTTACCACAGGCT
>JAUCMS010000028.1:19055835-19068517 GCA_032357445.1 Enteromius radiatus | reverse complement strand
AACTCTTTTAAAGGAAGACTCAAACTTACTCGCGTTTTTTTACAAATACTGGTTGTTGGACTAGCTGCAAAAGTGGTATAAGAACCTGCACCAAGATATGCCACTACAACTGTCTTTCTCACACTTGATAGACGCTGTTTAATAATGAAGTACATACTGGTGACAGGCGGCGTGATATCTGGTATTGGGAAAGGGATCATAGCCAGCAGTGTGGGCACTATACTCAAATCATGTGGCCTGCATGTCACTGCTATCAAAATCGACCCCTATATCAACATTGATGCAGGAACTTTCTCTCCCTATGAACATGGTAAGCGGAGGCTGCTTTAAAGAGATTAACTTCATTTGAATTGTTATGTTTATGATACATAAATATATATATAGTGCATAACATACTGATGGCTCTAATAGCTGTCTTTTGTTTTGATTGACGTCCACATGCCACTGTTAATCTCTGTTGCTTTTAACAGGTGAAGTGTTTGTGCTGGATGATGGCGGTGAGGTGGACTTGGATTTAGGGAACTATGAACGTTTTCTTGACATCCGGCTAACCAGGGACAACAATTTGACAACGGGGAAGATCTATCAGTCTGTAATAAACAAGGAGAGAAGAGGGGATTACTTGGGCAAAACTGTACAAGGTGAGTTACACAGTGGTATGAGGATGTTTGGATTGTAAATATGAAAAATGGCATGAGGAAACAGGATTATGTCAGTCTTGTCTGAGTTTGAACTTGAAATATACTGCATTCTGTAATATACAACCATAACATACACTCCCATTCAAATATTTGAGGTCTGTCATTTTTTGAAAGAAGTCTCTCACTAAAGCGGCATTTATTTGATCATAAATATGGGAAATCAGTAATATTGTGAAATATCAATACAATTTTAAAACTGTTACATTTTTTAAAAACCTCTTTAATATAATTTGTTTATTTAATTGCTTGCTTTATAAAGAAATGCACAGATACCAAATATATTTGAAAAGTAGTATATATGTATATATAGTACCATGATGTTTATTGAACCTTGAAGTATCTGACCGCATCCAGAATTAATTTGCATATCCTCCTCTGATTGTATTACAAAGGTTAAAGCATCTGTTGCCTGCCATACTTGCTTCTGAGGAGGTTACATAATGGAAATGTGGTGTCACTTAGATGAATATGAATAATTTTTCACAGTGGTACCACACATTACCGATGCTATACAAGAAAGGGTCATGAAGCAGGCTAAGGTCTCAGTGGATGATGACGGTATTGAACCAGAAGTCTGTGTTATTGAGGTATATCTGTCTGATTTGTTCTGCACATTTTGAACTTTTTTGTATATTAAGGACAGAGCATTAATGTATTTTTCCCCCACAGCTTGGAGGTACAGTAGGAGATATTGAAAGCATGCCTTTCATTGAAGCTTTTAGACAGTTTCAGTTTAAAGTGAAACGGGAGAATTTTTGTAACATCCATGTCAGTCTTGTACCTCAGGTAAGAGGGTCTTTTTTTTTAAACTAATAGTTATATTTAAACATTTTTAGTTTAAAAACTCCTGTGGTCTTTGGGTGTATTTTTAGCCCAATTCAACAGGAGAACAGAAGACCAAACCAACACAGAACAGTGTTCGGGAGCTTCGTGGACTTGGCCTATCACCTGATCTCGTCAGTCTTTTCTCTCTATTATAAGCCATAACGAGCCAATGTAAGTCACTCTTTTGTTTTTGGTGAGTTTCTGAGAATGCATTGTTTTGTTTACAGATTGTTTGTCGTTGCTCCACTCCATTGGACACTGCCGTGAAAGAGAAGATCTCCATGTTTTGTCATGTAGAACCCGAACAGGTGATCTGCATACATGACGTGTCCTCCATCTACAGAGTACCTCTACTACTGGAGGATCAGGGCATGGTTGATTATTTCTGCCGCAGACTGGACTTGCCCATTGAGATGAAACCTCGCAAAATGCTCACAAAATGGAAGGAGATGTCAGACAGGTCTGTACTGTTTGGATTTTCCTAACCGTCTCAAAACATTGTGATCCTTCCAAAACTTCCAAGTTTGGTACAGCTGTTTTCAGCCGTCTATCATTGTTTCATAGATCTGACCGACTCCTGGAACATACCTCCATTGCTTTAGTAGGCAAGTACACCAAGCTTTCAGATTCGTATGCCTCTGTTATTAAAGCACTGGAGCACTCTGCTCTCGCCATCAACTATAAGCTAGAGGTCAAGGTAAGGAACTAGTAGCAATATCTTGTGATTCTATGACAAAGTTGATAGTTTTGCCCCATCTGAGAGTGCCTGTTGTACTCAAATAAAATTTTTTATACTTCACAAAATTACTGTTTAAGAAATACGATTTGACCATAAGAGATTCTTTCAAATACATAAAAAATCTAACCTACCTCAAACTGTTAAACACTGAAAAAAAAACATTAGTTTAAGTTGATACCAAGTGATACTATAAAATCGTACTTCATTTCAGTACATCGATTCGGCAGACCTGGAGCCAGCAGCGTTGCAGGAGGAGCCGGTGAAGTACCACGAGGCTTGGCAGAAGCTCTGCAGTGCTGAGTGAGTACCCTCAAACATAAATTGTACTTTTTAATCTGCTGGTGTCATATCAGGTTCCTGGATAATGTTAGCTAATAATTAAATAGCTATTTAGGCTTTGTATTAGCAAACTTCAGTTTGTTCTGTCTTCATTCTAGCATATATGGCCTACTTTTTCCACAATGGCCTATATGGCATATATATATATATAATATATGATGCAATTAATCGTTTGACAGCGCTATTGACTATTTATTCATTAAATGTTCATTTGAATGTTTTCTTGACTGTTAGTGGGGTTCTTGTTCCTGGAGGCTTTGGTGTGCGAGGAACTGAGGGAAAAATCCAAGCCATTAACTGGGCGAGGAGACAGAAAAAGCCATTTTTAGGTAACAAAAAACTGGCAGTGCAATGTTAGTGAAATGATATGATGTAAACACTAGTTATTTTAACGGAGCACGCCTGTGGTTATTATGAGCTTGTTTGTCATCTTGTTTTGCAGGTGTTTGTTTGGGCATGCAGCTGGCAGTGTGTGAATTTGCTCGTAATGTACTTGGTTGGGAAGGTAAGAACACCCATGCAAGATTTTATGATATGTCTTTTATATCAAACTTTGCACATGCTTTTAAAGTGTTTTTATATCTACTGCTTTCCTCTTAACAGATGCCAATTCTACAGAATTTGACCCTGAAACAAAACATCCAGTGGTAGGTACTGGTTTGGTAAAACAAATGAGCAAATCTGCATAATGGTACTTTTTTCTTTTAGTGAGACCTGTTTGTGTTATCAGGTGATTGAGATGCCTGAGCACAATCCAGGGCAGATGGGAGGAACCATGCGGTTGGGAAAAAGGCGCACCTTATTCAAAAGCACCTCCAGCTTTCTTCGTAAGTTGTGATCTTTTGTCCTACAGTAAACCGTGAAAGTCACTCATTACAAAACTAGAAACTGGTCCTGTATTTAAAGCTTTTGTTTTGCTGTAGGAAAGCTGTATGGAGATGTTGAATATGTGGACGAAAGGCATCGACATCGCTTTGAGGTTCGGTTAATATTTACAAAATTACTTTTGAAATGATTTCTTTCTGTTTGTTTAATAAGTTTTTTTTGTGTGTTTTTCTAGGTGAATCCAGAATTGAAGCAGCACTTTGAGGATAGAGGTTTTCGGTTTGTGGGTCAGGACCTGGAGGGGGAGCGAATGGAGATCATTGAACTTGAAGGTCAGTGAATCTCCAGTATCTGAACCTGTCTGGAGAGGTAGTCAGTATTTGCTTCAGCTTCTTTTTTCTGTCTCGACAGATCACCCTTATTTTGTTGGAGTGCAGTACCACCCAGAATTCACTTCCCGTCCCATCAAACCTTCACCTCCTTATTTTGGCCTTCTACTGGCAGCATCTGGGAAACTACAGAACTACTTGCAAAAAGGATGCCGGCTCTCACCTCGGTAATTTCCTCATTAACTCTCTCAGATGAGCTTAACTATTGTTACAAGCAGTATGTCTTACCTTGTTTTTCTTCTCTCTCAGGGACACATACAGTGACCGAAGTGGCAGTAGTTCACCAGACTCAGAGATATCTGAAATCAAATTCCCATCACTTTCTTGAAGTAAAATCATGAAAACAAACTTTCATTATATGAATGTGTTTGAATAAATTAATAAACATTAATGTGTCCTTTTTAAGCAAAATATGATGTATGAATGCTGTTGTGTCAGCAGTGATGTACTTAAAAAAATAATAATAACAATATGGGGAAAGACAAGAAGCATTCTTCAGAGTTTTAAAGGTTTATTCATTAGAATCAATCATTATCCCCTGGTTTCACAGACAAAGCTTAAGCCTAGTCCTAGACTAAAATGTAAGTCTGAGTAGTTTCAACTGAACAAAACTTGCAATGGCTGATCTTAAAATATATCAGTGCCTTTGTTTTGTCTCAAGATGCACCCCAGTAATGTCTTTTTTATTTAAATTATTTAAAAGTCCTAAATGAACTATGGCCTAATCCTGGCTTAGTCTAAATCCTGTCTGTGAAACCGGGCCATTGTGTGTCAACATGAGATTAGTGTGATAATATCACTTAATTTGTCTGTGCAAATATTTTTCAGCTCCTGGTTTGATGGTGTAAATCCTTTCACTTAAACGTCAAAAAAAAAAAGATTATACAGAGAAAACTAGATAATATCCATTCACCTTACACCGTAATCCCACATCTACAAAGCATTTATCCTTAGACAGTTGACACATTTCCATTGTAAACGCATGTTATGCTGTTTTTATTAACTGACAGGAGAATTTAAATTATTGTCCCCATATAACGTTACGTTAACTCAATTTTTTAAATAAAATACAATACAAAACGCTAATTTGGAATAGACATCTGGGCTTTTATTTGGTAAAAACCCTTTCCCTGCGATCTCGCGATAATTCAGCAGAGCTCCGTTCGCCAGAAGAGGCGCCTGTAGAAGGAATATCAACATCAACTTAAATTGGCTTTTGAATATTTCCAGCTCATAAACGTCGAAGATGGGTAGATAATACAGATTTTTTTGGATCAGGTAATGCAATATTCCACCATTTAACAGGATTGTATAAAACAAAAGGAAAGCATCACGAGATGTTGGATTGGCACAAATGTTTACTTGCTAGCTGCTAATATGCTAAGCTGAAGTTGATCTGGTGATGAATTACAGCAATTAAGAAAAATTCCAAACGAAAACATGATTTATTGGATTATTTGTATTATTACATTGATTGATATCAGCATTACATTCGCATTTGCCCAATTAGTTTAAGTTGATAATCTCCAGAAAACATAAGCGAAGCTAAAAGCTAAAGTCGTTAGCCTGTAAAGCAGATGACAGTTCTGTGATGTGGTTTTCCTAGTTATCTCTTCGCACCGAGTGACTCTAGAAGTTCTTAGTTTTAGGTACTTAAAACAATGTATTTAAGCTCAAGAATTTAATGTTTCTTAATGCCTTTTTTTGCAGCTAAACAGATCGCGCACTGACTTTGAAGAGGCTCCTGACAGATATCTCTTGACTAGCATAGTATGACCCAGTACCCAGCACAGACTAGTCGCTCTAACTTCTTCACTGTTGTGAAAGCAGAAGCCTCTTCAACACCACCCATCTCCACGAACATGGCCAACAGCACCGTCGCTCCCGGGAAAGTTCCAGGCACCCCCGGTCCTGCAGGGAGACTGAGCCCTGAAGGCACTCAGGTGAGACGCCAATCACTTCAGATGTTCTTTGCCTCTATTTGTATTCCACATAACATTTATGATCTAACATCCTCCGAACAGGTGCTTAGTAAGAAGAAACTGCAGGATCTTGTGAGAGAAATTGATCCTAATGAGCAACTCGATGAAGATGTGGAGGAGGTAGGTATTACTCACACACAAGTATATATTTTCATAAATAAAGTCAGTGGGTTGCCTAAACAAATAGTCTGTGTTAATTAATACATTTATAGTAATAGTTCTATTTCAAAATAAGAAATATCCACTTTAAAATGTGAAAAAATGTGTAAACTAGTCAGTTGCTTATTGATATTGTTCCCTGTTATCCATTTTTGTCAGCTTAGTGCTTATAAGATTATTTTATATTATTACCATTTTTATGTAGCAAGGATGCATTAATTTAGTCAGAAATAACAGTAAAGACATTTGACAAGTCTGTGGGTTGCCTGAATGACTTCTCAATCTTTGAGAAGGTGATTTATAATAATAATAAAAGAAAAAACAGTAATTCAAAATAAGCATCTTTTTGCAACCATAATAAAGTGGATTATTTATGCGGTTCCCTAGTTATCTATTTTGAACATTAAAAATTCAATTTTATATATATTTAAAACAATTTAAACAGTTATATTCAGCAAGGATGCATTAGGTTAAAAGTAACCAAATAAATGTTCTGTTTCCAATAAATACTTTTCTTTGAAAAAGAAGAATCTTAAAGAATCTTACAAATCATGGTTACAGCAAAAATAGTGAGCAGAACAACTGTTTTTAACATTGATAAAATATGAAATGTTTCTTGTGCAGCAAATCTGCATATTAGAAAGATGTCTAAACTAGGGCTGATATATATCGAACGATATATTATACGCATCTCATCAGTAAAGCTGGTTCTTTAATTAGCAGTAAATCTCCAGCAGCTGTTTTTAAAAGGAACACCAGCTTATTCACAGAGCCGTAGATCACTGACAAGTGGGTGATTCAATGGCGCAGGTTCTCAGTGATCTACGGCTCAGTGTATAAGCTGGTGTTCCTATAAAAAAAAAAAAACTGAATTTATAAAAATGACCCAGTTCATAAGTTTACGTACGTATTTACGGGTGTCTAATCGCATTCTGTAACCAAACTCACACCTGTAAATTTTTTTGCATTCTCAGAACACACACTCTGTGTGAGCAGAACAGTAAAACAGTGTCTGTCTGAAAAAAAATCCTACACTGACTTTCTTGTTTTTGAGAAATACATTACACAAGACCACAGCGCCGTCAACTAATTTGGCAGAAAAGAAAACTATATGGTGCTAAGATTTTTATGGGCCGGTCAGACAAATATGGTATGAGAAGATGTATCACCTCAGCCCAAAAAGTACGTTGACCTAGCAGGAAAATGCCCAGTTTGCCAGATGGCCAGTCCGCCCCTGCCCCAAAAATAGTAAAAATCTGACCAACCGACCAAGTTCAATCTTTTTCCTTTCCCTTCAGATGCTCTTGCAGATTGCCGATGACTTCATTGAGAGCGTGGTGACGGCAGCGTGCCAACTTGCCCGACACAGGAAGTCAAACACTCTTGAAGTGAAAGACGTCCAGCTACACCTGGGTGAGGCTCTTGCATGCAGTTCCCATTGGTGGGAGTGCCTTTGTTATGAATTTAAATGCACACATATTTTGCACTGCTTACATTGAATTTAGTTTTATTACCATTCTAAGTAAAGAATAATAGAAGGTAATATTGCATTACAGAACGACAGTGGAACATGTGGATTCCTGGTTTTGGTTCAGATGAGATCCGGCCGTATAAGAAGGCTTGCACCACAGAAGCTCACAAACAGGTCAGCTAATGTTCTCATGCACTTGAAATGATATTATTAAAAAACACATGACTTGCATACTTAAATATCTTTTTCTGTTCTTTCAGAGAATGGCACTGATCCGCAAAACAACCAAAAAGTAGCAAGATGGGAAGCACCAATACTTTTTTCTTTTTTTTTTTTTCTCTTCTCTGCAAGTTTTGGAAGTGGAGAGGGATCGAACTTATATGTTATGTTAATCAGAGAGAAAGGATGCGGTGTACTATTTACAGTACGGTTCTGTTGACTTCGCATTCAAAAGGTGCATAGGAAGTGACGTAAATTGTCTGTACAGTTCACTTTGTGTTAAAACCACCATGTGAACATTTTATTTGGGCACCTTGGTCTCTGACTTGGTGCTATACTGGGGTTTATTATATTATAGAGTCTCACAAAAACATCAGTTGTTTGTTTATCCCACAAACCATATTTTGTGTATAGCTGACCCGTCATGCAGTCACACAACTTTTGCTCAGCTGGCATTAATAGCTATGCACAATTACAATCATCACACGTCTGATTTGTTCATAGTGTTTCGGTGTTCTAGACTTCATCACTTAAGTAATATTTAGTACTATAGAGGAAATCTTTAGTGTGTGACTTTCTAAAGGCAAACAGTCATTTTTACCAGAGAAACAAATACCACTTCCCCCATTTAATTAATTGCATTGGAACTAGTAAGAATAATGCAGAATGGTTAATTGGCTGAAGAGAGGTATATATGGGAAATAGTGCATAAACCCTTTCTGCTGTGGGTTTGTGGGCAGATTTTCTGTGGAGTTAAACTGAGTATAAACTGTTTTTTTGCCATGTATCACAGTGTTTTACAGTCTCTTGTTTTTCATGAATAAAAACAACTAATTGTGATTTATTCATGCTGAACTCACCCAGATTTTGTGGGACATAATTTCAGAAACTGTTTCAGCAATGCCTGTTTGTTTGTAGTGAATAGTTTAAATGTTTTATACCTCCAGAAAGTCTGTATGAGCAAAATACATCCACGTTTATGGAAATATGTGGCCTTCATAATATTATGAATAGCATTTAAAATCTTTAACTGATGCATGAACACTATTGCCACAGTAATAAAGAAACATTTATCCAATGCTGATCCCAAAAATATGAACAAGCAGTTGGAAATTCCATGTATATGACGTTAATCATGAGTTTCAGTGTGGTTCACAAATGCTCACATAAGTACAAATTATAATACACTAGTCAACATTTGTAGCGGATCAAAACCTTTCACCAAAGTTGTCCTAAAACCAAAAAGAGTTCTTGTCTTAGGACAACTTTTTTGATCCACTTCAAATGTTGAGTACTGTATAATACATACCAACAATCTGAAAGACCTTTAATATTTGCATTTATGTGTATATCGGACACAACAATCCTATTTGAAGATTGCAAGTTAACAAGCACAGCTCCTGTTTTTGTCAGCAGCTTCACTGTTTTGTATCTTCTGGAGTGTTTGGGCCGTAGGTGCTGAGCTCTTGACTCCATCCCACCCGTCACGCAACTGGATCTCTCCGCTTTTTATGCCCTGATAAACCCTCCGGGTCAAGAGTTCAAAGGCCTCTTTCACATTGTGACCCGTTTTGGCAGAGGCCTCGATGTACAGCGCTCCCAATTTGCTTGCGAGCTTTTCTGCCTCGGTTCGGTCCACGGCTCGCTCTCCAGCTTTGACCCGGTCACTTTTGTGTCCCACCAGCACAAAGAGCACACTGTAGGGCTGCACACGTTCACACACCTCTGCATACCACTGCTGCACGTTTTCGAAAGATTTGCGGTTGCCCAGATCGAAGACCAGAAGACCTCCAACTGAGTTACGGTAGTACGAGCGAGTCACAGACCTGAAACATAAGAGTTTAAGAGTTATTTTTTGATAATCAAAGATTTTCTTATACTTCCATTTATTTTTATTTGACTGTAGTAAACGATAACTTCTTTTTTTACAAACTTATCAATTCCCAATGGATAAAAATCAATTACACACGGCTGTGAAAGTCATTTTTTTGTGATTTACTGTTTTCTACATGAAAGCATTCTTCATAAGATAAAGAACATTCAGTGGAAACGTAACATTGATATTTTTAATATTGACTAATTAAGGCCATGTTAAAGAATCAAACTTTGATGCCTTTTATATCATAATTTGGTTTTGAGACTTAAGTCAGGATTTCACAGGCAGGACTACAATGTCCGTTCTTACTGGATTATCTGTATCAGTCTACACAGCCGTATTTGCAACGCCTCTGGAGAGCTATTTCAGGCATGCAAAACCAACTCCTATTTCCTTGTGTGAGGAAATACTGAAATTGGAAAAGCAGCTTTTCAAACTCACATTTAAATAACATAAAATCAGCAATAACTGATATTTTGAAGACAGGACTTATTGGGCATTTTTTTGTCATTAACTCTTAAAATGAACGGTTCTTTATTGGCATCTCTGGTTCCATGAAGATCCTTTAACATCCATTGAACATTTCCATTGCACAAAATGTTCTAAAGTAGAACAATATTATTTAGATGGTTAAAATGTTCTTTAAAGCAGTTCACTGAAAGGTTTATTGAAGAACCCAAAATGGTTCTTCTATGAATTTTATACTGGAAACACTCTTCTGGAACCAGCACAGGAACAACTCCAGCTCTAAGAGATGATTAAGTGGGCACTAGTTCTCTCCGGGTGGGTTAACCGTTGATGGGTTTGTCAGGGTGGGACAATTAAGTGAGCCAAGCCAATCAATTTTTAGTGTAGACTGGCAAAATACTTCCTGGATGTATCATGTCGAGTACTTGTTGCAGTGATGAGTAATGTGTTTCACAATCCTTTTTTACAGAAGCAAGGCAACTTCTTTAAACTGTTTTTAGACGCTAAACTTATGACTATGTACAGAAGTTACTGTGAGGGGGGGCAGTTCTGTGTGAATTATTCAGCTTAAGCAAGGTGTCCAAAACTGCAGAGTTCAGTTTTAACCACAAATATAAACCGGCTAATCAAGGATTTCAAGGAGATCTTCAGGATTTCTAGAAACAGACAGGTTTGTTGGGGCAAGTTTGAGCTGAGTTCTGCAGATCACTCTGGCACCCCTGACCTTAAGTGCACGATCTATGTAGTTTGTTCAATTCATGGTAGAACCTTTAAAAGCGTGGACTTACCTGAACCTCTCTTGACCCGCTGTATCCCAGAACTGCAGTTTGACCCTCACCCCAGGTTCCACTTCTAGAAAGTGTACATAGAAGTCCACTCCGACTGTTTGGTTGATGCACTCCAGAAACAGATCCTCAGTGTAGCGCTTCAACATGGATGATTTGCCCACCGTGGAGTCTCCTAGCATGATGATTCGAAACTGGTACTGCCACAAAGTGAGATCCATGACTTGAACCAGATGAAAGCAGCGAATGAAAAGCCTAGGGTTAAGTAAGGACAGTCGCTCCACCAGTATCCTCAGAGAACCTCTTACCTTAGAGGTCTTGAAGTTGTTATTGTATACATAGGTAAAAATAAACCCATAGTTCCTCACTTTCTCCTGTGTTTTTCTGCATGGAGCAGTCTGTTTGATCGTGGCAGGGGTGGAAGCTTCTGTCTAGCTCATCTGTTTCTTTAATCTTTGCCTGTTCATACTTGTTATTGGGCGGGGTTTATACGAGAGGGGGAGTTTATAAATACCAGCAGAAAGATATGGGAATTTCTCATAGGCCAGAGGGAATGAGCATGCTGTATCGTATCAGAACAAGCCCAGCATTTCCTGTTGAGCCTAGGGATGTGCCAAACCAAGCATTTGAAGCACTGAGGCTTTTACAACGAACTGCCTTGATGCTTCAAAACTTTTGACACAGTGCTCTACTCTGCCATCTTGTGGTCAATAAAAGTTCTTGCAACGGTATCATTTAGATTTTTTGTTAATTGGGATGTCGTCATCGTAAGGTTTAACAAGCCTATGTGTCATTAGCAAGACGGCATGTGTGTGTTTTGTGTCTTCCTTACAAAATAATTTTAAGTATCCTTAACGTACCCATCTCTAGTTGAGGCCAACTTATGGCATGCATCACATAAAAGAACAAGTAACTTAATGAGGAATAACATTTCAGCTAGGTCTTTCTCAATAGGCCAACCATGAGAATGCTTCTACCCAGGTCATAACCTCTGAAGATGGCTGGAAGACTTCAAATGTCATGACGAAATCAAGCCCACTATATTCATAACCAGGTTAGTTTGCTACAGAACGTTTCCACAATTATGTGTCTTTCCAAAAAGGAAGTGAACAACAATAGAACAAACTCCCTTGGACACAGAGGCTGGCTTGCGCTATATATAGTGTTTCACTTTGTTTTCTGACTAGTCTACTTCATAAATCTAGTGAACCATTTGTAATACTATCAACAGCGTGTTACTGCTATTAGTGTTTGTGTATATGGAAGCATAATAGAGATAGGCCTACGTACGCTATTCAGACATTTATAATGAAAGTTATTCATACCAGAAAAGAAAGGGTGGGGATCCATTGAAGCGGAATAGCTGTTCATTACTGACAGAAAAAGAAAGCAGGCGTTTTAAATAGCCTCATCACTATGGTAGTCTTGAGTAGAATGACCATTAAAACGTGAATATTTTTCTCACGGCTCCTTGCAGCTTGCTTTAAATATCTAGTAATATGTAGGCTATGGATTTTTGTAGCATTTTCCTCTCTAAACTAGCTTGTAATGATATGCATTTTCCTTGATGGCCACTAGGTGACGTACAATCTTTTCCTATGTCAATGATTACGCAACCAGCTTTAATGACTAGGATCTTCTGGCTTTTTTTTTTTTCTGCTCTTTTTTTTAATGGACATATCTGTGCAGTCTATTTAAACCTGGTACTACTACATTCATTATAGTAAAAAATAATTGTTAAATATTTAATAAACAAAAACATGTATAATAAACAAGAATAAATAAATAAATTTATTTTATTAAATTGTATTTATTTATAAAAAAAAGAAAAAAAATACATTTAGCATTTTAATCAACATTTTAAATTAATTATGATATACAATAATATGAGTTTATTTGATAAA
>JAUCMS010000028.1:19030021-19053124 GCA_032357445.1 Enteromius radiatus | reverse complement strand
TGACGTACAATCTTTTCCTATGTCAATGATTACGCAACCAGCTTTAATGACTAGGATCTTCTGGCTTTTTTTTTTTTTTCTGCTCTTTTTTTAATGGACATATCTGTGCAGTCTATTTAAACCTGGTACTACTACATTCATTACAGTAAAAAATAATTGTTAAATATTTAATAAATAAAAACATGTATAATAAACAAGAATAAATAAATAAATTAATTTTATTAAATTGTATTTATTTATAAAAAAAAGAAAAAAAAATACATTTAGCATTTTAATCAACATTTTAAATTAATTATGATATACAATAATATGAGTTTATTTGATAAAGATCATATAATATTTTCAAACAAATATTATTTTTAAACATCAAGTACTGAAATCAGTCTCTGGCACTTCAATAGGCCTATAATAAAATATTTAGATTTATAATTGTTCATGTCTTTTTCATCAAAATACATGGCTTCTTTTGAGTTGCCAAAGATGGGGAAAAAAACAGTTTCACATTGGATTTATGAGACACAAAATTAGTTTTTTTCAGCTGGCTCAGTTTTATTCCTGGCTTGTCTTTATCAGTTTTGCCCCAGCTTTCATGTAAGCGCACCTCTCCACTCAGATAGCCCTGATAAATGCGTTAGGGTCAACAGCTCAAAAGCTTCTTCCACATTGTGACCCTTTGTAGACGAGGCCTCAATGTACGGTGCTCCCAATTCACTCACAAACCGTTCCACCTCCTCTTGATCCCACTCGTTCCTGTGACACTTGTGTCCCACAAGTACAAAAAAGAGAGTGTATGGATCACTCTGTTACACACCTCCGTGTACTGACGCTCCATGACTCTGAAAACATACTTTCATGAACGACATTGTGTTAGAGGGTTAGTTCACCCAAAGATGAAAATTCTGTTATTGATTACTTACCCTCATGTCATTCCAAACCCATAAGATCTTTGTTCATCTTCCGAACACAAATTAAGATTTGTTTTGGATTTAAGGTTTTTGATCCTCCCATATACTGCAAGGGTCCTTGCATGTTAAAGGACCAGAAAGATAGCTAAAACATTGTCAAAGTAGTCCATGTATAATACTTTTTGGCCAAACACCTCCCCAAAAATAACTTTATTCAACATTTTGTAGCATTTTTTTTCCTGAAGGTCTTACAGGTTTGGAACGACATGAGGGTGAGTAATTAATGACAATGTAATTGTCATTTTTGGGTGAACTATGCCTTTAAGTGATGATTTTTTTTTCCCTCAAGAAAACATATTTAAAGATGCTCAACTAATATTCAAAATATACTAACATATGTGACACAGCATAAGTAGCATGGGTATATTTGTTTCAATACATAGTATGAAAAAATCATTAGGATATTAAATAAAGATCATGTAATATATTTATTTACAATTAGTAATATGCATAGCTAAGAACTTCATTTGGACAATTTTAAAGGTGTTTTTTCTCAATATTATTTTTTTTCCCTTCCTATCCTAACAAATCATGCATTAGTAGAAAGATTATTTATTTTTTATTATCAGTTATCACCTGGTTTTTGTGGTGCGGGGGGTATAAAATATGGTCCTTTTTGATTGAAACAACAGAATCACACTTTTTTCAGTATGACATTTTGTCAGTTCATTCAAATCATTATTTTGGGCTTTAAAAGTACAGGTTAAAATAATTTTTGTGAGCATGCAGATGATGTTTATTTTCACTGCTTACCAAAATGTTGTTTTACCAGTCGTATCCCAAATCTTACACCAGGCTTCACTTCTGTAAAGTGACTTCTAAAGTCCACTTCTATGATACAGTATGTTTTCTCTGGAAACGAGTCATTTATGTATCAATACAGCATGCATGACTTGCCCACGTTACCGTCACCTATCTATAAATGTACAGGCACTTTAGGATCCCTAAAGATTTGAACAGAGTACCTATTGAATTATAATTGATATTCAGATGTTAAATACATAATTCTTTAAATGTTACATTTAAGACCTGTACCTGTTGGTTTCTGAAGAAAGTGTTTTGAACGAGGTAGGAGATGGACGATCCAGTATTGATATGATTTGTCTTTTCTTACAAGTTCATATGAAACAGAAGTGGGATTATCCAACAGGTGGGGTGTATACAAAAAAAAGTTTTTTTTTTCCTCAAAAACCTCTGATGATGTGTGAGTATATGTAGATAGATAGCAAGATTTTAATATGCTTTTAAATTAGATTTATAATACACAAAACAATCAAGGGGTGTTGTATCAACACTTGTGATTTGATATAAAAAATGTTTATTATATAACTGTAAAAATGTCAAATGTTTTTGAATACTTTAGTGGTTTCAAATCACAAATCCTCTTGGAGTATATTCTGATTAGTTACAGATATAAAATACACCCACTTTTACATCAAATAAAAAATATGCACATATAGGTTCAGTGGTCATCTGAACAATACAGCTTCTCCCATATCCTATGTTTTTTTTTTGTAACCACCCAAAAAAATTATTTCCTGTTACATGCTGATCTCTGATGCTATCTAAATCATTAGGTTACATTATAAACAGCACAAACGTCACAGACTGGCTTCAGTAGGAGATGTCGTGTTGGCTCAAAGTGGTTCATGGTAGGTATGCAGTAGTGGTTCTACCGTCTGGGGCTCGAAGTAGATCACGCTAGCCTTATGTTGGCTAGGAGCATGTGAGACTGGAGTACAGTACCCGTTTGAGATCACTCTGTGTGCAGGGCAGTCATATTGTTGTTGGCTCAGCTCTGCTGTCGCAGAGTGTGTGGATCGACACACAGGTAGATTCTGACGGCTGTCTAGTGTTGAGTCTGTGGACATTTCGCTGAAGGGTGTCGCATATTCTGGTTCGGGTGGCAGGGGATCGGCGTATTCAGGGAGCTGTCCGGGGGTGTCATAGTGGTTAAGGGAGAAGGGGATGGTATAGCCCTCCTCCAGCGGGGGGCGGAATGTGAGTCCCATCATATGCCCACCTGCTACTACATCAGGCTCAGCGTAATCTGGAAACATCGGAGAAATGTCATAGCAATATGGAAACTAATAAAGGCATTCCCAAACTTTCTTGTGATCTAAACATTTACAAACTAAATATAAGTAGTATATTTATTATACACACACACACACACATATATATATATATAATAATTTCTACAATATAATAATGTAATATAAAAAAGAATTTCCAATAATCGCTTTAATAACAAAACAAATAACATACCATTTTATTTAATTCAAATTTAGTTATATTGATATAAAGATGTAAATGTATTCATTTTGTTCTTTTGATTCATTTATTATATATATATATATATATATATATAAAGACAATAACTAAAATTAAATTGTATTAAAAACACTGTCAAGTTGTAGATTGTGTTGCGAACTTGCCGATATCCTTGCGATAGTGGTATGATGTGGTGCAACAAATCTCCGACAGGAAACTGCTGCCGCGTTCTATTTATGACGTGCTGAAACTAATTCCAAATGGTTTTCAATGGTCGCCTTATCATGTCCAGTGTAAACAGACTTAATATTTTAGCTGAGCCCCCAGAGTGAGTTTTTTTTAGGCGACCGTTATTTTGGAATGTTTAGCCTTATTATTGTTTCCATGGCAACGTGTCATGTGATGCACCGCAGTCACATTAGCGCTGTGTGACACATGGACTGTTTTTATTTCATTTTTCCTTTTTTATTATTAATATTCACAAACATACAGACTATATTATGAAATATTTTATATGATATATAAAAATATAAGATTAAATGTGACATTGAAAATATTTGTTATTAATTAAGTTTCTCTTTTATTATCTTCCACATGCAGAGAAATGTGACTTTTTGACAATTCAGAGAGCAGATCAAACATACGACAACAATACACTTAAGCATTTACAATTAAAAAACAAAAATAAAGATAAATAATCAATCCCTGAACCACACATATCACTCCTACAGTGATAATACACCAACATTATATCACATTACCCTTAATTAGTCTTTAAACCCCTCAATTATTGACCAGTCAGATTCTTGTTATAGTGAATAAACCCTCATCCACAGAGAACTTTCCCTTGGCCAACTCATATTAGGCATTATTGCATTCCCACATGATCCCACTGCTCACCCACTGCACCGTGTCCAACAGTAGTTGCTGGTTATGAAAGGGGCCCCACGTTTCCCCCTCACTCCTTCTCTCAGTCCTTCACTCACTCAGCAGGAATGCTAAGAGGGCGAAACTGTTTAAATTGAAGCGACTTTAGAAAGGACTCTGATTGTCCTGACCACTGACCCTCTGTCCTCCTCGTCCCAGAACCCCTTACTAAAGGGTCTGTTGGCCAGTGGGTGGTGAGGAGGGTGTTCTTCTGGCTTGAATGCCCCTAATTTGGGCTGCAATTAAAGAAGCCTTTCAGAGAAGCACCGCAGACGAAAGAAAGACATGTTTATGCTGCCACTGAGCAACTGTTGGGCAGGAATGAGCTCAGAATGAAAGCCGTTTGCTTGTCATGTCTCTTCTGAGTTGCACTGGCAGCTCAGCTGAGCAAAAGCACACAGAGTGGGGCGAGCGAACAAAGGGGTCAGAATGACTACTTGGCTTTCTCTCTTTTTCCGTCCTGCTGTTTGAGTCACATTAACCCTCTTATTCACTGCTATATATTACTGTGATGTCTGAGGGCTGTTGAACTGATTCTGAGAACTGTTGTACCCAGCGGCGTCTTCTCAACAAACACTGCCTTGTCTCGTTTGTCGTTTAAAACATTCCTTCATGAATTTCGGTATTCATTGCTATACTGGGGTGAAAAGCCCTGTGGATGTCTTACCATTGAGAGGAGGGTTGGGAAGAGCATCGTGGATGTTCCGAACCAGAGGGTAAGATACAAGCTCTGGGTTTGTGCATGGAAGCTTCTTCCCGTGGAAACCCTGACAGCCTTAAGCAGAGACAATGAAAGTCAGTCAGGAAATACCAACAAAACAGAAAAAAAAGGGAAAAACTGTACTAGAGAGATGCTGCAAAAGGTTACCTTGGTCAACACAGCATTTCTTTATTTGTGCGTTTCTTTTTCTGAAATACAAACACCCAAATAACCTGAATATTACATTGGGATATAACATTAATGTGACCATTGTGACTATTTTTGATTAAAAAAAATAAATAAATAATAATAATAAATTGTCGGTGCTGATAGCCTAGTGGGCAGTGCTAAGATATATCACTGTTGCGTTGTGGGCATCCCTAGTTTAAATCCTGGCTCAAGGACCTTACCCAATAACCCCATCCCATCTCTCCCACTTTGCTTCCTACTCAACAACTATCCTATCTTAATAAGGGCAAAATGACAAAAGTAAATCTTTAAATAGATAATAATAATAACAAATTAAGTAATTCTTTATAAGGAACAACCTTTTCCACCAAATAAGCCCAGCAAGAAGGCAACCCACACACAGAGCTGCTCCCAAAACCATGCCTGCCACTAATATCACTGCTAGACTGGGGCCTGTATGGAAATAATAATAAAAGATTTAGACTTTACACATCATGTTAGTATATTAGCAATCCTATTAATGGATTTCTAATTCAGCTCACCTGAGCTTCTCGTGATGACAGGACCCTCAGTGGGCAGTGTGTCTAGAGGCACGGTCTCTGTGACAGCTGCTTTCCCAGTATTCAACTCTGATGGAGAGAATCGTCACAGGTTTAAAAGACTAGGAATTCAATTAGTTCTTCCGAGACTTACCACAGTGTGCTTGGAATTTAACCAATACAATGATCTTTTAGTGCCAATATGTACTATAAAAATGCTGAAACTGAAATTTATGTGGTATATGGGAACTTAAAAGAGATTCTGGGGTGGACCCTCACCATCTCCAGGGGAACGGGGTCTGAAGGGGGCCGCAGGGCAGCCCAGCACTTGAACCTGTGCAGAGGCCCTGATATGCCACTTCTGGGGTTTTAGGAGGAGGTAACGCGCAACTATTGGAGGAATCAAACTGTTGAGTACCGTCACATGACCATCAGAATGGGCCTCAAACACCTTAAAAAAATGGGGGAAAAAAGATAATTTGACGATTTGCTAAAAAATTGCCCAATATCAACTTATTGTATGGGTTAAAAAAATTTTTTATGTTTTTTTTATTTATTTTTTTTTTTATAAAACTGATGTTTTTTCAAATTTTATATATGAACTAGCTTTAATGCATTAGTTTTCATTTTAATGATTCAAAATATATCATTTAAATGACAATCTGCATAATCTGTATCTATACAAAAATGGACTCAACTTAATGTGAAAGAAATGTTGCATAAATTAAAAAAAGCTTTAAGCTTTTTCACTATTCCACCATTTAGATGTAGTAAAACCCCCATGGATGTAGCAGAAGACATGATTTTTCACTTATCACTGCCATAATTCTGACCTTGAAATCAAGATTTGGCATAAAATAATGTCTTCAGAATAATCCATACATGTAACAAATCTGCTAAAAACTGAACAAATAGTTTTAATCCAGCACAGAAGAAGACAGGAATCATGTCTTCATGGTTGTTTTTCTGGTGATAAAAGGAATACAATACTTCACCTAATACTTATTTTTTGTTAAAAGCAAAAATGCTACAAAATCCACATATTTTGTGAGCAAGTGTGAAATGCTAGAGCAAAATTTGTAAGAAATGTGATGGAGCTCATTCAGCTAATATGATGCAGGGCAGAGTTATTTATATTGTAAAATAAATACCCAGTAATGCACATGAATTAGGGTTGTGTTCAGGTGTCCATCTGTGCTGTGTAAATCCTGTGTACATTTTTTAACACCGTAATCGTGTTGAAATGTTTACTGATACCTTCTTATCTTTGCTCGATGTTGCTTTGTAAACTTTCCAGTTCTTTCGGTCTTTGCTGAGCATGAGGCTGTAAGATTCAATGTAGTAATGTGGCGTACCCTTTGTTATAATGCCTGAAAGCAGATATAAACATTAGCTTTTTTTTTTCTTATTGTGCTTCTATAACATTTACTATTGCTTTAATACCTCAGCAGAGGTTTACACAATTTTTAGTGGTTGACCTCTGACCTGTGACACTACTTCTGTTCCACAGCTCAATCTCCATCCACGGTTGCTGATCTCCAGAGCTCGCAGCCCACTGAGATCCCTCATGTCCCGGAGACCAGGAGACCCTCTGACCTAATCTGTTCACCTCTTCCCACACTGAAGAAGTGTTAAAGGCCACCACCGTCAGCTCCCTGTTACACTCTGTGCACGGAAGAGAACAGAACCTGCTCAAACAAGTAAAAATGATACTTTCTCACACCTCAGATAAACATTGTAATTGATAGTTGTCAGTTGTTAGTGATTACCTTCTAGCAATGTATAATTACAAATAGGCACTAACAGAAAATGTAAGGTTTGAGTATCATGTAGCAGGTGTAAACGTGGGTTAGATAAACTGTAATTTATTCCTTAACACTGACACACAGACTCAGTCCTGGTATTAGGCATTTGCAGTCTAAAAATAATATTACAAATAAATTAATTCAGTGCAAAGTCAAATTTAAGTTTATTAGCCAAATTATGTAAAAAAATAAACATTACTAAATTAAATTAGCAATGAATTCAAATAATAAAAATAAATTAATACCTCTGTGGAAGACAAGCCGTTTATCTGACAAGGAACCACTGTTAAAAAAAATATAAGAAATATGTAATGCATATAAAATAAAATTATATATATATATATATATATATATAATATATGTGTATGCATTATTTTTTATGTATTGTTAATAATTAATCACATCCAAAATAAAAGTTTTACTTTATATTATATATATGTGTGTGTACTGTGTTTATTATTACAATACTTGCTTGTGTATATATATAATATATAAATATATTTAATTTAATAACATAACATATTTTTCTTAAATGCATTTGTGCGTGTATAATAAATACATACACAAACAGAGTACACTTTTATTTTGGATGCAATTAATTGTAATTAATCATTGCCTAGCACTAATTCAGAAATATATGATAATATTATATTTATTAATATTATAAATATATGTTGCATTGTTACATTTATACTAATCACATCTTTAGATAAAAGCAATTTTGTGTAATGTTTCATACTCACCACTGGGTGTCTATATATGCATAACTAACAGGTAACATTTTTAGCTTTTAGACCAATTCTCACTATTAGCTAGTAACTTTTTAGCATGCATATTACTAGCTTATTGGCTGTACTTACAAAGCACAAATTAATGCCTTATTTTGCATGACCTTCTTTTAGATCCCTTAATCGTATACCATACCTAAATTTAGCAAATTAAGCAGCAAATTAGGAGTTAATGGAGAAAAAATGTCTACTTTATTATGGTCCTCAGACTAAAGTGTGAACAACTTGCACTCACGTTTTAGACAGTACTCCATTAGCAAAGTTTGACTCATACAACGTAATGCCCCTCTGCAGAGACACGTTGATCATGCCTCCCAAACTGTCTGAAATTACACCGGCATGGATCGCAGCTTTGCATAATACAGAGGTCTGGAAAAACATAAACAAGCACGTTAAAACATTACATCATTCAAAATTACACTCCTCTTATCAAAAGTGCCTGTTGTAAGCTTATACAAGCATCCATTTATGGTAGTAAATTCAAATGCTATGACTAATAATCCCAGTATTGCACACAGATAATATCCCAGCTTACATCCCGGTATCCTTGTTCATGCCAGCCCCAGATTTCTGCGGTGATGCCTTTGCAGCCCGCAGGACAGAATGCACTGAAACACAAGTGAGTCCAGGATTCAGATACTAAACATAAACATGTATCCTACAGGATTCAAATTGTGTTATTTTTCTTATATGTCAGGTCATTGTTGAAGATTTCTTCTTACCTAATCTGTTGAGAAGAGAAATGTGTCCCTCGATGCAGACATGAAATGAGCTCTGTCGGATAGAAATAGCATTGACATAAATGCCGCAGAAGTCTCATCTACACTTCCCAGACTGTCTTACAAAACTGATGCATCAGTGTATAATCACAGAAAGAAGGTCATCATTTGGTAAAATCACATAAATACATTTTATTTTATTTCTTTTTAAAATACATAAATTTCACAATAATACAGTACAAACTCACTATATTATCTTAATATATTTGTCTTTTATTATAGTTCTGAGGACTTTTACTTTTAAAACATATTATTATAAACTAACAAACAAATAAATAAATATTAGGCAGCACTTCTCAATTCTCCAATTAATTATTACGTTTTTGCCTACAAAGCCAAGAGAAGAATTGCCTTATGGGAAGTCTTCTTAAATTTAATTCTTCTTAAGTTATGCATGTTAGCCAGTCAGGAACTGCCATGAGTGGCTTCTACTGTGCGGTCAGATGATGGTTAAGCTGCTGTGCTTTGCTTGTCAATGCAGGAGGAGTGAGCATACAGCATTCCATCTACTTCAGTGTGTGCCCAAGCACGGGGGCCTCTCCTTATTCAGGCCAGGAGCAGCAGTCTGCTGCCCTGCTTACAAAGCAAACACTCTGAAACCCAGCCAAGGAGGAGAGATAAATTCCAGTCGGTCACCCTAACACACATTTTAAAATCCCTTCTTCATGGCCGATCATTAAGGGCCTCTGTAGTTTAACCTACCCTTGCCGGCCCTTGATTCCATCATAAAAATATAATATAATTAATATCAATATAATGTAATGTTTTATTCAGAATTTGAATTTTATTAGATTTTAAATGTATTTAAAGGAATAGTTCACCCAATAAGGAAAATTCTGTCATCATTTACTCACCCTGAGTTGAGATTTGGAACTACTTGAGGGTGAGTAACTGATGACAGATTTTTCATTTTTGGGTGAACTATTCCTTTGAATCTCTTTTTGTGTGTGTGTGTCTGTAGTTTTTCAGATAGTAATTTTAATACGTCAGCTTTTTCACCTAATATTTATCATTTATTTATCTTATTTCAATTAACGACAAAAAAACCTGTTAATGACCCTGATTATACCTAATATACAGGTTAGCCCCTAAATGTGTTACTTCACTCTAATCTACTGTGAGACATGTAAGGATGTTTATTTAACGATCTGTGCCTGACCTCCAGTAGGGCGGTTCACATGTGATGTTAGAAACGAGAATAAACAGTAATTGAGATTAGGATGGGAACTGCACCCACTCTCTGAGTCAGCTCAAGTGTTGTTTACTGAGTAATCTGTGCATTTCGAGAACAAACAGTCCCTGGTGTGTTTACTCTGATCATATACAGCTCGCTCAGAGCAGGAAGATCCATGGGGCTACATGCCATGAGCTCTTATTTTGTTGATAAATTTGTGGATTCCTTTTTGACCTACTGTTTATAGGTGCATGGAATAGAGTGCAGGACATGAGCTGTTACCTGAGTGCTGATTGGCTGAATAGGACATGATAAAGCCCCGTCCAGAGCGGTGAGTGCCGGAGATGAAACGCACCGTGACTTCATTAGTACTCACGGATATATTCCTTTTTGTGGTGGAAAGCTGCCCACACAGAGGACCTGGGAAGCACAGATCACATGATGTACATGCACTTTTAGATTCAACACACAATCCTGCACACCTTCACTTCCATAAAAGGCTGTTCCTGCACACTTATGTGACCACTCTACTGTCATGCTACATAAGAGAGGAATGGGGTTAAGAAGGCATCCGGGAAGGATTTCTTACCACTCAGAATCAACAACAAACAAGTCAGTCTTTCCAACCTCTATAAATTAAGGAAAAGGAATAACAATTCTGGTTGCTGCATTGCCTTAAGACTGGTGCTTGAAATAAATTACATTATTGAACTTTAATTATATAATTCTATTATATTACATTTATATTAAATACTAAATATTTTAAAAGAAATATTAAGTTATTCTAAAAATTTTATACAATTTATATGATATTATTATTATAATATATTATAATTTTAAATATGGTATCCATAAGATATGAAAAGTAAGGTATTAAATATCAAATATGTAAGTATATTATTATATTAAATTCTATTTAGTTCTAATACTTATTTTTTATTATATCATTTTAAGTATTTCATTTAATCTACACAATATCCCATAGCATATGACCAATTATTTTTATATATATTTATGTATATATTTTTATGTATATTTAATTAAGTTGTTATATGAAATCTTTAATGATTTTTTTATCACTCAAAATATTTTATGTTATTTATATGCTATCCATATCATAAGAGAAAGTAAATCCTAAAGGATTATTTAATGGTTTAATTTATATATATATATATATATATATATATATGAAATTCATTCCAAAGCAAATGAGAGAGTTAATCCCGAAGGAACACTTTTTTTGTGGTATTACTAGGCTACCGTGCTAGTCTGTCATTCCATAATGTCTGTGTGAAGAGGGTCATACCCACTCTAATGGCTCCACTGGTGTCTGTGATGGTAAGAGAGCCAGATATGCAGTCTTGGCTTCTCTCCAAGTCAAAGTCCCCAAAGGTCAAGAGCAGCATCTGGCCCTTCGGGACCCTTAGGGTCCACTCACAGTGGGTGTGGTTAGGGTAGGTTCCTGGGAAGTTCAGCGAGGTCAATGTGCCACTGGTGGGACCGAATACTGTGTGTCCACACCCACTGCCTAAAGGAAAAGATCACATTGTTACTATCGTGAAAGGAGATAAAAAGGCATTTTATCTTAAAGTTCTATTTTTTTGTCTGTTTCCACATATAATTAATCCAGACATTTTATCTCTCATTTAACTTCCATTTATCATCAAATGTGCTAACTAGTTTCTCTCTTGGCATGTTTCGAGCCCATGGGAAAACCAGACAGAGTGTATTTAGTGTGAGCATTGTGGGTATTGGCAAGTCGTTTGATGAGTATTGAAGAGTAGATTGCAAAAGCTTGTGTGGTATAAAGGGGGCTTGCCAATTTTGTCAGTATTAGTCACACTTGAGGGGCTTTCCAGAACTGGTGTTAATTAAAGCCGTAATTGCTGTAGGGTTTAGTTGATGGCAATGTTGTATTATATGGTAGCTTCCACAGACATGCTCTACCAAGTTCATGACATAATCGCCACAACAAAGGGGTTCCACTAAAACCCAATATAAATGGACAAATTTAAGCAATGTTTTTAAATCCATTGGCCGCGTTGTTATGAACTAGATTAGTCCTAAGTCCTGAGTCCGTTTCTCATTCCTAATATCTCAGTCAGCTCTGAATCATTGGGGTTTAAAGCTTCGCCTGTCCCCTTGTTTCTGCTTTAGACACAATTTATCTCTACATCTACTAAACCGCTTGTTGCTATCTTAATCATAGTATAGGAAAACAAACACGATTTTGTGGGCAGGCTGTTAACTGGTAATGTTCAAACAATTCACTGCATGACTCAGTGTGGTCAAAGAGTTGAATGTTTGATCTGGGTGAGGGCGAATTTATCTACAAAAGCCTTTATATATTTTAGTCAGTATTTAACCCCCGTCTAAGGTTTGTGGCTGAAGCTGGTGGCGCTTATTGCAAATAATTGTTATCTCAGTTAAATTTTTATGAGAAATTAAGTATTTTAAGAGGCGCCTTTTACAGTGTGAATTGTATGGAGAAAAAAATTAAAAATAGTGACGCATTCATACAAATTAATCACTAGTTTGCCAAATCATCAAATAGTTATTGCCATGAGAGTGTGTTGGTTATCTTGTGTGTAATCTGTTTGGTTTAATAAAAGCAATTATGTTTATATTAATAAATCAATTAAAATATCCCCAAAAAACTGAACTGACAAGCTGTTAATACTATCTATCTATCTATCTATCTATCTATCTATCTATCTATCTATATATATATATATATATATACACACACACAACATATAAACAATTTTGAAAGATACATAGTTTCCATCTATAAATTCTGAAAAAAGAGACTTTTTGATATTGAAAAAAAAAAAAGGATGTAGTTTTTCCAAAACAACTATATTTCCTGAAAAGTGTATATACTGTTGCTTTGTAGTGCTATAAAAATATTGCTGTTTGTTTGATCTGGACCTGTCCAGCCTAGCAACACTGGTCCACCGATTATGTGGTTTTGGGGTGTGGCTATGTTTTTTTTTTGACCAATAGCAGGCAGGTTGAATGTTTAGAAAAACCTGTGTGGAAACAATAATGTGTTGGTGCTGGTGTGGAGAAACTAAACACATCAGTTGGCTCCAGCTTAACAAGGCCAGTTTCTTTTGTAACCACGGCATAAAATTCACATTTAACCCCTCATGAAGCACAGCCTGAGGAAAACTTTAGACATTACTTAACAGCAGGCAGACACTGTGATGACATCTGTGCGATGTCTGTAAGTTGAGTTCACAGCAAGGTGTTTAAAACATGCCGCGTGTGAGGATGCTAGGTATAATTAAGCCACTTGCTGACACAGAATATAACATTCCTTACAGCTGAGCTACTATGAATGCACTGGGAGCATGGATACCAATCCATCATCAGTGCTACACTATCAGGCAGTGTGTAATTTTATTTTCTCATCAGGGGATTTGCAGGCACGTCCCTGCAGGCCTGAGACCATGGCAGACAGGATGTTTGGCTGTTTAGATTATCACATCACAATTCCTCTACGTCAATCATATTTCAACTGTAAACTTAAAAATATTTGGGGACAAGTTGTTTTTTCCTGTTCTTTTATGTTCTGGCAAATCCTGGACTCTCTAGATCTTCTAAAGCTTGGAAACAGTACAATATAGCGTGATCTGAAAAACATGTCAGCTTTCATTCTCATACAATAGCATCCCAAAAAACAGTCAGCTTCCTCTTTGGCTGGTCTGGTATTGTACACGTAGAGTCCTGGGGGTGGACGTCTGACTAGAAAATGTTTTCCGTAGTCCTCAAAGTCTGTGATTCTGGCTGCAGTGATTCATGCTGACCCCACTCATATTGAGAAATACTATAAACAAATTCATTCTTCCTAACTCACTCTCTAAACACAGGCAAAACAGGAGGAGGTCAGTCAGTCCAGCAGTCAGACTGCTGATGTGCTGGTGGTCTTATAAGGTCAAACATGGCTATAAACACTTAGACAAAGTAGACAAATTGACTAATTGTCTATGATTTTTAGAGAATGCAGTGAAGGGAAAATGATGATTAAAGTTAAAAAGACAAAGTGTTGGAAAAAACAGATAACAAGTGCTACATGTTATTTCCTCAGAAATATTTCTCTGTTTAAAGTTCCAGTTTAAACCATTTTAGAAAAAGGGTGGTCATAGAAGACAGTTTTATTTTAACATTTTTGGATGATTCCCATGCATTTGTGTTATTTCTATCTATCTATCTATCTATCTATCTATCTATCTATCTATCTATCTATCTATCTATCTATCCAATAAGTGATCTATATATCTTTTTGTTAGATAAGATATCACAAGTACATTCCATCATTTTATAAATTATACAGTAGTGCTACTTTAACAGTGTACAATAATCAACATTTGAAGTGATTTTCCTCAAAGTTTTTTTCTCAGAATACCTCTGATTGACTTTTTTGATCCACTTCAAATGTTGACTACTACTTCATAGTATTAAGTAGTCGTAATCTTACCCTTTTGACCGCATACCAACACCAGGTAGAATAAGCCAAACCCGAGAGAATTCCATAATATCCCAAAGAGCTCCATATCTAGTTTGCATGGTTTCCTTCGGGATATCCCTTCGCTGACTCTACAGTTCTGAGTTTAAGCCATGCGTTTTAGTTCATGTCGTAATTAATCTACAGATACTCTCCTCTCGCGCTTCTCATCCAAGTTGAGACGCTGCAAATAGCCCATCCCCGACTGGGCATGGGTTAATGTACTCTCCTCTTATTGGCTTCAGGACGTGCTAGTCAACTTAATTACAGCAATCCCTGGTTCAATACTTTGGCTTGCATAAAGTGAAGACTTGCCCCTCTAGCTTTTTCACAAAATAATGAATTATAGAGGGTTCAACCGTGCAAACAATGTAATTACAAATTAGGACACAACACTTGCATGGTTATTATATCAGTGCACTAAAATTAATTGGTGTAAATGACAACACTGTTCGTTAAAAAGGACTTGCAGTGACATTCACAGCAGCTTATTAGAATTATTACACCCGACTCAGGGTCTTCCCATTTACTATTAGAATATATATATATATATATATATATCATATTTTAAAATGATAATTGTTATTATTTCAAATCATTGACTTACGTTGTCCTCTTCAGGATATGCATTAGAATTTTTTTGTCATGTAGTCGAGAAGTTTTATTTATTCGTGTATTCCTTTATTACACGCCAGTTGTATGCTCATGACTATGATTGCATAATTGTTCGATATTTGATCATGATATGTGGTTTATTTTATGTTTAAACATGACTCAATAGTTCGAGAATCACTACTGTCCATTGAATACATTTGTGATGCTACATATGTAACTGGTCCAGATTAAAATCTCATCTATGTTAATGCAAATAAAAAAAAATAAATAAAAAAAAAAGTAGTTGGCAGCCATTTTGAGCTTACACCGACATCTAGTGGCGAGAATGCAAATCAAAAGTGATCTCAACAGAGACCACTATGAGGCAATCTCAGTTACACGGTTTTGGACCATCAGAGCAACAAAACCAATTTACAAACCATTATGTAAAATTGTAGAACATTATTCAGCATAAAGGAATAGTTCTCTTTTAGCCTACTGATCCTCATGTCCTTTCTAACCTGTTTAAATTCTTTAGCGGAACAAAAATGTTAGTATATTCTAGAGTAATTTATAATTAATAAACACTATCTCAATATACAATACAGTACAGTATCAGGGTTTGTTCTCTGTCTGTTAAGCAAGGTAGTTGTAAAATTACTGTTTATTAAAACATGCATTTTTTTTAAGTCAGAAACGCAATACTAATTTATATGTATTAATAATCATAAGTATTATCATTTTTATTTTATTGAAGGTGGTCCAAATTCGAATGCCACATGTTTACACAATATACTTAGGTCTAATGTAATAACCTTCCCCATGTTTCTTAAAGATGAGGTTATTCAGTAGATTATTTTTGAAATCCGAACTCTTGAACTTCTGCACTGTATGACATCATTGGATTGCAAACATGACAACCTCCAATAATTTGCAACATTTTGGACCTAATATGGTCACACTTTATATTAAGTGTGCCTAATGCCTGTGTACTTGCATAGTAACTAGATGTTACTATCTATCTAGTATGTAACCACAGTGTAAGTATCTACAGCTGTAATATTTCTGTAACTACACATGTAAAAACCCTCAGAATGGTGTGTGTAAGTGCAAATGTGTAACATTGGTAACAACACTTTTTCACTTCACTAAGTCATGTAACAGGAATTGCATAGCTACATTATGTAACAGCGGTATGTATAAGAGTAACTGGAACAAGGGGTGATCAGGGGGTGATCAGGGGGTGTAGTTGGGTAGGTTTAGGGATATGTAAAGTGGTTGGAGTTGGTGCACCTCTGTAATACCAGTGTATATACATGGTAACTCCTCAGGAACTGCCCACTTAATATAAAGTGTAACATTCTGGAAACCAACCACAATTTATATGTAAAGCCTTACTTTCTAACATCAGTGTCATTACATGCTAAATCCATAGCAAATGTCTATTTAATATAAAGTGTAACACTTTATTTACCAAAAAGTGCTGTTAGTCCTGTTACACATTTGTACTTTCATTACCAAAAAGTGTTGTTACCAATGTCCTGTTACACATTTGTACTTACACACACCATTCTGAGGGGTGTTACATGTGTGTAGTTACAGAAATATTACAGCTGTAGATACTATGTACCCGTGTGTACTTACACTGTGCTTACATACTAGATACACATCTAGTTACTATGGAAGTGCACAGGTATTAGGGACACTTAATATAAAGTGGGACCCAAAAAGGTAACACACAGGGTTTCTAGAGGATTTTTAGGCTCATTTTTTGTTTTTACGAGTGGGCTGGGGTATTGTCTCTTGTAACATATCAAACTGTAAAATTACTGTAAAAAGCATTATTTGCATAATTTACAGTTCAGATACAGGTTTTCACAATAAATAAATAAATACAATAAAATGTAAAGTTTCAGCCTTTCAAAATTCAAACCATTTTTTTAAAGAGTAAAAATCAAATGTATCAGTTACTATACTTAATGGTTTAATGGCAGGTTTAATAGGTGAAGGTAGTGCATAAAGATAGATTAGCAGCAATCATATTTATCACAGCCTTCCTTCATTTTAACCACATACTAAAACTATGGCAATTGCCAAATACCTCTTGAGATGGTCTCAGTTTGCTTCTGAGGGGTCTGAGGTTGTTTGGAGTATTCACATATGGGACAAAAATTACGTGAACCATGCTCAGACCCATGAAAAGGACCAAGTGTGAAAACAGCCTTAGATTGTCATCAGTCTGCCATTGTGTCGACTCCACAGCAGAAGACCAGATGTCTCTGATTAAGCAACTGAAGTGTTTAGTTGTTGGATGTAATAATAAATAAAGCAGTCGTCATTTATTCCTGATATCTGAGACACTGAAGATGCAGAGGATTACCGTTACTTTCATTCTGAAGAGAATGCACTAATCCTCAGTCTACATAAATGTATCTATGTTAACCCAAAAATTAGTGATCCCGCATTATCTGAAGTGAGTTTTATAAATCTTTGAAAACGCCTTTACTAATAATGTGCCAATTTCAGGCTGAAGTTTATAGTCTGTTCCATAGATTTATACACCTAGATTCCTCATTAGTGACTCTATTTTTTCAGATTTAAGTGAGCACTTTGATATTGAGGCTGTGTCCGTCTGTATGTCATGTTTATCTGATTTTTGCTACTGTAATGAACTTTTTAATAAGCAGGGGAAATTCGTCACTTTAAAAATAACTGTTTAAATGTTTTATGACATCATGCGCAATCTACAGTAGTTCTCTATTATAGATCAGTGGTTCCAAGATGGCTGATGTGTCAACATATATGTGGCTTGATGAAAACAGAGCTGATTTTGACGGGGTAAAGGTGTTTTTTACACTACCATATGTTATAGACGTTGCATTAAGACCTTAAAGAATCATACCAGCTTGTGTAAAATGGACATCCGACGACCCCTTTAGGATAAAACAGACTACAAACATAAAAAAGTTTATGTACCACTAATGGTTAAACCACACATAGGAGTTGGTAATATAGAGGTTAAAATGCATTTTCTGCACTGCCAAGCACACTACCAAACCAAACCTTGATGGTCTCAACCCTTGGAGCAACACTCTATCACAGTATGCATCTTGTCATTCCTCAGTGTGAGAGTGGTCTACGCTGTGTAGAGATCGGTCTGCACATGTGTAAACACACACTGGCTACAGTCTGCTATGAAAACCTAGGATGCTGACTGAAGATTTATATGAAAAGAAAATGGCCTAAATAGACCAATAAAGCACCAGACAGACACTGTATAGTTTGTGCAAGTGTGTGTGTGTACGTGAGAAGCAGAGAAAGTGCATTTCTAGGGGCACAAAATGAGGTCCTCTATCACCTTTTTCCAATGACAGTCAGCCCACATACAATACACAGCAGACGCAGACATAGTCCATATCTCCTCTCTATACATTTAATATCACTGCACTCAGCAGAAAAAAACAAAACAAACAAAAAAAAAAAAACAGCTCCCAGCCTTCAGTTCATAGATTCAACCTGATCACGTTTTATTTTTAAGACATCCTCTCCCCAAAGAGCATTGATTGTAACTAAACTCCTAAAGCATCTTGGCCTGACATCAGCAAACCAAAAATATTTACATGTCAGTGATGACTATGCTGGTTTCAGCCTTGGCCTCTACAGCCATTATTCCTGTTATTCCTAAACTGTATGATAATGATAATAATGATAATGTGGACAATAAATGAATGAATGAATAAATAAATGCATAATTTTTTAATAATAATAAATATTTATATCAGTTTAATTGTCATTATTATTATTATTAGTAGTATTATTAATGTTGTTGTTGTTGATGATGTTGTGCTGTCAATCTATAAAACTTTCAAATAACAATAAAATAACTGTCGTCGTGTTGTTAAATGAAACAACAACAACACAATAGAAGCAAACAAACAAAACCATAAAAAAACTGCTAGATATCAAATTGTATTATTATGTTAATAAACAAACAAACAAACGCATCTATAAAACGTTCGAATAGCAATCCATATTAATATTTGTTTCATCATCATTTACTTAGTAACTGTCACTACTATTATAGTGTTCTTAAATGAGTAAGTAAATACAATTAAATCACAATCTAAACACACAAAACCATAAAAAAATGACAAAACCTTTCAAAAGTTTGTAAAACTGCTAGAACTCAATTATCAGCAGTGTTTCTCTGCATGGTTGAAAATAGCAGCTCTGTTCTGTTCTTCCAGTCCTGTGCCAGTGCTCTCTAACACCTCTCACGCAGAGATCCAACACATATCTCTCACCCACCCATTCAGGCCTACTATACAGTCCATCGTAGAGCATACACTGTCACACATCAAAGTTGAAGCTCTACTTTTGTCAAAAGAAAAACAATTTGAGGCAAACTTTTATTTCCAACCCACATCTCATCTGCGCCACAAGTGTCAGGAACCTGCTCCTCTCTAACGCTGACATTGTCAGTCAGCTGAATGAATTAGATATGCCCAGCGCACCAGCCAGTGTTAATACGTGGCTGTATTGAACAGGCCTTGTTTGAGAGGTGGCTTGAGATGAGCTTCAGTCTGTGTGTGGCTCATGTAACATGGTAGATTCGTCACGGTGGGATAAAGCGGGCGGGTCGGATAGGGATGGCACGACGTGACATGAAAGCATCAAAGAAAGACAGTCTGACAAAGGCTGTGGTTTCTGATGAAGTAGGCTGAAACATATCATTGTCAATCACTCCGATTGACAGCCGAGGAACTCTACTAAAGCAATATAACCAGAGCAACATTTGGTCCCTCAGATCTTCCGGGTGTGAATATTTGTGGTCTCACTTTATCTTGCAGTGTTCACAGTACTCTATTTATTTACATAAATAAATACAGAGTAACACTCGAAACTGTACGCATTCACTGTATAAATATTTCAAATGCCCTGGAGCAAATTCTTTTTGCATGTTATTATACAACTCACCGGAATCCTTGATTCTGATTGGCCAATCACATTATTCAGTGTTCCAAATTGTTGTATAATAAGCACTAAACTGTCTGCTTATGTATATTCATTACCTGTTGTCGCTGCCAACCATGTCTATCATAACACTCTCTTCTTCCGTAATAAAATCATTTCAACCTGAATAAGTATTTATCACCACCTTTTATTTATTTATTTCCCACATAAAAAGTATGGTCATAATCACAAAATAAACCTCTCCAGGATGATATAAGACTCCTCCACTTTCTGCGCAGTTCTTTATTACCCCGTCAGGGTTTATTTTGACTGTACATTATGACATACGTATCCACAAATAAATAGTTTTTTGCAGGAAAGTTGCTTTTTTTTTTTTTTTTTCCCAACAATAACCATTACGCATCATCTTTTGTATTTGTTGCACAAAATCCTCGCTTGCAGATTTTCCAGTAAAGATGCGCTCGCCGATATAATACGATGAAAGATTCAAAAGACCAGGTCACATTGAACAAACTATCAGATTTATTATAGCAATTTTCTGTATTGTTGTTTGAATTAAGGTGCACAGGGACCTAGATTTGCTGATGTCTGCATTAAGTAAGAGTGAGTCAGTGAGTTTGAGAAAGAGAGAGAAGCAAAGCTAAAAATGGAGTCCGACGAAAATTTAATAGCAAAGTGGGACGGTATCAGTAAATTACCTCATGGGAAATGGTGATAATATTTTCTCTGTGGACTCGACCTCCTATAAATTACACATTGCATTTAATAAGCCTTTACCACGAACTTGCTATCTTATATGCATTTACCTAATTAATCAGAGATGGCAGTGCGGCGGCTAACTCGCTTTACTCTGTATTTTACCGTGGTAAAAAAAAACAAAAAAAAAACATTGTAATTAGGAGAGATGATCTAGTTTTCTTTAATGAGAATTGATGGATATTCTCCTGCTTTGTGAAACTCTTTCTCTTTTGTTCCACCCCTCCTCCTCCGCCGTCGCTACCCAACCGCAAATCAGCCACCTCTATAAAAACGGCAAATGAGCCTGTGTGTTTGATTAATGGGCTTAATTTTCAGAGGATTTGACTCTGCTACGATAGTCCACTTCACCTCTAAAGCTTTCTGATGATTAGATTTAGACTGTGTCAAAAAGTCAAACAGCTTAGAGACAAGTGTCCCTGAACCCCTCCCTCACCTTCCTGACGCACTCACTAACCATTAATACCAACTTTATTCACATATCGTACGTTCTTGTTAAAGACTTCTTCCTTGAAAGAAAAAAGAAAAAAATACTGTTTTATAACAGTTACATAAACTAAACACAACAAATACTGAAGCCAGACTTTCAAAAGTATATTTTTAGTTTTGTGACCTTTCAAGTTGAGTTCTTTTTAAAGACAGTAATACCTATGATAAAAAATAATAAATCAATTAAAATGGATCAGCATGTATAATGATAGTGTAACTATATCTTCATACAGTGTATGGCATTACAGTGATGTAAGATTTTGGAATGATCTTTTTAATTATTTGCTTTTTCTTTTTCTTTTTTTTTAGCATTTTGGTCTTTATTGTGATAGGAAAGTTAAGCATTGACAGGAAGTGAGAGAAAAAGAAGGGGAAGTGATGGGGAAATATCCACGAGCTGCACTATATGTCGGCACTCTGCCCATGAGCCTACTGGCGCTGACAAAAATGTTTCCTTTTGATGTCATGAAGTTTGAATTTTACTCTGCTCAGCGACCAGTAGCGTTTTATCTTATCATTAGTTAAGTCTGCATTTACACAGAGGATCTGTTTTTTGGAACGGCACGAAAGAGCACAAGAACGCTTCACTGGCACATCTCAAAATGAACTCCACTCAGCATAAAAGCCAACATCACTTCAATCTGGTCCAAGAAACACAGCAGAAATTGGCAGCCTTGTAAAAGTTTAATCGAGTAATCCCATGACCCACTGGGTCAGTCCTTGTTATCTCTCCACACAAAGATGGCACTGCATTGTTGAGTAAATGTTGTCTCTAATACTCTTACGCAGTGACTTCTGATAGAAATCCTGTTAATATTACATGTGAAGCCGGGCTTTGATGATGTAGGACAAGCTAAAACTAGGGCTTTCCCCAAGAGAAACCCAACGTCGCCTCAAGGGAGACTGGCTTCACTGTTTTCTCTCCTCTGTGCTTTGGAGACAGATGACATTGCTGCCAGGAAATGGTTTTGTTTTCTGCATTGCTTTTTATTTCTCTTTTAAAGACTGGTAACACTGCTGTGTACAACTTTTGAAAAAGAAAAAAAAAAGGCCTAAACATATATAATATAAATTTTTACTGCTTTGATTATGTTATATAACATGCAGTTGTTTCTGCATTGATTCTAGACTTTTTCTAGATTTTCTTTTTTTTTTATGTGTGTGTATATATATATATATTTTTTTTTTTTTTTATTTATTTAAAAAGACTTTAATTTACTGGATAAACAAACAGTAACATATACATGTTTGGGGTCAGAATATCTTAAATTAATAAATTAATACATGTATTTTATTCTTTTTATTTTATTCTGTTCTTTTGAACTTTCAATTAAAAAAAAAATCCTAGATAGATAGATAGATAGATAGATTTTACTACTTTGATTGTGTTATATAAAACACAATCTGTTTCTGTACTGATTCTAGACTTTTTTTTTAGAATTGTTTTATTTATTTACCTTTTTATACATACCTATACATACATATATATATACGTACGTTATATATACGTACATGTACGTATATATGGAAGCATATGTGTAGCAATATTCAATTTGCAATGCGATATTCAAAATGGCAATGTATTTCTTATTTAAATTTACATTTTCCATTAACCCACATGTGCAAAATTTGGTGCAAAA
>JAUCMS010000028.1:19018743-19029921 GCA_032357445.1 Enteromius radiatus | reverse complement strand
TAGTCCTGTTACACATTTGTACTTTCATTACCAAAAAGTGTTGTTACCAATGTCCTGTTACACATTTGTACTTACACGCACCATTCTGAGGGTTGTTACATGTGTGAAGTTACCGAAATATTACAGCTGTAGATACTATGTACTTACTCTGTGGTTACATACTACATACACATATAGTTACTATAGAAGTACACAGGTATTAGGGACACTTAATATAGAGTGGGACCAAATATTATAGTTAATTATAGTGATGCTTATGTAAAAAATGCTATGAAGTCTCTAGTAGGCTTTTAATGAGACCTACCTAAAACATTTATATTTATAACAATATTTAATTTCTAAACTGTACATTTGTTTGTATTGAAAGCACTTTATACTTAGATATTAAGCATACTACCATTCCGTTTTCTGGAATAAAAATGTCAAGCTTATTCAATAATTTGATCCATTCTGAATGTATACCACCAGATGGCAATAAAACATTAAGAAACGGTTAAACGAGAATGCGTGACAGTCCTGTTGTACACGTTTTGACGTGCTCAAATGCCAACATATCTGTTTCTCAAACAGATTACAGTTCATCTAAGTGTGTCCTAAAATAGAGATCATTCTGCTCTTGGTATAAGGTCACAGCCTTCTTACTGTTTTCTCTTACAACAGTCCAATATTAGTTTTTTTGTTTAGTTTTTTTTGCTTCAAGTGTTTAATCAAATAAACAGCTTCTAGTCCTACACTGTATTTATTCTTAGAATAGTTTTCCCTATACACGACACATACGTGCTCACAATCTTATTTTACGTGAGAGCAGCTCTTCATAATCCTCCCACACTTCTCGTGAATCGAATAAAACTGGGCACAGTCCATCACTCTTTTGTCATTTACCTCGAAAAAAAGGTTTGTGGGTGTACTGGTGTCTCCCATAACGGGACTCAAACGTGGTTTTGTGGAGGAAAGCGCACCTGTCTCACCCTTCATAATACTATAGAGGCCCCATTCTGACGTTCACATGGGACACCTAAACAAATGATAAACCGCTGCACGGTGCCCGCTAAGGCAATGACTGAACAAGGTCATATAGGAGATGGTGACTATTACGCAGTCATTTGTGCCTTTGCTCGAGGCAGATCCCAGATATCGTGTATTTGGATTCTGCTGCAGTATCGTCACAGTTAGGGACTATTTATATGCAAATTAGCAAACTTTGGGTAAAATTAAAGAACAGGAGAGAAGCATTTTCATAGATAGAGACGTATATGGCCAGAAGTGAAGATAAAAAGACAAAACCCCTTCATGATATATTTGCTTCTTATAAACCTGCAGCTTTTCACTTCACAAGGTGTTCATGGTCTGGAGTTTGAACTCTCATTCTGACGGCACCCATTCACTGCAGAGGATCCATTTATTAGCAAATGATGTAATGCCAAATTTCTTCAAATCTGTTCTGATGTACAAACAAAAAAACATCAGCTACATCAGATGGCCTGAGGAGGAGTATATTTTCAGCCTTTTTTGGGGGGTGTTTTACAGGGGTTGTTCCCCTGCGTTTCTTTTTGATGATATTGCAAGCTTGTATGACTTTCTACAGGAGAAGAGTTTACCATTGACATTCACTATATTGACATTTTTTAAAACATACTTTTTCCATTATTGTTTTGGACCCCACTGACATACATCGCAAAGACAAAAGATAGTTTGACTTTCATTTCACATTTTGTAAAATATGTTTTCATATTAATAGTTTTTGGTTAAACTATCTATTTATTCAGTAAGCCATCTGCTATTTTTGTGTCAAATAACTTCAACTAATCCGTTTTAACAGCAGATGATTCCCAAAAGGATACTGTGCCATATTTGATGTTTAAGCGCAGTAAATGCAGGTATATGAATGTCAAAACAGGTGCATGTTTGCTGCAAATTACTCTCTGGCATCATTTATTTGACTTTTCTTAGTAGCCGACCATCTTGATCTACGTCTATGGATTTGAAATCCCTTGCTGTGAATATGTAATAGGTACACTGACTGTGATAGAAAGAAAAAAAGGGTGCACTGTTCGCAACTGTGTGAAATTAAATTGGTATAAAAAACGTGAATGGATCAGCATGTGGCTATCGCCGACTGCCATCCCTGCTGGCTGTGGGACATGGCTGGACCTTGGGCAGCCGAGGTCCAACTTGGCTCTGTTGCTTCCATTCATGGCTCAATAGGTAGTCCTTCCTTTTGTGGAGATTAACACAAATCCATCCAACCCGTGGGACTGCGTAGATAAGATGCTCTATAGCTTGTTGGCCTCATAATGGCTATTGTTAGAGAACTGGAAACCTACAGGATAATGTCTGCAGCTTGAATTTCCATGGAAAAGGAAAAATCTTATATATGAGCTGCGTCCTAAATGACACACTATACACTATGTACTCAACCATGTAGGTTATTTGTCATTAATAATCAGAATCCCCCTTTGCTACATAATTAAATCTGCTAAAGTTCAGTGCACTGAGTGCTGAACATTACACACTATTTAAGTAAATCATCTGTGTATTTAAAGTGCACCTTTTCTTTTTGGAATCTTCAATTTTGGAATTTTTTGTTTATACTACAAAACGTCATAGAATAGTGCATCAGTACGAGATTCAGGACGCATCTATAGTTTTTTGCATTAGTCAGCTGCAACAGAAATTAAGTCGTAGTCATCATCTAGCTATGGCCTTGTAAACTACATTTAATATTTATTTTTTAATATAAAATATATTTCACTTTAAAATATGTAACTTTTATATTTTAAAAAGCAATATTAGTAAGTTGTAGGCACTTAATCTTAGTTTTTATATAAATATATGAAAATGTAAAAATTCTAATTAAAACATTTTAATAAAATGCCTACCCTCTGTCTTTTGTTAATCCTATTTTCACAGTTCTATTTAGGTTTAATTAATTTGAACAACAAGGATATCTTACGTTTGCAGTGAACACACACGTTGGTATTTGTGGTTTACAGGGAGTCTCTATAGGCATAATGGTTTTTATACTATACAAACTATATGTGCTATTATCCTACACCCATAGATATGAACAATACAGATATATATATATATTTCTGTCTATGCCTACTCCAACCCTACACCTAACCCTACCCCTTACAGAAAACGTTGTACATTTGTTAATAAAAATAAAAAATAAAAAAAATAAACTTTTAGTATTTTTTTTAAAGCCTTTTGAATTACGGCGACATAGGCAGTGCCCTCATAAACCACCTAATTCTATCATGTCATTAAAGACATTTGTGTCCCGGTAAACCATAAAATCCAGTACACACACACACACACACACACACGTACGTATAGGTATAAACACAAACAGACATTAAGATGCTGCAATGCAAAATGGGGGCCTTGGGGTCAGCAAGGCTGAATTTTAGAGAATGCATGGCCTTTTTCCTTATTTTTTCAACCCATATAAATCATTAATTTCTTTCAGTTATGGAAGCTGCTTGTCTTTAGTAGCCGGGCTAAAGAGATCACGATGAATCATAACATACAGCCCGAGAACACCAGGATGATCAGAGCTTAACTTTTTTGAAATCCCCGCATGGGGGCGTCGTTCGCACACTTTGAAGCACACTACACGTACTGGAGCGCCAGAAAGTGCGCTCGGAGAGAAAGAAACATCGCTTGGAACTGTTTATCCTGACGTCAGTTTGAACAGATCGCACTGCCCCCGTATCACTTCACGCGACTCTGAACTGAGCTTCGGCTGGATTTCGGGAATCGATGAACTTCACCATCCAAACTACTGGAGCCACTGAAATGATTTCGGCTTGTTTTCCCAACTGGACTAACAACATAAAATGAATACTTGCGCCCTTCTCTTGATCCTGGCTGTTCAGATTCACGCCGACAGCGTAGAGGGACCAACAGGTAAAGTCCCGTTTATCTGGAGTTACAGAGACTAGTGCGCACTTTCAAACTTGTGTGTGTTTTGAGGATATGAGAAGCACAAGCTTGTTGTCTTGACAGCAAAGGGAGGCTGAGTTGCACTTAGAAGCCGCTGAACTTTTCTGGTAATGGAGAGATTTGGTCTCGGTTGCCATAAAAAAACAGTCAAGATGCCACCAGAAGCTTAAAATGAATTGTGTTTCGGGCTGTTTGTTATTTGGCACGAGACTCCGGTTTAAACATTCCCTCAGATTGACGTAATTGACAGTGTGGGTCTTTGAATTATTGTTATAGTATTTTTCATTGAAAACACACGTCTGGAAGTTGTTCGGTGTAAAGTAAACAAGTGCAGCCTCATCCGCGAAGCTTTAAATCAGTGGCTGAATTAACGAATCATTTGTGGCTGCACCAGACGTGTTATAAAGGCAGCGAGGTGGATCATGAATTGGTGTTTTTATATCTACTTCTTTTCAAAAGGATTTACAGTCAGTTGAATTTTAAAGTAAACTAAGTGAAGTTATTATTATTATTTTTTTACGTTAACTGAATAAACTTTTCTGATTATTTAAATCAGTCGATTTGAATCTTTTTGGTGGGCATTCGGTTATTATATTTGTGTATTTAACCTCGAAATGATCATCATGCTCGTTTCATTAGAAGATTGATTTATTTAGTTTATTTAGCCGTTTAAGTTGGGCTAAGTGCCTTACAGTGAAGTATATGTGCAGAGTAGTATGAAATACAGTGATGTAACCTACTGCGCTCTTTATTGCTGATAAAAGCCCTCGCATTCAATTTTGCTTATGAATTATCACAGCTTGTGTTATGAGTTGTTCGCGCACTGAAGCGTCCTAAATGCTACTGTCTCTGTTTATTAATCAATTTAATAACAAATCTGTCATTTAAAAGTCCGTCTTGAGTTTGGCGCCACTCTTCTGTCATTTTTTTTTACTGTAGCCTATAAGAAATGAGGGAATAGCTGGTTTATTGGTCTTGTCTAGTTTAAGAGGTTCTGACCAAGCTGATCTCAATCTGGTTTAGCTGTGTGTGCTCAAAACCAGCCTACTGACCAGGGTGGGAAACCAATTAAGCATTTATGTATTTGGAAGGTAATGTGAAGATTTCCATTAAGAAAACACACAAATGCAAATTGTACACATTAAAATGAATCATATATGCCATATAATAGTCTTTCCCTTCTAAAATGAAAAATTTCATGTAAATCAGATGCAGGTGGTTTTAACTGGTTTATGCTGGTCTCCCAGTCAAGCATGACACTGGTTTAGCATTAGACCTGAGTCGTACCAGACTTAAAGACCAGCATTTTTACGTTATTTTCCATTATTAAATTATCTGTGTTTTTTTTTTTTTTTTAAAGCTGCTTTGGCCATGAGGAGTGTTGGCTGTTCTCCACATTTCATTTCAGGGTTTAATATCCTCGTAGGCATAACCCAATCCGCACATGCACTGAGATTATGAACTGCTTCCTCCTCCACACTGTCAGTGGGCTGTATGAAGACAGAGCAGGTACAGGGAAACTGAAGGGTGCCGAGTGTGATTGCTCATAATGGACCACTCCCTCTGAGCCAGGCTGTAGGAAACATGTCGCATGATTCGGCCAAGAAACTTGACAAACAATCATGATCCGTTTGAGGAAGCTATTGATTTTCAGTTAACTAAATGGCTTCCATTTAGCAAGCTGTCAAGTAGCTGTAGGGTTTTGTAACTACTGCTGCGGTCTGTGCATTCCCTCTGTTCTTCAGCTGCAGTCTAATCCTAGTTTCTGTTGGTTTTTGGCTGATTTACACAGTGTAATCCACTCTTATTGTGTTCGGCTGCTGTGTCCGCCATTGTTTTTTCCGCTTTTATTTTGCCATGGCCTGGTTGACGAAAGGCAGTGATGAGTGACCTGATGCGAGATGAATACAGGCATTGTAACCAAGTGTCTACTTCATTTTTAGCTCTTCACAGTCTGCCTGTCAGACTACATGCTTCTGTTTTGTCAGTTGTGCATCATTTTCACTTCAAATATGATAGTAATGAATGGATGAACATTCTAAGTGCTGATGACGTCACTAAAAAAAAAAAAAAAAAACTGAATAGTTCAAAACTGAAATCCTTCACCGCTCATGTAAGATTACTTTGACAATTAAAATGCACTGGAATCAGAAAGTGAATTAAAATGAAGGTTTAATTAATTTACTTCTGAATAGCATAATGATTGCATAGCTGACCTCAAAGTGATTTTACCTTTTATATTTGATATTTTCTTTTAATTCTCCTGTTCATAATCATAGATGCTGTCGCAATCCAAACTGTGTCACTATGGAACTGACACAAGCAAATGTCTCTCATAATAAGGGGAATGAAGCACATAATTAGGATGAATAGGGAAATAATTAAAGCACATGAAGATAATTATACTAAAGCTGAGACAGAATGGGGCAGCTTCACATTAGCTGCCTAGTGAAGGAGTCTCTGCAGGCTTGACATGCAGTGCTCTTTGTCTGGGATGCGCAGCTATGCTCTATTCTGATGTATGTTGAATAATCTGGTAATGTCAGATATAATCTAGCATAATATCGTATTTTTTGCTCAATGTGTGTTGTGGGTTTAGGAGGAGGTGACGTGATGTGGGTCTTGTTGATAACATTATTGAGAGAAAATCTGCAGTTTACTCAATGTGACTTTTTAATGTAGCCTAGCATACAAATGGAATAAAGAAACTTAAAATATTTGCAGATTAAATTGATTTTAGTGATTATTTGTCATATGTACCCACATTAAATAAAAAAAAATAAATTAAATTATGGCTAATGGCCTGTGACACCCGTTTGCAACAATTTCCATTTAACTATTTTTAAAGGAAAGTTTCTTAATTGCATTTTTATGGTGCGCCACAGCTAATTATTGTGGGTAAAAGTAATTAAAATGAATTAAAGATAATTATTTGTGGTGTTACTTGTAGCATGTATCTTTCAAAATGGGTGTTTATCTAGTTAGTTTAGTTCCTTTTTAGTTTTGTTTTCTATATCAGCTTTGAAATCACAATGAATTTTCCATATGGGTTCATCTCTTTTTTTTTTTTTTTTTCAATTTTACAATATATTTATTCAAAATTGCCAATTTTGTTCATTGGCAAAGTATAGACTGGATAAGTAGACTTGGCTGATATAGGACTGTCACTTAGAAGAGTAAATCTTATACACAAGATCTTGAATTTGAAGACCTTTTCAATATGTTATCAACCATGTTTGGAAAGGATGAGTTTCTGTCCTTCCCCTCTGCCTAATTGGCTTCCTCAGGTGCACTGGACTGTCAGTCCTCTAGCTAAGTTATGGCATAGACTGCAAATGTTTCTTGTAGTACAGAGCCTGGCATGTGCATCAAGGTGTTATGCGTTTCTCAAAATCCATTGCAGTTGCACTGCAGTAGCTGGGCGAGTCTAGAATCTAGATCATGGAAAGCAGCTATCTTTCACAGTGCCATAATCGCGGTCATGATGCAAATTACCTCAGGACATGAAACCTTCTTTGTTTGCTTCCAGTGTACTTTTAATAGGTGAAGAATGCAGTTTCGGTGCTATAGTGTGACCTGGAATTTAACAAAAAAAATGCATATTTACGAAACAACCTTTTCAAATGCCTTTTACCCTTATAAAGCCCTTTCATGTATTGGTTATTCTTATCCTTATACAATATTTCACTATTTTACATGTGGCTTTACAGTTAAAAGACAACAAAACCTTGTTTTCATCTGTGTTTAATTCAGTATGGTAGTTCCAAATTTCTTGTTTAAAATACCATTGTCTGAGAGTATTTTGGCAAAGCCTTTTGGCTTGCAATTCCATAACTGAAAGTGACTTTTTTTTCCCACTAAATGTATCAGCCGTGGTCCCACACCGGCTAAAACACCCTCTGGCTCAGTCGTCTATAGTAGCCATTCCCCAAACTATAACTATTGGTTGAGCTGGAAAGAGATTGATGGATCTGAACAGACAGTTTAAAATGTTGTGTTAGTGCCTGGGAGGCTCAATGTTTACATTTTATGTAAGATTAAACCTTGAATGGCATATTCAGTCAATGAACAATAAACTGGGTTAAGGAAATCCATTTTAGCATAAACAAGTCTTACAAACTTTAACTTTAAAAGAAGGTGACACACAAAAATGAACATTTCCTGATTATTTACCCCCAGTATGACTTCCTTTCTTCAGCTGAAGAGAAAAACAGTCTATTTGCAATTTATTTTGAATCTAATGCAAATGAATGAGGCTTAATGTAGACCATTTTTGATGGCCCAGAATTCATATTTAGGCAGCTTCAAAGTAATCCGTACAGCCCCCAAATAGGAAAAATAGGAAAAAAATGCCAACTGCCGCTATAAATGCTTACTCTTCTGTAACGTTTGCATGTTTAAAACCCGCATGAAATTGTCACATTGCTAGTCTTTAAAGGCACACTAAGCGATTTTTTTTTTTTTGACAAAAATTTTGATATTTGAAAACACCAAAACAAACACACCCATACCTCAACAGGACCACGCCCCTATTTTGAAATCTCCGCCCCCACATATATGCACACAACCATGGCAACAACGATCGAGGAAACGAGTAAAGATGACATGCATATTTAAACAAAAGAAGACAAAGTTTTTACAGGTGTGGAATGACATGGGGGTTATTAATAATAACAACATTTTCATTTTGGGGTGGAGTATCCCTTTAATTCATGCAATTTAATCCACTGAAAAATATCTTGGTGATCTTTAATCAAAATCTGATGATTTGCTTCCACTCTGGGATGGTGTCCTTCTCTGATCACATCAGTTTGTCGGCTTGGTTAAAATATTAACCACGCCCCTCCAACCGTTAGTTTGCTACGAGTGAGAGACGAGCCATATTTCACCATACCTAGATAAATATGCATTTGGTTCTACATTGAACCCCATTCATTTACAATTGAGCATTTTCTTCCAAAACCTTAATACTCAGGAAATGTTAATTTTTAGGTTAACCGTTTCTCTAAGTGACATACGTGACATAAGTGATGGTGGTTTGCTGTGAAGTTATGAAAGTACAAATGAAGTTTCGGAGGATTTCCCCCACTGATTACGAGATAATGCAGCTGTCTGAACATCAATGAGACCGCCCAGGTGCCCAGGTGTAGGTGGGAGATTGCGGTAGGAGGGCTCGGATGTCTCGGGCACCCAGATATTATGCATCAAACAGATTCATTAATCAGAATCATCCTGACATCCAAATTCTTTGACCTAAGCTAATTGCAGAGTACCTGTAAAGCAGGAGGCGGCAAGGACCCTGGTGACCAGAATTTTATTTCCTTTGTAATTAAGGAAATTGCATAGCGTCTTTTATTTTTTTTGCACTTTCATCTGCAGTGAAATCTCGAAGGACGACTTTTTTTTTTTTTTCTTCTTCTTCCCAGTCCTGACTGCGTTTAGCGCTGCTGAAATAATGAGGAAATGTGTCAGAGAGGGTTTCGAAAGCAACAGCTGAGAGCGCTCGTTCCCCCAGCATCAGAGGCAGTCCGTCTCTTGTCGTGAAATGTTTTCTTTGGACTCGCCTGTCAAACTGCTCTGGACTTATAAGAGGTATGAGGCTGGGACGGGAGGGGGTTTTGGGAAAGGGGGACTGCCAGAGGGCTCTCTCCTCCTCCTCTTCAAACGGCAGAGCTGCTCTGAGTCAACATCTGATGGGAAACGAGCGTATGACAACAGGGCGAACCGGTGCTGGCTTTTCCTTTTGTTGTCTCTGGAAGGCTGCTCCGTTCCTCAGTGATTTATCTAACAGAGTTAAAAAAAAAAAAACTGTTTCAGTTTCAAGGGGCCCCTGATGGAAATTTGGCTCTGACAGGATCTGAGGCTGGTGTTTAGATGTGAAAATGACAGTAAAATAGATCATCATAGACTCGAACATGAGGGCACTTAGAAGCCTCGGCTTGCCCTTAAGTTTCATAAGTTTTGCTAGAGGAAGTGCTCCGCTCAGTTAGATGCTCCCATGTTAAATCTAGCCTACCCAGGTGCAGCTTTTTTGAATTCATCCCGACAGTGCGCTCTATGATTTGTTCTCCTCCTTACAAGCACTAATGCCCCAGGCTACATTTCTTTCATTTTCATTTTCAGGAAGCTTTTTGCCTTAACTTTGTTTAGTGTCTGTTGAGCAGCACCACGTATCAGAGGATTGCAGGTGTTTACACTGTGTGGGTGGTGAATATACTTTATTTTTAAGCACAGTAATTTCAGCGGTGATGGTAAACAATGATTGAGACCAAAGAGCGTCTCTGCAATGGCTTTTTGAATTATATCCACCCAGGGAACAAATGAACACCTGCCAAGTGCCTACTGCAAGTACAATTTCCACAGATGTTGTTAATTGTGATTTAGGAGCATTTTTTTCCATTTGCAAAAAAAGCAATTGCGTTAGACTTTACCAAGTTTGTCAGTGTATAGCCTGTGATGTTGAAAAATAAAATGTTGAAAATTGTTACTTTTATTTTTATTTAAAGTATTAATAATTCTTCTTTAAAAAGTGACTTTTTAAAATTATATAAACCTTTTTCAAGATTTGAAAGGTTTGTAAGATTGAGTGTTCAAAAGAACAGCATTTATTTGAAATAATGTTTTTTTTGTAATATCAGAAATGTATTTACTGTCACTTTTGATCAGTTTAATCCATGCTTAATGATGAATTATGCGATTTCTTTTGGGGGAAAAATCTGACAGACCCCAAGGTTTTTATGTATTTTTGGTCTGTCAACTCGATTAATAAATCCAAAATACAAATTTGTATTTACAAAATATATTACATATGTGTATTGTTTATATTTATATGTATAAAAGCACACACACATGTATTTAAGATATATATACATATATAAATCTAAATATGTATTACATATACTTCTTAAATATGTACCGTACGTTTATATATATATTAAGGCCGGGACTCGATTTAAAAGGCTTTGTAATTAATTAATTGAAATTTAATCGCATTTTAATCACATATAAATATTTGACCTGAGAACCATGCTAGCTGCTATATCTTGTTGCATAGCTTGCACACAACCATGCTCTTATCCAGTTGCGGTTCTACATGGAATTACTTTCCTGGGCCAAACCACCCTTTTTAGTGTCCCCCTAACAAGTGACTCCACTACACATCTTTCTCCATGACGGTGACAGTTACACTTTTATGTAAAAGGGCTGCAAATGAACCAAACCCACCCAAAC
>JAUCMS010000028.1:18996170-19013248 GCA_032357445.1 Enteromius radiatus | reverse complement strand
CAAATGACCTCCTGCTATGTTAGAGCTCACATACAGTACTGTACAGTAATATTGATGTATCGAAACCGAACCGTTACTGTGGCCAGAAAACCGTGATACAAACCGAACCGTGGGCTCACTGTACCGTTGCATCCCTAATATATATATATATGTGTGTGTGTATAATGCTATCAAGTGATTAATTGCATCCAAAATAAAGATGATTTTTTTTTCATTTCTACCTGAATTTTTTATAAAGCTTGTAGACCAACTAACTCATCCTAATCCACTTCTCTAAATATGTCCAAAAAATGATTCCAACTTCTAGAAACTCTGCATTTTTCAGCAATTATTGGCAGTGAACAGCAGTGTTCTCATGGGGTTCCTTCAGGCGAGCTGGGCGGTATCACTCGGGTGGCCCATAATCACATCTGCACCATTAAGTGATTACAGCCAGAATGAAAGAGTGGGACGTGAGCTCTTGCGCCTTGAAAAGAGAATTAAGGCGACGGTGCTGTCAGCTTGATTCAAACACGCACATTCAAACATCCAGACGGATAACATCAAGCCTGAAATTGTCAGTTTCCTCTATTTTACAGCTTTCTGTGACACCTGCCATGTCACGGCAGTGTGGATGTTATTTGAATAGGAAGTGCTCTTTCTGTTTCCGTGGGTGACTTCTCTCCCCGGTGTGACAGCTGTTCTTGGCAGGTTATGGCATGAGTGCACCCGGTGTCAGCAGGGACTGCATCACTGTCACCTCGGCAGTCTTCTCTTTCACACCTGTCTGTTCTACCTGAGCTTCATGTGCTGGCTCTTACGTGTTTTTGCGTCTGGAAGCGTGATCTTCAAGCCCGCACAGTTTTCACTTTGTCATATTTGCTTACACTCACATGCCATGTTAATTTATGTTCACAAGCACTCTGTAATGACTAAGGACATACCCTAAGGCTCAGGGGTCTATAGCTAATGTAATAGTGGAAACACATTAGCGCTCTTCCTAGAAACGTAGTGAGCTGCCTTGCTGTCTACTGCCTGTAAATGGCTACTAAGACAGCATCTGAAATGAAATGGAACCTAATTAGTGATTGATTTGGACTCACTTTGACTATGTGTGTCACACAGATTGCTCACAAGAAATTCAAGATAGACTCTACTTCTGGAGTTTGATGGTAGCATGTTTGCTAAGCTTTCAACTAGGCCTTAAAATACTTTTACAAAACCAAATTTCTGGGTAAAATAGTATCATTTAAATTAGATTAGATTGGTTGATGGTTTTATGGACAGATACATCTTTTATTTTAGATACAAAGCTCTATTTCAGCCTCAGTGGAAAAATGCTAATTACTTACTATTTTTGGGTAACTCAGGTGTCCTATGAGGAATGTAATTTGTTTATTTATTAAAATAATTAAAGTTTTCCGTATCAGCCAAATGAACACACTCTGTTTTTCCCATGGGAATTGTGCTTGATAAATATTTTTTATAGATATATATAGAGAGGTATTTATACTGTATATGCCAACATATAATCTTGACTCATCCACTATCTTTGATTTTTTATTTATTTATTTATTTTTTCCTCCTCACTGAAATGAAAGCAATGCATATTTGTATGTATCGGTTTATTGGCTTAATCTTGATTCATTCACCATTTTGATTATTATTTGCACATAAAATTATTTGGCCTAATGCATATTTTTTGTTTATTGGTTACAGAAAATGAAGAGATTCCATTGCTGTCTGAATTTAATTTTCTGTTAGTAATTGTGACACAAATATATATAAAAAACTATAGTAAAAATAAACCACATTGGAATGTTCTTATAAACAATTTAATAATATATTTGTTATATTACACATACCAACATAAATCTATGTAACCTTATAATGTAGACACATCCATATGTTTTCTACTGGATGCCAGTGATCACTAATTCTATCTTTTTGATTTTTGGATCAGAAAAGGGTGCATAATGTTTCTTCGAAACCGTGTTTCTTATTTGCTGTCTGTAGGCAGTTTCCTATGATTTGGAAGGCTTTTACAGTGACTTCCTTCTGTCGGGATGCCCCTGTTACTGAGCAACACTAAACTCTCTAGAAGCTCTGGAAGTAGAAGCACGGATGTCTACTGTTCATTTGTATGATTTCCTCTAGGTAGCTACAATTTCAGTTTCCATCAGACCATCTTACACGGTCTACACCTACGTGCTCCTAAAATCATGTGGCGTACAGAATGATTTTCTCCCACGTGCCCTTCACATAGTGCTGAGATGTCCGTGGAAGCTTTGCCAACCTCGGCTTGGCACGCCAAAGTAGATGTCTAGCAATTTATAAGATGTTCGATAGGATCCGACATATGGTTTTGAGTTATATAAATGCAGCATGAGGATAATTGAATGAATGAAGGGCCCAGATGATAGATGAGCCGTTCAGATTCAGGTGTTTACTGGAGACCTGTGAGTGAAGGATTATTGATCTACTACCGATCGCCCAAAAAAACCTTATCACTTCCTTTAGAGTTCTTCTCCCGGTTGTCTCCCTCAGGTCTCTAGACTCTATTCCCAGATGATGATCAGATCACCTCAGATGAAGTGTTTTTTCCTCTTGGCACTTTCTCATCTACTCTCGATCTCTTTCTCGCAGTCCCTCTTTCCCAGTCTGTCTCCCTCTGGTTCTCCTTCTCAGATTGCCCTTCATATTCTTAGTCTCTGCTGAAATCAGCATGCAGCCCTTGGTTGACATCCATAATGCATATGCATGCGCTAGCATAATCTAGCTGGAGTTTGTGTTCCATCTTGTGGAATGGAGTCTGTCTCGCATAGAATTCTGAAAGACTTCACATGAGAATCAGATGTGGGAAAAATCTTAATTCTGGATACAATTAACAATTATTGCATTTTTGGATCATTGTTATTTTTTTATCATTTAATATAATATATATTACTACTACTACTAATAATAATGGTAAATACAATATTTACATTATCATTAGTAGTCGTTGTAACAAATTGCTTATTTTTATTATTTTATAATACTGATACTGATTGTTTTTGTTGTTGTTATTAATATCATTATTAGTTGTAGTCACAAATATATTTAATTATTTAACTATTATGCTTTTTCAAATATGACCTTTCATGCAAGTGTGTCATGTAGCTCATGTAGCTGTACGTGAACAAGTGAAATTGAAGTGACTTATGGCCAGGTATTGTGACCCATACTTGGTATTTGTGCTCTGCATTTAACCCATCCAACGTGCACACACACAGCAGTAAGAAGTGAACAACCACACACACACACACACACCGTGAACACACACCCGGAGCAGTGGGCAGTCATTGCTAACCCTAACCTGGGACTCGAACCCGCGACCTTTGTGTTACAAGTTACAAGTAAATTACAGTTTAAAACACTGAAGAAATACTGGTTTAGTCATTTTTGTAATAGCCTATATGTACATTCTACTGTACAATAGTAATATATTTCTGCCGCCATGTCCAAACTGAACTTTTATTTTGACGGCTTGCCATGAATACATTTACAGTTCTGTGTATACATGATATCACGATAGATTTACTCAAATGAAACGGTCAAATGTTCTTGAAGTAACCTGTATTTATGCCCTCATTTAGTGTGTGTGTGTGTGTGTGGCAGAACATAATGTAGAGACAGAAATGACGTGCAGTCGTGTAAGTCATATAAATAACATAACACTATTTTACACAGTTCTGGTCAAACACACTGGCTAGTGCTGCAGTCTTGTTGACTCTCTGACGTTGATGAGATTTAACCCCTTTAGGTATCGAAATTGGGTACGACAAGACGTTTTTTGATACTCTGATTCGAGGCAATTCGATACCCAGCCCTACTACTACTAATAATAATTCTCATTGTCTTTTCATATAGTATTTATTAAGGTGAATGTTTCTCACTTGAGAGTTTGGTATGCCATTGATTGTCAAATGAACAAACTTGTCAAAAAATCGTGAATATTGATTACAAGTCAGATTGATAATCGTTTTAATTGTTATTAATTCTGTTTATTGTGCAAACATCAGTTGTGGGTGTGGCCTTGTCTCATGATTCATGGGTGCCTCCACCATTTTCAGTGCCTCTTGTCTTTTTTCAGTTCTCCTATTATCTACCTGATTGTCCCTGGAAAATACTCAGCCTCTTGGATTCCAGATACTAATCAGGATTGAGGTCTGTCTGACAGAGAGAATTCATTCCTTTATTCTTGATTTATCTTGGTGTCAGTGCTAACACGGCTAGCTCAGAGCTAGTTGGACCTACCCTTTAGCTCCATTTAACATGTGAGAGAGTATAATTCTTGCCTGCAGCAATTCTGCAATTCTTGTAGATCAATGGATTGAAAGCTTTTGGTGTCTAAAGTACTAAAACTGGTGTGTTTTTACTCGTTTTATCACAGTCTGACTTTTACAAGAGGATTTTAGGTTTTTGGACATTTTTGCAAACTGCGAACACTTTACACTGCAGCAAATTTCAGGGCAAAGCTACATGTTGTTTTACATTTTTACTTTTAAGTAGGCCTAAATAATGAGGCAGAGGAGTGAAAAGAAGACTTACATGAATGTGGCCTTCAAAATAAAACTGGTAGAATTGGTCAAATACAGTGTTGTAAACAATGCAATGCTTTGAAAAATTAGTTTGCTGAAATATTGCACTATATTGCATCGAATCAGCCTGTAACATCTTGTTTTGTGTGGCATCACAAACCACTTTTGTTTCTCCTTGGATCCAATAGCCGGTCGGACTTGCTAATTGAGAATGGGTTTAAGCAGGGATTAAACCAGCGTGAGATGTAGGTGGATGCGGGAGACGAAGGGAAAAGGCTTTGGAAAGAGATGAGTGGCTAATATGGGTATTAGTGCACGTAGGTGCAGTTAAATGCCGTCATGTGACACTGAGTAGAAACAGAACAAAGCTCTGCCGACAGTGGCCTCAGTGACTTCAAGGGAGCTCACATTCACTGAGGCACACAGGGTTAACGCTTCAGAATCTCTCATTCTGATCTCGCACCTTGTTCAGTGCTTGTTCGGTCTGGATTTATGTGCACTGCTGCATGAAATGAGTCTAAGATTGTTTAGTTCCACTTGTTCCTTGAGCTAAATAAGTTTAACATTAGTCTTGTGTAGGCAGAACTTCGATATAAGGTTCATATTGCTGCTTATCCTGGCCACGAACCAGCCAGTTAGACTGCAAGAAACTGCCTGAAACCAAAACTGAAATTATTGTGTTTTGTATTGTTTGTTGTTGTTTTTTTGCCTTGTTTTATATTGTGTGTTTTATTTTAGTTATGTTGTTTTGTTTTGGTAACTATTTTATTTATTTTAATAACTACAGTTTACAAGAATAGTTGTGCAGAATACACTAGTGGAGTAATAATTAAAAATTCCTGCCCATACATTTGATGCAACTATCCTGGCAAACCTTGAAACTTTGAACTCAATACATTGTAGAATTAAAGGTCACATATTTTCTTTGTTTTACTGCATATCTGCTAATTTCTTTATTTTTAATTAGCGTTGAAGAATGTCTCTGGTTGGTTTTACTTCAGTAACTTCCTTGTGTTTTATCACGGTACATTGAGCACAGTTGGACCAGGTTCACTCAAGGTTAACCAGCGGCAGCTGTGTTCTGGTTTTCCAGCATCTTTAAAAAAGAATGTGGTCTTATCCACCTCTCAGTGCCCCCTCCAAACTCCATAATCCTATTACAAAGGCCAGTCAATAAGTCAGACCTTAGGACATATGAATATAACCAAACTTCAGAGGTTTGGCGCAAGCCTTTTCTGTGTGTTCAGTTACTTTCAGTTTTTGCCAGTAGCACTAAATGGGACTCCACGGTATGTGCACGCTCCTCTGGTAGCGCTACAAGGAGAGATTTTAGACTTCTTTTATTGAGGATAGGTCAGCTAAGGTTGTTATTTTTTTGTAGAAGTATTAAACTTTACTAAGACACTGTAAACCTGCACTGTCGGCGATGAATTAATGCCCGAACCCACGTTGTATAGCGTTGGGATGCTACATAACGGCATGACTGTGGTGCTTTGGATTTGTTCTGGTCCACTGAGCCTGAGTGGCGCCAGAGGTTCTGCCCAGGGATTTCAAGTTGTATTCCACAGACCAAATCCCGGAACTGAGCGAGCAGAGCAGCCCCTAATCTCTTCATTATTAGCTCATGAATATTTATTTGGGATGGTGTATAAAGGAAAAGATTTGTTCACAGATCTGCAGTTAAAGAGCAGCATTTTATATCTTTTGACTATGTATGAAGATCTTTGAAACTGGATCACAAAGCCAAGTCTGTTGTTCTTTCACATATCAGACTAAATCAGCCTGAACAGTTTTGGAGTCAGCAACTCGATTCAATTTGATTATCATATATATATATATATATTTTATTCAGTTGAGCTAGTTTACATAACCTGAATGTTAGGTCCAAACAGTTTTTGAATCTACTCAGTGATTCATTACAGTGACTCTTACAGACATCTGATTCAAAATGGTCCAGCTCAATGTGTCAGTAAACCAATAATGAACTTTTCAAGCATGTCTGATTCATTGAATAAGAACTGTTTGAAAAATGAAAGCTTATAAATGAATCAGTTCATTGTTTTTTATGAACCGAATCTGTAGTAAACTAAACCAGAAAGCTTGACATTGCATTTAACACCCTTCATGGCCTAGATATGGCTTTATTAGAAATAATTTCTTTGGAACAAACTGTTTGAAAGAACCAATGTACAGAAGACTGGCTTCCCGTCCAGTAATGTTTGTGGCTTTGCTCTCAGCAGTGAAAGTCCTCGACTCATCAAGCTGCTCACCTTTGCTCCCGGCCAGCTTTAAGAGTGTGTGCAGACACACATGTGTGTGTGTAAGCCCACAGCAGTCAGGTTCCCAGGGTGGTCATTAATGCCCCAGATAACAAATAGTGCTGTGTCTGTTTCCTTTTGCCCCGGGGGAGTGAAAAGCTTCACTGTCTGATGAAAATATCGCTCACTCCCTGTAGCAGACGCTCAGTATAACTTCATTAGCCGGCTCAATCCACACATTAACTTGATTACAGTAACTTATTCAGCTGGTGACAATGGGACAATGTCCTTTTCTCATGCTTGCCTGTTTTGCCGCAGGGTGTGTCTTTTTAAATATCCATATATTTAAAGGAGAGCAACCTCAACTGAACTTTAACTCCATCACATATCTGAAATATACGTAACTGTATGGAGATCTGAGATTTTTTTTGTTTGTTAGTTTGTTTTTTGTTGAAAAAGCACTGGCGAAACTATTTTTAAAATCTTTTTTTTTTTTTTATATATTTTGGTTTTTATTTTGTGAATAGAAAGATTGCAGGGTGCAGACGTACAAATAATTTGAATGCTGCAGGGAAAATGCTTCCAGTGTTTTGGTTTTCTTGTCCTCAGGTAAATGGCTTTTTAAACAGGTTTGAAATAAGGCCTGTGGTTAGCTCAGGATATTTTTTAATGTTTTATTCTATGACATTACATACATTTAGTAATAACACCAAGTGATTCTTTTTTTAAAGCATTTACATCTCTTGAAACAAGCTTCTGCTAATATGTTTCTATTTCTAAATGGGTCTAGAGAGACTGACAGGAACATTTGATGTCATCTACTCATCAGTCAGCCTTTAAAGGAACAGTTGACTCAAAAGTAACAATCATGGTCATGATTTACTCATTCTTGTGTTGTTCCTAACCTGTATATGTTTTTTCCTATGTTGAAACTCCTCAGCTTTGAGTGAGATCAATATAGGTCTCCTAAGAAATTTGCTTGGATCCAAGGAGAAAGTGTTTTTATGGGGATGGGGTGGGTATATAACACCCTTACAAAGGGAAGATATAAAACTGGGGCCGGTTGCAGACTGTCCATAACTTTTTATATTCAGTTATGAAGGTAGACTGGTCTTATTTATATTGGAAAAGTAAGAACTTGGCAACTGATAATAAGGATTATATAGTATTTTCTTCACTCTTTAACAGACCATGTCTACAAATGGGAATATTTTATATATTTTAGGTCTGAGATACGGCAACAGGGAAGAGAGAGAGGACAAAATATAGCATTTTAGCTCAGCATTGCCATATAATTAGCCAATATTGTCTTTAATAGCCTGTATCATGACATGGGAATTTGACCAAAATTTTTTTAAAATATTGTATCAAGATTTAGTTTAGTTTATTTTTTAATTTTAAAAAAATGTATTTTATTTTTTTAATTTTATAAAATGACAGCTTGGTACATACTGTAGAAGGTTATAAATTATGTGTTTATCGTCAACATAAGATAGAAATTCATACAGATTTGGAACGACATGACGGTGAGTAAATAATGACAATTTCTTTTTCTTTTTTTTTAGGTAAACTATTACTTTAAGTCCATCTTTCAGTGGTAATGTTTTTAAAGAAAGACATTGAGTCTTAAAAGATGTTGAAATCCTGCAACCATAGCGTAGCTTTATTTTAGATTGCTTCATTTTTTTTTTTTTACTGCCAATTGTATTTACTTTTCAAAATTTATAAAAAATAAAAATAAATAATATATAATTTATTTATTTTATAATATAATTTATTTATTTATTTATTTTATTTTTTTACTTTATTTTTGCTGTGCAATGCAGAAAGCATGAACATGCTTCAAGGCATCAATGTTTGTGTTCTATGGAAGAAATCATTCAGGTTTGGAACAAAATGAAGGTGAGTAAATGATGACTTTCATTTTGGGTTCCTTTTAATGTTTCAAAATATTAATCAATATATTTTAGGAATAGAAAACTGGATAAATATGACACTTATATCAATTATTAATCCACAGTCGAGAAAAAATGGCGCAATGGGCGCCTTTCCTTTTTGAATGGATGATTCCTCCGGATCATTTCATTCTGTTTTGGATTTTAATTCACCTCAGCACCTTTCCCGCCTGTTGAATATGCCCTCTAAGGTTCTTGAGTCTGTTTTCCTCCTCATCTTCTGCAAGCTCACCAGCCTGGCAGAATCCTCTTATGCAGCATGCATGAGTGAACCCTTTGGCCCTTAACGAGACGTGTCCTCGCACGCTTGCTAGACTGAAAATGAGGTGGCATCCCTGACCTACAAAACATACCTCTCCTTTACGTCACCAGCCTCACTTTCCGGGAAGGTGAGAGGAGAATTGAGGAGACTTTGAGGACGAAAGAAGGCAGGGTTAATTGTGGGTGGAGTCTTAGTTAAATTCTGTTAAGTTCCTTCTCTTTTAAGCCTAAAATAACAGAATAAATGCCAGTGCAAGTTGCCTAGCAACTATCTTGAAGTGGGATTTATCTTCAGCAGGGGGAGTATCTTCATGGGGGGTCTGTCCTGACATTAAACATGTTGTTAATTATTGGCTAATACTTAAGGGATTCTTGTTTCTTTGAGCAAATCTCCACCAGTTAGATATTTGCAGCATTTTTTTTGGGAGAATATTCCACATATTCTGGTGAATCCCAGTCCAGGTCAAATTTTACTTCTGAAATTAAAAGGAAACAAATAAGTGTAACTATTTGGACTAAAATTTGTACTGTAACTTGGAAAGAAGATATATCGAAACATACATTTATATATATATATATATATTTATACATTTATGCTAATTATGTAGCAAGTAGTTATTCATACTATATAGTATTCACAGTTATTGCTTTTACTATATATATATATAAATATAAATATTAACACACACACACACACACACACACAGTGAATAGTATTGCATATTGTTAGTGTAGTGGCATATCTTGGTGCATCAGTGACATCATCAATGACGTCACCAGTGCTGGAAGCTCAAATTTACCAAATAAAGTTCTGTAAATTGTATCAATTATTACATCATGCATTCTAGAAAACACAATTGGCTCTTACAGTTAGTTTAAATGTTAATGTTTTCTAATTAGAAAAACAGCAGATAATTATTTATTTTTATCATAGATTGTAACAAAATCACTGTTAGAGTAATGAGAATCATTAAAAAATGCAAGATTCATTAAAGTAATTAGAACTAGGGTAAAATTTTGCATGACTATGTTTGACACAATTTGTTAGACTTGGAGGACCTTTATTTTGGTATCACCAGACCCCATCACTAACTTTATATTAAGATGAGTGCCGCTGTGGATTTTTAATATATATATTTTAAGACTGTTAGATAGATTTCTTGCAGACTTTTGTGGATTTTGGTATTTGCGTTTTAAAACTTTTCAGAGAGTCTTAAAATCAGCATAAAATTGAATTAGACCTGGTCTAAATTTTGTTGAAAAGGAAGACACTTTCAAACGTTTTATTTAAATTTTTTTTTTTTTTGGATTTACAGGCCAGGTGTACGTAGACCATGGCCTCATGTTTGCTCAGTGTCACAAGTGCATCTCTCTGCACTCTGTCTTCCTCCCAAGTGAAGGATACTACCATTTTAGCACGAGGTCAGACACGGCTCTAAAACGCTGCCTCATGAACTGGAAAGCTTCTGTAATGTAATAAAATGTTCTCAGGGGAGAGGGAGTTTTATCAGGGACATGCAAGTGATTCATGGCTCCTAAACACAGAAATTACTGTTTTTATTTTTTTATACTATAAGGAAGGATTTGGACAGTGTCGGAGTGGTTTGCTGAAAAAGCGGTCTCCTGGCCAGTCAGCCGAAACGTCTGGGTTGAATACCTCAGCTCTGTGGCTGACCTAGCCAGTCAGAAATGTCCACCGAGGAGACACACACAAACAAAACCACTCACCTACACCCTCTTTAGCATGGGGATGGTGGCGTCACCTCCGACCAGTGCAGTTTAGTGGTTCATGTGTCAAATCTTCCTTATAGAAAATGCCAAAAGATCACAAACACACACACACACAATATGTTTCTCTCGTTCATATTGATAAATGCTGTAAACGTTTCTTATTAAACAGGACTACATCTGACTTCAGCCTGCCCTGCACAAACTAGAACGGTAACTTTTGGTAAATTGAATACATCCTTGCATCAGTGATAAAAGTAATTCTTATATATCCATGCAGTCAACTTCACTTCGGTCCGAAGTTGTGTAAAACTCCATTGACTTTCATTAAATGGACAAAAAGCAGTTGAAAGATTCTTCAAAATGTTTTTATTTCTGTTCCACAGAAGAAAGCAGCTCTCACAGGTTTAGAATGAGAACAACTACCTTATATTTTAGAGTAAATATTTCTAATTTAGAGTATAATAGATATATTTTAGAGTGTGTGTGTATATATATATATATATATATATATATATTAAATGCCAGCATTTCTCTGCTTCCACTGCCCAGCATTAGTGTTTAATTAAAGGAGACAATGATTATAGGTCTCAGTGTGTGGACTATCACAAACACACTGCGGCACAAAGGCCTCTCTGTCTATTTCTCTTTCTTTTTTTCCCCCTATGTTTATTATCCAACCCCAGAAAATGAGAAATAGGGAAGACAGATAGAAGAAAATGAGAATAACACAGACAAGAGAAGAAGGACTGTCAGATGCTTTCAGCCATTTTGTTTTATTTGGCTCATTTTTTGCCTCCATGCTGCCTCATTTGTTTTCTTCCACATCTCAATAACTGTTCTCAGTCGCGTTATCCCTTCCCCAGCATGTTCCCGCATTCCCTTTGCTTTCGTCTTCTCATCCTCATCCCTGCTTTGGCCTTTAGATGTGGTGCGTATGTAAAAGCTGCCATCGTTTTTAGAAAAATGACTGTGTTTTGTCTTTGCTGTTCGGGTGAAGTATACAGAAAATGTTTATCTCATAAGATATTTCATAGTGTTTGGTGCTCATACTTCAGATGTGGATGTGTACTTTTATTTATTTTTTTTATGAAACCGAGAAGCTTATCTTGTTAAACTTTGGCGTGAAACCCATCTCACGCTGTTGAGTAATGCCTCAAATCTTGCGGTTGGTTGAGGAGAGGTGTGTTATTACTTTTCTAAATGATTGAACTTATGATTTCAGGCTGGGAAAGGATAAAACAAGTGGAAAACATCCCTTAGACACATTTATGGAAGTACGCAAGCCGTATTTAGACAGCAGAATATCATAGTTGCATGGACTCATTTTACTTGCACTAACAGCCTAACTAAAAATCGTTAGTCACATTGTCCCACATATATAAAAATGACAATTATTTGCTGCTATGCTTAATCCAGCTCCTAGCCAGCTTTGCTTTTTGTCATTGCAAAACCTCATGGAGCATCTTTTTCCTCTGGGGCGGGTTATGATCAGCCCTTAGCTCCAGCCTCTGGCCTATGGGCCTCCTCAGTGTGTCCAGTCAGCACCCAGCAAGACATCTATCATGGGTTGACCGGGCAGGTAGAAGCCTCTTGGGGCGAGAGGCTTGGCAAACAGCCGGCTGCACTCTGACTCTGAGTAAGTGTCACCGGATGAGTCATTGTGCTCATCATAACTCTGCACGCTCGCAGCTTTGTGTCTGCAGTCAGGAAACCTACTAAATATTTCAATACACTACTCATTTTTGTCTCTAGTGTCGGTGTGTTTAGACAATTAACCATACAGATGCAATGAGGTAATTGAAGATGAAAGATGAATGGCAGAAGAAAAATTCATTCCAGCAAATTTAAAAATAACAATTTTATGAGCATTTGACTGAAAATATGTTCACTTGCTTTTTAAAAATGGTCAGTAAGAATAACAAAATAAATAAATTCATACTTTTATTCAGCAAAGAAGCATTTTATCATAAAAAGCGAGAGCAAAGACATTGGAAATGTTACAAAAGATTTATATTTCAAATAAAGCTGTTCTTTTGATTTCTCTTTACAGGAGTAAATTACGTTTTAAAATGTATTCAAATATAACCAGTTGTTTTAAATTGTAATAATATTTCACAAGAATGTATTTTTGTTCAGATAAATGCAGCCTAAAAGGTATTTTTTTCAAAAACATTATAAATCTCCAAACTTTTGAAATCCTCATTTCATTCTAATGTTTTTTCTGTACCTGTGAACTGCATCCGCTCTAAACACAATGCAAATATTGGTGCATTTGGGTCAATGTGTTTGTGCTTATTAGATCACATTGAATTGTTCTTATTCTTTATACATCAAACCACTGAGGCTACTCAGGGCATCTATTTCTAGAGGCCAGGGAACGAATGAGGAATGAGTCAATATCACGATAGTTACGCTGAGGCTTTGCCTGCTCTGGAGAGTCTTCTGGCCTCCATCATTGGCTTGTTAGGGATGCATTTGTCTTCAATCGACCCAGGAGTCTGTAACATGGCTCCCTGTTATTCTTCTCATTCCGTCTTTGATCTGCCGGCTGTCTGCTGCTTCTGCCAACCTGCTGGAAAATATCCAGTCGCTCCGTCGGCGTCATAGAGGGAGGCAGGAAATAAAGCTTTGCACCTTTTAGCATCACATCGCGTAGAGTGCATATTTAATTACATCTGCGTCCATACTTTGGTATTTGAAAGACTTCTGAAAGTGGGAATTGGAGATAAAATGTTTTTTTTTTTTTTTATTTATTCAAAGTCTGAGAGTGACTTTGTAGTGGCCCTATAAGAGAGCAAAAGGATCTCACTATATTCCCTTTAGGTGCCCGTTGCACCTCCTGTCACAACAGCTTTGTCAGACTCTCAAACGCTTCTCGACGGGAGGTGACACAAAGCGCTGAGACAGAAAGGCCCGTCAGCTCGCATCCCTCCGACGCTCTGATTGACAGGTAGGAAGCACCCGCAGACTTAGTCGGCGGTTTTCAAAGAGCAGCTCGGGGGGTGGCTTACGTGGGCCCAACGTTTCAATTATCAGCCCTCTCACTTGGCAAGACAATTGGCCTTTGGGCCTTTTAGTGCTTCACTCTGTGACGGGTGAGACGAAAGCACTCGTAAATCTTGCCACTTATGCTTTCCAGGATCTGATGAACAGTTTTTGGGCCATCAGTTGGCGACGGTGCGGCTTAGGTGCTTGATTCATTCTCTGCATACGCTAGGGCTCTGTGAAATCCGTTTTAGTGGTTTAATGACGTTTTAATAATCAAAAATAAAGTCTAATCATTTGAATTAATAAAAATGTTAGGAATTTGTAACAATAATAGTGCCTTAGGAAATGTTTTATTTTCCCTCAGAAATTCTGTTTTTGTCTTTTTAAATATTTCAGGATTTTGTGTTTTATAATGTAATACAAATTTATTATTAAAATGTTGGTTATGAAAACTTTTCAGCATGTTGGTAAATCTTTAACATGTAAATAAAAATTTATTTTGTAAAGACAGTTTAGATATTCTTTAAAAAAAAATATTAAACTAAAACATTAAGAATGTTGAGAAGTATATTCTAATACATTAGTAATACATTTCCGTTGAACTACACTGTCCCCCAAAAGTTTGGAAACACCCTAGAAAAGTGGGTTTTTGGACCCATATTGGCATGTATCCTTTTTAATTTTTGAATCATCAAAGTATCCACCATCAGCAGCTATTACAGCTCTGCATAATCTGGGCATCTGAGCCGTCGGTTTATTCAAACATTGACTTGATCTATTACTCCAAGCCTCCTGAAGGATTGCCCAAATTCCAGATTCATACTGGTAGGACACTTGTTACGGACATCACGGTCCAGTTCCTCTCATAGTAGCTCAACTTTGACATGTATATATTGCCATTATTATGTAATCAAAATGAAAATTATTTGAATTATATAATGAATTGAATTATTGCTGGTCTTTAATGATAATGTCAAGTTACTTTAATGTACAGTATTTGCACAAAAAAAATAAGGATTTATGCTGATATCATCCAAAACCACACTTTTCCTGGGGTGTTGTTTTTGGAGGGCAGTGTACATTTGTGCCATGTTGTAGCTTATCTGAAAAGAAACAATAAGGTTTGGCTCATTCACAGACACGCAGAACATCCTGGTTTCATATTTGGCCTTTTTGCGATTTAATATTCAGTCCTTTCGAGGAATCATTTGGCCTTAATATGCTTTGGTTTTAATTGTATGTTCAGAAACTGCAATTTATACTGTGTCCTGATGCCTCTTAGAAGTTGGAAACTCCCTCGTATGCTACAAAAACTCCCTCTGTTGGTGGGCGTCACTGAAAGTGTTTGTTTTGTTTACTTTTCAATCAGCGGCAGGCTTAATATGATTGCCAGGGCCCGTTTGACTCATTACATGGTACCGTTTCCCTGCATGGCTGGGCCCAGATGCTATGCTAATTAGCTCGCATATGAGAGGAGAGAACCCGAGGCTGCAAGCGGACATGGTGGGCCGGTATCAAATGGGTGTGCATATATTAAGCATTTTGTTGTCATTATTTTGCACCAATTTTCCACTGTTAAAATTTCAGTGCGGCTTTGTGATTAATTTGAAAAGAGATGACACGGATAGTCGGTTCTTGTAATTACTTTGACTTTGAGAAACTTGTTAAAATGTTAACGTCTAATGTTCATTAACCTGAGTTTAGGTGGTCTTGACCACTCTGCTCCAACTTGTTTCAATCACTCAAACATCTCTATGTCTTCTCTCTTTTTTTTAAGGAAACCCCACAAGGGTAGTTCAATTTCTTATGCTCTTTGTTCTTGTCCACGATCCGTGTCAGTGAAAGATAGCTTGAATAAACACGGATTGGCTTTTCGGTTCCCTTGCAGCCCGCAATTTGTGTCTCATTATACTGGACACAGCTTCACACACAGCATAACAAAGCAGATTAATAGTCTGTAATTTTAATCAGGAAACTCAGTCGCGCCGCTCAACAAATGCAACCTCGATGTGTGACAGCAATTTGAGGTTATTTTCTTCACGGCAGCTCAAGAGCAGTGGGATGGGTCATGCTACCTTCTATTTGTCGCTGATGAGATGCTTTTCATTTGTTTTGTGGATGGTTTGATAATAGAACTGATTATCATTTCACTGTTTTTTACATTTATTTATTATTTTCATAAAGGTACGTCAGAATGCATTCATATTTGCACATTTTCAACTGGCATACAGTATATAGTTCAGTTAAACAGCAAAAATAAACAGCCTTTTAATATTTATCTTGATATTTTTCAGTGAGTTAAACCATCAATTCAACATTTAACCCAGCCTGTACAGGTAACACTTTATTTCAACAGTCCACTTTAGACATTCTACTAACAGTAAGTAACTTTACAACGACATGTTAACTAGCAGTCCTTAGAGTATTAGTAGACCGTTTCTAACACTTTATTTTGATGGGTTCATAACATATAACACACTGACTATGAGTAAATCTGCAAGTATATCTTAACTAATTGTACTAACCCCTAAACCTTCCAGACTACTCTGAGAGGTAATGAGAATTACATGCATTTACAAAGTTACTTCTAGTTTGTAGAATGTCTAAAGTTGACTATCAAAATAAAGTGTAACCTAAGAATTATATTTAGCTATTTTAATTATAGGCACCAAAATAATAATGTTTACTTAATAATTTTAATAAATGTTTTTTTTTTTAAATAAATATATTGAAACAAATGGCTTAAAGGGTTAGTTCACCCAAAAAGGACAATTCTGTCATTAATTTCTCACCCTCATGTCATTCCAAACCCATTAGACCTTCATTCATCTTCAGAACACAAATGAAGATATTTTTGATGATATCAGAGAGCTATTTGACTCTTCATAGACAGCAATACTACTGACATGATCCCAGATCCAGAAACAGTCCATGTGACATCAGTGGATCAACTTAAGTTTTGCAGCGCTACGAGAATACTTTTTACTGTTTTTATTACGTTTCTGGATCTGGGATCATTTCTTTATGGTCTGAAGATGAATGAAGGTCTTACGGGTTTGGAGTAATTAATGACATTTTTTTGGTTAAAAGGGTCATACGGTGGTACATGCACTTTTTCAAGCTGTTTGGAATGACATGTGTGTTGGGAGTGTGTGTACATAACCACCCTACAATGATAAAGACCCACCTGTAGCTTCCTTTTAATTTAATAAAAATAAGTTGCCCCTTCTGAAATCAAGCCATTCTCAAATGTGGCGTCACACCGACAGAGGCCGCTCCCACAATAGTTGATTGACAGCAGCGTGTCACACAGACTGAACTGGTGT
>JAUCMS010000028.1:18906889-18968389 GCA_032357445.1 Enteromius radiatus | reverse complement strand
TTGTTTTTTAAAAAAAAAAAAAAAAAAAAAAAAAAAAAATATATATATATATATATATATATATATATGTGTGTATGTATGTATATATAAAAAAGGGGCCGAAAGTTTCATTTGGGAAAAGTGTAAGATGTGTCAATATCACAACATGCATTTATTTTTCATTAAATCTAACCTTGTCAATATAATATTTGTAAAGAATTATTTAATATCAAATTATTACTACTATTATTATTATTATTACTATTATAGTAATTTATTTTATTAAAAATAAAGTAAAAAATGTGTGGAGTAAGTGTAAAAAGTAATTTGCAAGTGGCATGTTTTCACTAAAATGATTTAATGCTTATTTATAAAACAATCACAAAGTACCTTTTGCTACACTTACTGTAATCTAAATAAGCCATACAAATATATTTTATTTAATATATTGTTTAAAAATGATTAATAATATTTAATATTATTTATTGTACATAATCTTGGTGGAACTCTCAACTACTCAACCTATTATTTAATAATATTAATACTAATAATATTTTATTTCAATTTATTTTATTCTTTTATTATAATTGTATTTATTTATTTATTTTTTCAATATGAAATATCATTAGATAAATATTGTTTAATTAAATGAGGTATTTGTTATTAAAATTCTTAAAAGAAAAGTATAAAAAGTTATTTCAGCATTTAATATTCCATGTTTATTATTGATATATTATTGATAATAATAATCACCCATGATAAACCCATTCATCCTGCATACCTTCCTTCTGGCAGCTGGAATGACAGCCCACATTGCAGCATGCTCTTTATTTTTTTCTTGTTTAATTTATAATTCTATACAAATTTTGAGAATGTTTCATATGTAAAACGTGTTGATATCATCAAATCAGGAACTACCAGGAATATGCAGTCAATATTAACATTTTGTTGATAGGTTGCTGCAGGAAATGAATAGAATTTCTCTGGCACAGATGCAATCACTACATGTGGTCACCAGTCAACGTTGTCCAGTCAAAACAAGCAGGTGCAATAAGTAAGGTAACAATTCGGATCCATAAGCGTGCCTCAGCAGGTCTCGTCTCTTGATGTCTTATTCTGTCCGTGTCAACCGACGAAACAGAAGTGATTAAGAGTTTGGCCCCGCCTGAAACAAATCAATCCTGACAATCAATGAGTTCTTTGAAATGTAGCCCATCCCGAACGGGAAGTGTCAGAGAGATGTGCACGGCCTGCTGGGAAGGGGCTTTTATTGAGAGCCATTGTTGAAACTAGATCAAAACAAGCAGAGGGAGGCAAGAAAGTGCAGAACTAGTAATTGGATTAGGCAGACACCGGTGGTTAGTCAGTGAAAGAGACAGATGGATCGCTAGGACTTCGATGCGAGGAGAGATAGGATGCCGATGACACTGTGAAACGGATAAAAACTAGGTAAGCCTCTCAGTGATGAAGTAAAACACAGGGGACCTGGATAAGAGAGGCTTGTGAAAAACATGTCTCAGGGGCAATGTGATCCAAGCACTATAATCTACACCAGTTTGAATGGAAGGTCAAAGACTACAAGAGGAATAAGAATTTACAGAGAGGCCAGACTGCCCTTAATCTTTATGAGTAGACATCAATAAATGTGGCAGTACGTCTGCAATAAAATAATAATTGTGTATGTATAGTATTATATATAATACATTTAAAACTGTTTAGCACATGGAAAAAAGAATAATAAACAGATATAAACAATAATAATAAAAAAACAAAACAAACAAAACTTTCACTTTCAAAACTCCAGGAAGATCATCAAAAAATGCAGGGGGTTTTTTTCATCTAGTGTAATTTCACCAGTTTGCACTTCCTCATAAGAAATAATATGAATAGCAGGTTTGGCGTGCTTCTGGGGGGCGAGCCGGGGCCCAACGGACTCCGAGCCCTACTGGCTGTACCCCTAGCAAGGGTAGAGCTCGGGGCCAGGTAGACCCCTCTTGGCCCCCGAGGAAGGTGCAAAGAAGGTAGAGAAGGGGAGGCGGGAGGGATGCGAAGCTAGATGAGTAAGGGAAGTAATCGAGGATATTTAAGGCGGAGGCAGATGAACCGGATTGGATGATGCTTAATAGGCTGATTGGAAGTAATCAGTATCAGCTGAGACTAGTGTTCCTGCGTGCGTGCTCCTCCCGAAACTATGTTTACAAACATCCCTTAAAAAAATAATAATCATATTTTATCATAAAATCAAAATATTATAATTATTAAAAAATTTTTATTTAATTTGCAATTAATTTTTTCTTAATAGAACTTAAATATAACAAATCTCTCTCTCTCTAAATGTTTGTGAATTGACATATCATATTTTTTTTTGGTCATTACATTAAATGATGATTTAACATAATTGCTGCATGGAAGGAAAGTTTTATGCTAATGGAAACACAATAGCAGGCTTTGAACAAATCGGTTAGAAGTTTTGAACTGAGAATGTAGCACTTTTTAAATAGCGAAAATAGTACCAAAGCCATTAAAGGCAAACTATAATAAGCTTGTGTTAAATATATGAATGAGTGATTAGGACGGAACTGAGTATGATGGAATCCTCCACAGCACATCATAATCAGCATTCTAATCATATGCAGACCCAAGACACCTCACCCGCAGTCACAGGCGCTGTGCAGTAATTAATACATTTCCCTCTGGGTTTAATTAAAGCGGACTGTCTGTCGTGTGACATTCACTCTTCTCTGAGGGCAACAGATGAGTCTAGGCATGCAAAGTTTAAGTAGGTGAGAATGATGTCACACCTTGGAAACACAGGAGGAAGTGTTTGATGGTGTGAACGTAAACAGACACTGACATTGCACGTTTGCCCCGCGGTGGGAGTTTACCATGTATTTTTTAAAAGGAGAACCCCACACAGACGTTTTAACCGGCAGATTTTGATCGTCTTAACATGGGGTGCATTGGCTTTGGGAAAGTAGGTCAGAAGCTGCGGTGGTACTGAGTGGCAAAATGGATCCTTTCATGTTGTTTCTGTCTCCATCTGCAAACATTGAGCTCTCCTAAACAAGGCCCAGTTGTATTTTTTCAGTTCTTCACGTTGCGGAGATCCTGTCACTGCTGCCCATCTTAACTCAGAGCACGGCGCTGAGCTAACTTTTGCTTAAAAGATAAGACTATTTACAAGGGGACGGGTGTAAGTCTGGTCCCTGTGTGTGAATAAAGCGGAAAAGTTTTGCAGTGATAACCTGTATCTCACTGTTAGGAGACAAACTCAGATTTTCTATCTGACGAAGAGGTTTAGGGAGGGCTACTGTGGGGTTTTGGATACCCACAGGCAACAAAATTACATGTTGATATATACATTACTGTGACGTGGAGTGACACTACAATATGTAAAAAATATATACAAAAATAAATGCAACATGCTATGTATGTGTATTTTATGTTAATTTTATTTAAAATATGAATATTTATTTAATTATCATAAATATGTATTTTAATATTATTTTTATTTTATATTAATATATTTTCCAAAAAGCAAGAGAGACATTAAAAAAAATATTCTTTGTAATTATTATAATTATTTTAACAAAAAGCTAAATTTTCTTTTTTATTTAATTAAATGATAAAGGCTGCAATTTCAGTAAATACATCTATAAATAAATGAGAGAATATCCTTGGCTGTCAAGGTTTTCAGTCAACATAAAAGCCCATGGTTTATTGAATAATGAGAAAAATAAATATTAAGGCTACTGTACTGTAAACAAAAATTATTATTAATATTTTGCCTTTTTTATTTTACAGTGAAATGTTTAACATGTTAAAAAAGTAGTAGTAGTAATAATTATTCTCATTTTATAGTCATAAAATATATATTTTTAAAGGAAATATATTTGATATTTTCAGTTCTTCTTATTTTATAGTCATATTTACATATAGTCAGAGTTTTTTTTTTCTTTAAATTTTGTGTGTATATATGTATATATTTTTTCAATTTTTCTTTCCAAATAAATTTCACTTTTTTCCCCCCAAATTAAAAAACAAATATAAATTTAATTCAATTTACATTTATAAATAAATAAACAATTTCTGTACATGTAATATCATGCAGCCTTACTCACACGTGTCACAACACAGTGAAATTGTGGTTTTGTTTCTCATATGCTGCTTAATTAACTGCTTTAAATCAAAGGTTCTGCCAAATGCATACATATAAATATATGTTTCCATATGGAGTCCTGGAGTAATGGAAACCATAGATAACTTATGATTGTACATTTTCCATTTAGAGAAAAGTTCTCAGATTACTTCTGTCATGGACTTTATCGGTATGTATTTGATTTGATTTAAATTTGGCTTTAGACTTCCATGTGGTGAGTATTCATTTTAGTAAAGGAAAGCAGAGTAGAGGCACATACTCTTGAGGTCAAGCGGTTAACATTCATTTGCAAGGAGATTATTTCTCATCCTATCGTTAGTTGGTAGTCCTTCACACTGCAGTCTACTGTCTTTATCCATGCAGTGTTGTGAGGTGAGACCTGTGCTCTACACATCTGAATCCAGTGGATGGGTTAGGAACAGAAAGACCTCTCGGTCAACGTGGGAGGCAGAGAAACCTGCAGCTCTTTAGATAACCTAATTGGTCCATTCTCATCTTAAGCCAGACCTCTGGGTCCGGCGGAGATCTGCTGTAATCTCCTCACTGGAAGCAGGTTCCCACAGATATTAGCGCTAGAGCCAGGCAATTCTCTGAGCATGTTGTATCTTATTACGTCCCTCCTTAGTCAGAGAGTCACCGAGGCACACGCTGCTGATCAGAGACCTGTAGGTCTTTATTACCAGCCGCCCTTCACCTTTCTCAAACAGCAGGCTCGTGTCCCATCTGCACATTATCCACACTCTGATGCCCAGGCCTTATTCATCACTGATATGAGAGACCACAGGGGCCCCTGACAGGAAGTTGGTGGGGAGACACATCTGGTGGAGTTGTAGGGTCATTATCAGACCTGGCTGGCTTCCCTCAATGATCTAATAAAGTTTCCTGAAGCCCAGAGCTGCCTGCCTCTATCTGCTGTCTCTCAATCACTGACTTCTGCTCTGGGACTCTCGAAAGCACCACTCCACACATATGGATGGAATGGAGTTTGCGGTGTGCTGCAATTATTTTGAATTAGGCGGCGTGTTTATGTTTGGACTTGTTTATGACCAGGTCTGTTTTGGAAAGGATGTCTCACTCGCTGGGTGAAAGCGAGAAGCTGGAGTGCTGGTTATTTCTGCTCTTTGCTTCTCTACAAATAGGGTAGTTAGGTAAAAAAAAATATCACCCCCTCTAATTTTTATTTATTTATTTATTTTTAATAAACCTGGTTGTAGACAGGTCTGAGTGTTCATAATTATGATTTATATATTAGATAGATAGATTAGACATAGTGTTTGTTGACATTAGTTAATGCACTGTGAGCTAACTTTAACTAACAATGAATGGTTAACTAATGTTAACAAAGATGAATAGATACTGTATTAAATGTACTGTTCATTGTTTATTGTAAAGTGTTACCTTATTTTTAGTGATTTATAGTGACAATAAAACAATATATGATGTTGCTAAACTAATTTCGGGAGGAGCGCATTCGAATAATCAACCGCAGCTGGCTCCACCTTCTAATCAACCTATCCAGTCCAAACATATCCACAATAAATACGCCCATCTCTCTCCCTTCCACATTTCGTTCTAACATCTCTCCTCCTCCCTTTCTCCGCCTCGTCTTGCGCCTTCCCACGCGGGGGGCATGCAGGTTTCGCCCCCGGTCAGCACGTCAAACATGCTATTATTATTCTTATTATGAGGAAGCGCGAACTTGTGAAAATGCAAATAATAATAATAGTAGCATACATAAAAAAAAAAAAACATTTTTGAAAGTTTGTTAAAGCTTTTTAAATATTTCTGAAAGTATCTTTTGCTCACCAAGTCTGCATTAATTTAATAAAAACTATTTGTTTTAATTTGTTTAAACAGTAAAAATATTATTACAGTAAAAAGTAACAGTAAAACTGATTAAAAAAATATATATATGTATACTTTTTTTAAATTAGTAAAAATATGATTACATTAAAAAAAGGATTTATCCCTGCCATTTCTCCAGTTTTCAGAGTCAGTGTATATTATAGTATATATATATATATATATATATATATATATATTGCAGTATATATAAAATAAATAGAAAAGTCAGTATATATAAAAATATTACAGTAAAAAACTTAAAAGTGTAATTTAACCCTTCGATGGCCATTTCTCCAGTCTTCAGTGTCACATGATTCTTCGGAAATCATTCTAATATGCTGATTCGGTGCTCTTGTTATTATCAAGGTTGAAAACTGCTTCTTAATATATATATATATATATATTTTAGGATTCTTTGATAAATAGAATTTTCAATAACATTTATTTAAAATAGAAATATTTGTCTTTAGTTTTGCAAGTGCATTCTTGATCAATCAATCAAACAATCAATCTACCAGACTCTAAACTTTACAATGTTTGTGTAAGGTAAGTTATGGAAAATAAATCAAATCTCTCTGAGAAGTACATGTTTCCTAGGGTGTATTACTAGAAAGAACAATTTCAGAAGACTGTAGTTTTTTTTGTGCAGAAAAAAATCATGAAAGTATTCTGCAGGTCTGCAGGTGTATATATATATATATATAGGTACCATCTCATCTAAAATCAGACCCGTGGCTCTCAACTCAGTGCAAAGAATTGATTAATCATGCCTCTCTAGTCTTCAATTTTTCAGAAACTTTTGGATTAATACAATGATCCTCCGCTTCTCTTTGAACTTTCATCTGATCTGAGAAGCCTCTCTCTCTTTTATAAGTGTCTCAGCCCAGAGTGTGAAGTTATACGTTTAGCACCTCGTAATGGAATCGGCTCTTGACAAAGGTCCCAAATAAAAACCTCAACATCCATATGATTGAAATTCCATCATCAAAGTGTGCATGAGATCAAAGCTTGATGAGTATGGTAGTAAAATAGTCATGTGACTTGTATTAGATGACTGAAAGCTGAATAGAAATACTGGTCGATGTGTCCTGCCATAAACTCACAAAACTATTTTTATCAACACTTTTCAATATTGTATGAAATGTGTTGATTTATTTTGTACACTAAAGAACATTTATAGACATTTGAAGTATAACTGTTTCAAAATGCGCAAACTGACACTTTTAGTTCCTTTCCATTATTGTAAAACATGAAGCGCAGTGGATGAAGTGGAGCTGCTGATTTATTTCATGGTTAAGAGTACAAATTATTTATATATTTATTTTCAACAAAAGGTGAATTATAAAGCCATCATGCTTGTCCTGTGAGCGATTTGGCTGAACGGAATAAAAATGATGCCTGTGTAAATTTTCAGACACACCACTGGGATGGAAGGTGAAATGGGGAAATGAATTGCTGTGTAAATCTAACAGGGCAGACTAAATCCAATCGTAATGGCATAAGCCACAAAGCCAGACTCGGACTGCTACTCATTCACAAGAGTTCATATTTACAATCACACACACAATAAATAAATAGCAGGATGGATCGTTTAACAAGGGCATAAAATAAAGGCATTTTCACATCCAGTGAAAGCCACTGCAACCCTGTTGAGATGCTATTTATTTAGGATGAGCTCGTGGCAAATGAGGTGAGATTAAGAATTTAAAGATCCCCAGTGAGAAGCTCATAAAATTGAATGTCTGCGTTTTAGATCCACACTTGTAAAAGTTGGTAGCTTTATGCTCCAAATTCAGGTTTTTACATTTTTATGGAACTTATAGTACCAATTTCTTTAGCCTTTATGAGGCAATATATGCTGATTTTACACTGCTTAATATATAGTTGCACAGTTACCTGTACAGTAACTTAAGCTGTAAATTTAGCTTAATGAGTAGTATGTATGTTTGCAGTGCTCGAGACAATTTCCAATTTGTTTACTTCCTAACAGTATTTAAGTGCTTTGTCAGGTGATGTTAAATAAATCGCTGTCTTTAAATATATGTTTGTGTGTTGAATGTTAAGGGCCCTGCAGCCCATATCAAATAGATCATTTTCGTGTCATTTGTATATTCTACAGGGACCTCAGTTGTTCGGCTCCCAAGATTGTTGATACAGTAGTCAGTCTATATTAAATGAATCAAAGCACCAGCAACTTTCTGACTGTGATACCCGTTGTTTGTGTCTTGTTATTGAGGTTAATATTTACTCTAAATGTAAGACAAAACCACACAGTGTGGATCGGTTATCATAGAAATAGCGGATGTGGCTCTGGACATGTGAGCGGATTCATTTACAGGTACAGGACAGCTTTGCATAGACCACAAAATCTTCTCTGGGGTAAGCTTGACCGATCCATTTATTTTTAATAATAATACATTTCTGAAACTATATACATTACCATTACTGGGGTCTGCATGTTTTGTTTATTTATTTATTTATTTTTTATTAAGAAATCATGCATTAAATTGATCAGCAGTGACTGTAAAAACATTTATAATTTTACAAAATATTTTTATTTAAATAACACAATGCTGTGCTTAAATTAATGTGTGGAAATGTATATATTAAGCACAACTGTAATCAACATTGAATATTAAGAAATGTATATTGAGCAGCATATTCGATTAATATGGCACTGTAAATGTCTGCAGAAAATTCAGCTTTTCCACCAGGAATAAGTTACATTTTAAGTTATATTAAAAAGAAAACATTTTAAGTTGTAATGATATGATGTAATGATACTACCAATATATTATTGTGTTATATGAAATAAAAATAGAAAATACTTTATTATATTGAACAGACCTTCCTTTAAATTATTTCTTGAAAATAATGCAGTTTATTTTCTTTTTTATAAATCAAATGTATTCTTTTCTGACACAATATTTTGATTGGATGGAGCAGCACAGAAAAATCTTGCAAAATCTGGAAGCACTATAGCATGACATGATTTATATATTAAAGCATTTATTCTGCGGGCCTCTTTCTCCTCAAGCAACCATTAAAATGTAATTTAGATAATCACAATATAACAAATTATCTGCAATTTGTCTAATTAGAAGACTATAAAGCCGAAAAAAAAGAAAAGAATTTAGCAAGCTGTGTTGAAATGTTGAAATATGAATTCAGAGCTGTTTTTGAGAATAAACATTGTTAATGATGCTTAACAGTGTTTACTTGCTATGAATGAGGGCACCCATTGTTCGTTAGTCAAGTAAGGTCACAGTCTTATAAACAGGGTTTATTTCTACACAAACTTTTCAGTGGGATTGCAAAACAGTTTGTTAGTATTTATTAGTATTCATAGTTTTCATTGTAAGTTCTGTGCTTTTTCTTTTTATTCCTCATTACTCATTTTTTTTGGAGTAATTTTAGCACTTTTTTTTAGTTTGTTGCCACTGCAACATATCTAATTTTCATCAAAGTTTTATTTTATTTTATTATTATTTTGTTTAATTACAAAGGATTTTCAGTAGCTTCAGTCTTAAGCTAGTTTTAGTGAACATTAACACCACCAGCGCAAACTGTCTTTTCTCTTTATTCAGTGCCAATCGAATGCACCGGACAACCATTTTAAAGCCTGAAGCCATTCTTTATTTGGGATTAATTTTTCTTAGTTTGAAGTTACAGCAGAAAACACCCACAGGGACTTGACATTAAGCGAGGCGACTGCATATCTGCACATGTACTATGCTAATGTTAGCCCCCCTCTAGCGACAGCCTCCCTGTAATTAACGTTGTTTTGCAGCTAGCAGGCGAGACATTTCAGAGTAAAGAGGTCTGTTTAACAGAATAATTGAGAGTGAAGTTACGACCGTAACCTTCAAATAGCCCGTGGTGGTGGTCACCTTGACCGTATCAAGCAATAGCGACTCGCAAGCAGCTTATCTTCCGATGGCTCATTGAATAAATAGGACTGTGACGTTAAGATGGAGGATGTAAGATGGAATAACAGCATAATGTGTCTAAGGGTTCTGCTCCAGTGCGGAGCTTAACCCGCAGGCAAAATGGCTGCTTGTGTTTATGTTGTCATGCTTGCTTAGCTGTTATGCTAAGCAGCATGGGGCTCTGGGACAACCCCCTTATGGTGCTTGTGTTTGCTCTCTTTTTACCCTCCTCCCCGCTCTCTCTTTCTATGTCACTGACATGTTATCTTTCACGGTAATTCAGAGCTGCACTTAAAGCCATTTCAAATGTGGCATTAGACTAGCGCTGTGAAAAGCTAGTCACAAAAAGGGCTGCCCACGTCTTTCCGGGCCAATTTAAACTCAGTCTAGCTGTGTGACACGAATTAGCCTGTGACATGACACTCAGCGTGAATGTAATATAAAAAGTTCAGTGTTTAAAAATGTTAAACTGATTATCTTATTCATTGTCACGCTTTTTCGCCTTTTCGACAGTTCTCTTTATGAGCTGGTATTCTAAACTGCTTCTTATTATAGCAGGATGGCCAAGATTATTTATTTGGCTATAGAGAAATTCAATGGCCGTCAGACATTCATAAGCGCTTTGGGTTTATTTTTGCTGCAGGTGTTGAGTAGGGCATATATTATGAGACCTGCTGACTTGGCTTCTTTTTTGGCTGTAGAAATGATGGTGTTTTACTGCTCGGAGGTTGATTTTTAATCAGGGGTTGAGGAGAGTGCCTCGAGGGGTGCTGGAGCCATTCGTGGCTGAGCGTGGTGTAGATGCTGCCTAATACATTCAAAGCCAGTAATTCAGTGTCCTGGCTGACTGGCCACAGCATTAGGCTTGAAGGCAGCTCATAAAGTCTATGAACACATTGTCCTTTATTTATGTCTGTGAGCATGTGCACACACACATCTGACATTTTAGTATCTCATGAGTGTGACAAATTGTTCCACAGTTGATATACTGTATTAAAGTAATTACTTAAGGTAACAGTAAATACATTGGTTGAGTTACAAAAATAGTTTTCTTCCTGAGCTCCAACGTGGTTTTGACCATCTTTGATTAGTTAGTGATCATTTTTACTGGCTCATGATTATCTTTAACTAGCTAATCAGTGTCTTGGATCAGGCAATGACAGTTTTGTACCACCTCAAGACCATATCATTGAAGAAACCAGCACATGCTGGTAAGGTATGGTTAGAGAGTCCGAGTATACCATATTTGGCCACACGTCACTTTACTTAGCACCACTTTAAGACCAGCACATGATCTTAAACCAGCTCATAAACGGCTTGCATCCAGCCCAAACCAGCTGCAATGCTTTGAAACCTAACAACTTTTTTTGGACTAACTAAATAGTTTTGTTGTCTTTTGTATTGATTAGCTAGTGGTCATTGAGTATATCTAATGACCATCTTAGACCAATCAGTAACCAGTTTGTACTAGCTTATGCCAATCTTAGACTAGTTAATTATCATCTTTGACTAGCTAATGGTCATCCACTAAAGCAAATGACAATCTTGGACCAATCACTGACCATTTTGAACTCATGACCATCTTAGACTAGCTAATGATCATTTTGGACAAACTAATAACTATCTCGGACTAGCTAAATAAATTTAAATATTACCACAGTGGTCAAAGATGGACATTATCTTTTACTAGCTAATGTTTATCTTCTGTAGTTAATGATCATCTTAGACTAGCAACAGTAGTGGTCTTTTTAGAGCAACTAAGAATCATTGTACCCATCACAACCTTAAACTAGCTAATTACCATCTAATAGCCAGCGTAAACTAACAGACTACCCAGTGACTAGCTAATAGCCACATTGGACTAACTGATGACTAGCCTAGCTAATAAATGTTTTACACTAACTACAAACTGTAATAGTCAACTCATTGACCAGCCAATGGCCAGTTTAGACGGGCTAATGATCGGTTTAAAACACTTAATAGCCTTTTTGAACCAGTTTAGTTTGACCAGCTAGTTTAGAAAATATAGAAACCAGTTGTTATGTTCCAGAATGTACCACCATCTTAAAATGGATTTTCCAGCAGGGAGAAAAGGAAGAAGACAGAATAATTCATCTCATGGTTGTTTGGGTATTTCTGTCTCACGGGAAAGTGTTTGCTAAAAGAAGCAAGACTTCTGAGCTGGAAATGCTGGTTAGCTCATACTGGTATACTAGGTCTTCTTTTTCAGTAAAAAAGTTCAAGTAGAATCTTTGTCTTTTATCGCCTGGCATGCTCTCTTTTTCTTTTATTCGTTTTCTCTGTTCTTCTCAGGTGCAATCTATTTTGGGAAGAATTACCATAATAACACACGTCGCGCGAGACTGGCTGTCATTGTAATTGATATCTAGACGCGGCTGCTGGGCGGAGCCATTTGCATATAATCACTTTAACTGATATGATAATGAATGTGGTGGGCCTGATGCAAGCAGAAAGTCTCTCCGGAGACGGATGGCTATTTGAATTATACTCAATAAGTAATATATTATCCCAAGAAGAGAGAGTCTTTCAGCACAGCCACACCTGGATAGCTTTAACAAGGTCCACCTCACTTATATAAGCAGACTGTTTCATGTTTGTACATGTTTTCCTGTAACCTTAATTGCTTGGCCTTGTTCCCCTAGATCTCTCTTGAGTGAGTTGTGTCCTGTGTCCTTGCAGCCACCTGGAGTTTCTTCTCTTACTTATGTTGGCCGCCAGTAAACGTGTACTGGATTGGTGTAGTGCAGATGTAGGGAAGAAAATGGGTTGTTTTTCCTTTCAGAGAAAAAATTAAAAAACCTCAAATGTTTGCTGACACACGCAAACATGAAGACTAGCGGCAATTAAGATGCTTACTCCTAAATCAGAGATAATTAGGCACAGTTTGTAAGTCACTGGTGCAGGTTTCCCACAGAAATACAACAACAAAATACACACATCGTATATTCATTCTGGATTTTTTTATTTATTTATGAATTCTGTAGAATTCCGCAGGGAAAAGAAACAGACAGGTATTGAATGGAATGAGGGTAGGTAAAATATGACAGGGTGTTCATTTTTTTTGGTTGAACTTAATCTTTAAATAGAGGAAAATCTGGAAAATTACACTCAGCTAGCACATTTCCCCCCCTCTGGTGCCTGGTGGGATGATATAAAAGGGAAAGGGTGATATGGAGAGAACAGATTAGTAAGTGAACCCAGAATAGGTTTGGACTCTGTTTGTAATGCAGTCTTCCAGTTCTCTGGCAACTCTCGAACTTGAGTTCATTTGTTACTTGAACACACACTTCTTCGCTGACCTCCAGTTAGCCTCAATTTCTGCTAACTGGCAGCACCAACAAGCCTGAGGGCTTAAAAACACTCTACTTTAGAAAAACAGCCTGAGGATGTTTTAAAAAAGTAAAATAAAAAATGGATCTGTACAGTTAATTGCCATTCAAAATGTTCTACTTTACAGTATCAGTGATGTCACCCAAAACGTAAGGAGTTAGTCACCCTCTTGTCATAATAAAACTATTTGACTAACATTTTCTTTTTTAATTATATTTTTTATCCATACAGTGGGATCCAAAACAACAATGTACAGGATAGTATATTCAAAATAACATTTGAAATAGATTGATTTAATGCATCCCTGCTGAATAAAAGTATTAATTCTTACAAACTATACAGACCATTTTTAGATTATGCTGTCCTTAAATGGAGACTAACCATGCTAGCATACATATCAAGAAAAGACAGACATGAGCAGACATCTAATGTTAAATGACTGAGCAGAGATGTTCCTGCTGCTGGAATAATTGTCTTTCCTCCACCTTCTATCAATCCAGCACTCTGTAGTCAGCCGACATCTTCTCTCGGTTCCTCTATTCTCTTAAAAAACAACAAAGATCATATGATGTGTCATACGAGCGGAGGCACGCACACAAGTGACTACAATTAACCTAACAGAGAGAGAGAGAGCACATAAATGAGAATTAGAGACTGACTGTAAAAAGAGAGGGAAAGCAAAGAAACCAAATAGAGTGAAAGGTCCAAGAAGAAAAGAGTAAAGCAGATAAGAAGTGTAACAGGGTTGACGAGAGTGAGAGAGTGAGAAGGGGGATTAGAGGGAGTCTGAAGATACGACACCGAGGAGGAACAGAGGATGATGAGCGGTGAGGAAGATGCTGAGCTGCAAGACAAAAGAGCAGAGAAGAGCGATAACGTATGGAGGGAGAGAGAGAGATGGAGCTCTCAGAAGGATTGGGAAAAGGAAAGCTGAGACTACAGCTCAAAGTTAAATCTAAAATATGAAGCACCAGGGAGACTTTAAAGTGAATATTTTTTTCACAAATATGACAAACACAGCCTTTTATGTCAAGATAACATGGTGATTGTATTGAGGGGCTAGGCTTAACAAAACGCTGTATTTTTTTTAGGTTGAGCTCTTGAGTTTATGCTGACGCATCAGATTCCTTTCATTATGAATATGTGTCACCAAAAAGGTGTCTTTTGAGATTTCTTTCATTTTTGTTTTTATGATGGAACTCAGTGGCAACTAGTTGAGTTAAAGAATAATTGATGAATTAATGCTTATGGGTAGGCTCAGAGATTCTTTTGATTTAAAAAAAATATATATTTATGTATTCAATTTTCTGTGCTAATTTTGGGAGATGACTTGGAATTTATTTGAGGGGTTTTGTGACATAAATGTATTTATTTTCTTTAAGGAAACTGAATTTAAATCTGAAAAATCCAATCAGAATGTGTAAATAATATATCAATCACTTATTTTTAAACTACATTAATTTATAGATTATAGAATTCACTGTACATCTAAATAATACATTTGCATGATAATGTGTAATTCTGACTGAAAAAAAAAATATATATATTTTAAAATATAAATAAAGTTCTATATTAAATATTTATTATTTATTTAATTGATCATGTCTAAATATTTTACTTTGTATTATAAATATAATTTAATTATATGTCATTATTAATTATTAAATAATAATTTAAAGAAAACTAAATTTGCTTAACTTATCTCACATTTGACTGTGATGGTTATATTTTAAGTTCATCTATAAATGGACATTTTGACTTAGTTTAGAGACATCAGGAAATGTTTTTAATTTCAGGGAATAAATAGACATAAAAATGAGTCAGAATCATTGAGAAATTAGTTGACCTGAAGTGTCAGAACTTGGCTAAGAGTGTTACAGTTGTATTGGCTAAAAACAATTAAGTTAGTCAAAGTGAAAGCGTTTTATGAAACAAGTTATTCTTATTCTGTGGAAATCTGCTGTTTTCCAGTGCATGCTGAGGCCTTGTGGGTAAAAAAAAGTGTAGAAAAAACTGCAGAAACTTTTGTTGACCATAGCTTAAAGCTAGTCTCAAAGTCTAGCTTCTCTGTCAGTACTCCCTCCAGAATCCGTGTGCTGTTTGCGGTGGGGCTGAACAGCAGGACTCTCAGTGGAACCTCACTCAAACGTTCCCGACTGCCACTACAAATGACTTCTGGGAATCCTCCAGCGGGAGCTGTCTAAAGTGATCTGCTCAGGCTGAAGCGCCGCTAACGTGGGCGCACGTGAACTCGAGTGTGGAATTGTAATAATGCCATGCGTACAGCTCCAGACAGACAGTAGCGAGACATTCGCAAGAAATAATGAGAAACATGTTCACGGAAGTATGCGCCCGTGTTTACGCTCACACATGCAAATACTCTGGGCCTTCAGCAGTGCCAGACAGAGATTTATGAGCTTTATATATCCATTGCAATGCTTTCCGTAATAACATGTAGTTTTACAAAGAGAACAGCTGCATGTAGTCACCTTGCTGGGAGTTTCTGTCTGTGTAGAAAAAAATGGCAACGTTTTCTAAGGGATGGTGACTTATAGAGACTTTATTTGCTCTGCATTTGGGGTTTTAGTCCAACATTTTGAACACTGTTTACCCAAAAATAAAAATAAGTTATATTTAAATAAAAAATATTTTACAGAATGTTGAAGTGGAACAAGTGGAGAATAAGTAAATGACTCAAGCAGTCATCACTATATTATATTTTACTTACTTATTTTTTTTTACATAACAAAAATTCTAAAATATTTAAGGAACAGTTAAAATCATTTATTAAATATTATGCCTATTTGAATACATTTAAACAAACCTTTATAATATATATATATATATATATATATATAAATAAATATTTATTTATAATATTTTAAGATAATAATATCCTAATATTTGATGCATTTTTATGTGAACTTATGCTTTTTTCCTCGAATCTCAATGTAATGAGCTAAAGACTTTGTGTTGCTGTTGAAAAGTGTTATTTCATTTAAAAGGAGTGCTTTATTAAATAAAAATGTTAAATATTTATTTTGGGTTTGTTTTTGTACTGTTGGTTATTGTCTCACCCATATTTATTTAAGGGGGCACTGCCTACTTTGGCTCCTCTGAGAAAACGCCCCTGCACATTATTTAGTTAAAGAGAGAAGTACAAAATCTGAATAAAGTTTTTACATCTTATTATTATTTTTTAATACAAGCTTTTCATCTCATTTCATCCCATCAGGGAAAAAAAGTTTCTAATGTATAACTAGCTTGGCTGTTCATAGCCTCTGGGTGAGTGTCATAATGGCTGCATCATTTTCATGTCACTTGCTTGCTAATTTGCAGGTGCCCTCTGGAAGCAAGAGTGTTGTTGTTGCGATTTGCAGGACATTACTTCAACTTCCCTTTGGACTCGCTGTATAACAGAGATGACCCAGTCAATCATGTCTAGTCCACTCTCTCCCTTTCTCCCCCTCCATCTGGATGGACATTGAAGTGATCTGGCAGGGTTTACCCTTGGTCTAGTTGGGGTCATCATGTTTGGCCATGCACACTCCCTGCTATACATGGCTCATAGACGAGCAGGGCTGGATTTAGCTTTATACCAGCATTTTTTCCCCTCTACTCCCACACACCCCTCAAGAGAGGATGAAGCTTCAGTGGCCCCTGTCCAAATCCAGGGTCATTTTCCCTTTGACCCGAAAGCATTCTCAAACCTCATTAGAGCATCTCTCTGGGCCTCTTTGGGACATTTGTCTGCCACGCTTGTGGCCCATAGAGTGACCGTAGGACAAGATTTGAGAGGTGACCTCTGACCAGACACGTGCCTCTGTGGGGTGACATGATGCAATGTAGTGTCAAGGTGATCACCTCTCCCAAATTAGTATCTAAATTAGTCTAAATCTGTGATTTTTGACTTAAAATTATCTAAACAACATCAACAGATTATGAAATACTGCAGAAGAAAAATAGGAGATAAATAAATTTGATTTATACAGTATAAAAGCTTATCAGCATATACCATAAGAATGATTTCTGAAAGATCATGTGACACTAAAGACCGGAGAAATTACAAATTTAGCTTTGCCAACAAAAGAATAAATTCCATTTTAAAATATATTGCAATAGAAATAAGTTTTTACATTTAGTTTTTAAGGTTTTTAAAATGAAATGTAAATGTATTACTGTTTTATCATAGTTTTGATTAAATAAATCCAGCATAAGTGAAATGAGCATGAGACTCCTTACAAAAACATTAAGTAATCATAATTATACCACATTCATTTTAACCTTCAGTTTCCCATAATTTCCTTTTTTTGATTGATGGTGATTAAATCTCTTTTTCTTATTGTTCACTTATATAGGCAAGGCAAGTTTATATACTGTAGCATATTTTTAGTCTTAAAGGAGTCATATGACAATTCTTAAAATAACTTTATTTTGTGTATTTGGTTTAATACAATTAGTTTAAATAAAAAAAACGCATTATTTTCCACATACTGTACGTTGTTGTTGCTCCTCTCTGTCCTGCCTTTCTGAAACGTGTTGATTTTCACAAAGCTCATCATCTGAAAAGCAAGGCGTGCTATCCAGTGCATTGTGGCTAAATACCTCAACCTTGTGACAAAAATGTTACACCCCTTATCATTTTTGGAAACACGTCATGGAGTCACGGAGACAACAACACTACAGTGAGAATAAAAGTTATACTTTTTTTCTGAAATATTTGGACTGTGTTATGCAAATTATCCAACACAGTGATGTAGACAAAGGAAAAATTGAAGTTGCACCATATGACCCCTTTAATATTTCATGTAGTTAAATTTAAAGCTTTACTAAAAAAACAAGACTGAAATGCTGATTAAGAAAAGGATTTTTTGCAGTATAGCCCCTATATCCCGTCTTCAGCTAATACAATAAAACATGCTGATTGTGTAGCAGTAATTGAATTAGCTGTAGATTAACAGAGACAGATATGGGAACATATTCCTCATTACGCTGCGTTGCCGGTTTCACCTTTTTTTGTACTTTAGAGGTGTTATAGAGTGGCTTCATTATCTCTAGTGACGATTAGACTCTAAGATAACCAGGATTTATTGGCCCAATAAGGATAACAATTCATTACTAGACGAGAACTGTGGTAATCCTATTTCCAAAGTTTGTAATTGGGTCTCAACAAACCCCCCCTTTCCCGCCACCGACGCCGTCGCCACCCAAACCAGCAACCATCTGCACTACCTTGAGAAGTGACAGAGAAATCCTTCAAAGTGAATTCCAGATGAAGCTTAAGGAAATCCCTATGTATTGAGCATTTGTGTGAAATGGAGTAAGGAGAAAGACGACGACGAGACTGGGACCTTGATGAGGATACACACAAGCTTGTGTACCGCGGTGACACTGAGCTGCAGAGAGCAGTTTGCATTCGTTTTAAGCGGGAGGCTTAACAGGCTCACCGGTTCAAAGACTTTTCCTTTAATGCTTCTGTCTGCCTGCTGCTATTCTACTTTCTCCCTCACATAGGCATATTCACACTTGCTGCTTTTTACTTCTATTCTGTTGTTCTCTATACGTCAACCCACACTCAATCTCGCACTTAGCCAGTGCTTGTATGGGTTGTTACATGATTACATGCATTTGAAAGCGCAGGCCACTTATTATTCACGCAGGGAGGACGGCGTACATACAGTTCCCTTTTTGTCGGGCCACGTAGACTACAGTGAGCCAATGATTTGATGTGGTGTTCCTGCTGACATCCAAACAAAAGCTTTGTATTTAGGACGCAATCTCTCAGTGGTTTTCCAACTGTGGTCTGGGGAAAAGTTAAGTCAGAAAATAGAATTTTACGTTGATGATTCGTTCAGTTTTCTTGTTGGAAATCATAAAGTTAGTCTTAATAAAATACAAATAATATTTTATGTAGATTAATATAATAAATATAATAATTCATATAATAATATTATAAAAAGGGAATAATATGAAATATATAATTTTTTAGTACTGTTCAGAATTTCGGGATTTGTTTGAAAGTCTTATCTAGGCTGCATTTATTTGATCGAAAATACAGTAAAACATTTATGTTGTTAGATATTAAATAACTGATTTCTTTTTTAATGTATTATTCCGTTTTAAGCAGCAGTCACTATAGTTTCGCATGTTTTTTTTTTTAGAAATTATGCAGGCAGATTCCAAGAAACATTTCTTATTATCATTGAACAGTTGTGCTGCTTAATATTTTTATATGGAAACTGACACATTATTATTATTAATTTTTTTTTCATTCATTGATGGATTGAAATCTTCATTTTGTATACATTTATTGTGTATATGTATGTATTTATATATATATAAATTAATAATCTTTTTTTATTTCTTTTTAAATATATTGAAATATATCAGTTTAAAGAAGCAGTTAATATAGTTTTCAGTTTTACACAATCTTTTAGAAATTATGCAGACTAATTCCAAGAAACATTTCTTATTATCATTAAACAGTTGTGCTGCTTAATAATTTTTATGGAAACAATGACACTTTAGTATTTATTTATTTATTAATTTTTTCATTCATTGATGAATTTATTTATTTTATTTTAAATGTATTTTCCATGTCATACAGGTATGATCAATTTAATGTGTGTGTGTGTGTATATATATATATATATATATATATATATATGTGGATGCATAAATCTTTCTGACCACAATCTTTTGAATAGTAGTGTACATGAAATATCATATTTGAACCTGTGACATTAAAAAGTTAAAAAAGTATGCTCTGTACGACAGAAAAGCTCTGTATGTAATATACTGTATTAAACTCTTTATTGTTTGCAATTGCTGCACTTTCACCTCGATGTTTTTCTTCAATTTCATCTAAATTTTCCTAATAATTGCAATTCCATTGTTCCGCCTCCGCAATAATAAGGAGCAAAAACCTCTTCAAAAAAGCATATTTCACAAGAAACAGCTAAGTTCACATTTTCTGCTGGCTGTTAGCGATTCATTTCGCGATAAGCTAATAAAACGTATCCTCAAAATGTGTTAAAAACAGGAAGCTCATACCGCTAAAGGCTACTTTGAAGAAAAACATTCTTGGCACTTTGTTGCTTAAAGTGAGGTGTAGGAGGGGAAGAAACATTATGCTTGAGGGATTGTGGGAAATACTCGAGGTTGTTAGGAATGACTCTCCTCTTAAATGCAGGCTCTTCAATGACCCTATTACCATATCCATGCCGAAGAGCTATTGTCAGTATAGGACACAATCACACTTTCACATATGGAGTTCAAATTAAACAGCTCCATCTCAAGCCTCTGGGAGCGCTGGAAGTCATCACCAGCCTGTTTACGGCCTGAAAAGTGAACTCTAGCTTCCATTAAATGTTCTGGTGACAATTTAAATGTTGACTGTTCTGAAATAAAACTTTTAGAGTAATAAATACCTTCATCATATTGTAATATGCTTGGTCTTCTATCTCATACACTATCTGCAGGTTCATACATTTCATCTGCTGTAACTAGCAAGTATGAAAGCACTCGCTTGGGTTCTGTCATCATAACAGAAACTGTGAGCTGAAATCTTGGTTTCTTGAAATAGGGAAGCTTCAAGCCATCTAAAGATGAGACATCTGTGTGCAAGTGTGCTCTACATTTGCATCTCTAGATATCTATCAGTAGATAACTGTTGGAGAGTGAATAACAAAAAAATGCTATTAACTAACTCCACTGCAGTGCTACAGTTCAACTTTTTGGATATTGAAATTATATACTGGTTCCTTTGTGTGAAAATACATTGGTTATTATACTATTATATTATACTGCTGTTTATCAATGTTTTTGTCAGTTTTATTAGTTTTATGTAGTGATAATGTATGTATAAATTGAAGGCTACCACTCTAATTAAGATCCTCATTGCTTTGTGTCAGATAAATGCTAATCTGATTATAAAAATTCAAGAAATTATATATTGCTATCTTGTAATATGCTGTAGTGGGCTTTTTTTATATTAGTTTTAATATGCAGAAACATTAAATAAGTCATTAGTTTGCTGATATCCCGGAAAAAGTGTCAAATCTGTAGCTTCCAAAACATTTTCAAATCCTGACCAGCCCAGCCCAGCATAGCAACACTGGCTCAGCCAATGGCGTGAGGTTGAGACAGGGTTTTGTGTTTGACTGACCAGTGGCAGATTGGGAGTTTTTTGGAAACCTGTTTGAAACAATCACTTTTTTTTTTAATTTTTCAGTTTGTTTGGTACAGTATGACACACGGTAGCTTCACTTAAGTCTGCACCTCTTTGTTACCTAGTAGTTTCGCTGTAACTACTGAACTATAAGTAGATTGTAGTTTGGAAAGCTGTCTGCTAGTGTTTAAGACTAAGCAAACTGGAGTTTGGGTTAAAGCTTCACTCTCACACGTTGTCTGGTCTGTTCTGATCATGTTAGCTGGTTGACTGTAATGCAGAGTGAAGCCGCAGCAAATTTTCTGTCTCAGTGAGTAGTTTTCAAAAAACAGTGGATTGATGAAGCCAAGCTGCCATGATTGATGCGCCAAGTGTCTATCATCCATTTTTAGTGAGATGGAGAGTGTGGGGGGTGGGGAAGAAAGAGTTTATGTCTGTCTGAGTTTGAGAACACATGTGGAGATAAACTCAGAAAAAGTGCAGCCAGTTGGCTTATTATTAAAAGAGATGTCAAATACTCTATATATTTACATATATTTTAAAATTCAGTCATTCAGACAACTCGTTGACTTGTTTTAAAGATAAGACAGATTTTTTTGTAAGATTTTTTTCAATTAGTGTTTAAACCTTTCTTTTTCTTTACTATCAAGGGCTGTTCTCATCAAGAAAGATAACTAGAAAGATAACTAAAATGTCTATCCTGTATTAACATCCAGTTGTAGTCTGTTGCTCTAAAAGCCCAAGTCAGATGGTTTCTGAATGGCTGTAAAACTGTTTAACCATATCACTTCCCTGTTACTGTTACAGCTGTGGTGTTGACTTATCTATTCTTAGATAATTAGAATGATCATTAAAACTTGTTATTTCTAAGTAAATTTACTTGAATCAAGTGATTTCGTAAATTGTATCTTGAATGTAAGTACAATTTGTTTAGATGCACTAGCATTTTTCATCTTATTATTTGTGTAAAGTCACAAAATTTCAAGAAAAAATTTTTTATATATTTTTTTATATTTTTATAATATTTCAAAAATATTTTTTTTTTACCATTTTTGGCTGAGAAAGTATTTATTTGTATTGAAATGACTGGGAAAATGCTCCTTTTTTTGCTTCATAGGATAGTAAAAGACTAAAATATAATAATAAAATAATATAAAAATGTGCTGTACGAACACAACTATTTTTGTTTTGGGCTTTTCAAAACACATCAACACATCATGAAACTTTGCATGCATATTTATGACCATAAAAATTTTCCAGAAAAAATACATAAGTTAATGATGCATAAGTTTCCAACAGATCAAAAATCAAAAAGGGTCAAATTGACCCGGAACAGTACATGAGGGTTAAGCTGACCTCAACCAGATGTGTTTCTCAGGGGGAGTTCACACATTCCTTTTTTTTTCACTTAAATACTTAACGCTCATGGTGGGGTTCTGAAGAGCTGCTAGAAATGTGCCAAAGATGTCCATGTACTGTGTGGCTGTAGCAATGGTGCATAAGAAAAAAATACTTTATGGTGCATTGAGAAGAAACTTTCCAAAACTGTTTCACTATACAAGCTATATAGCAGCTAAATCATGCTAATGCTAATTACCAATTACAGCATTGCTACTAAAACTATTGAAATACAAGAAGATACACCAGAATCTAAACTAATCAACTTATTGCTTAATGGATATCCCTACATACTGTAATAGCATTTCAAGACCCAGAATTCAGCATTTTCTTGGCAGCATAAGTAATTTTCCCTTTTGTCTCGTTTTCTTTGGAGAGCAGACTGGTAGTCAGGTATGCATCAAGGTCTCAGACACAAAACTACAACAACACCCTGCTCTAGTATGCCCTTGAAATGAGCCACTTAACCACGGCTATGGAAAGAAAACATTTCACAGTTTTGACTAGACGGTATGTTTGCAGTTTGAACGACGAATTGTGAAGCTTAGGTGCTTTTTGCTCCGTTGTTTTTGTTTGTATAAACTGAGGTCTCTCGGTTCTTGTTTCAGCAGAGGTTGAATCTAGTTAAAACATCCAGTGACATAGACAAATCCCATCATGCACTTGTATTTGAAAGTGACGGAACGCGTGTCGCCGGAGCACGGTTGTTTATGGTAATGTTGGCGCATTATAGGTGCTCTGAGACTAAGTAACAGCACACTGAATTGTGGGATTTCGGTGACCCAATTACTTCGTTGCGCTGTGGGCGCCGAAGTAACTCAATATTATATGCTCAAGCAAACCAGGAGGAGAAAAAAAAAAAATCTATAAATCACATTCCAGTGCATTTTGCATAAACCCACACTTTTCTAATAGAATATGTATGAGAGTCTAGCTCCATTGGAAAATGAAACCTGCATCTAATCGTCTGCCCAAGTTATTTCCTGCTTCAATATTAGCCAGCTTCTTATCTAGTCCAAGGCCTGGCGTGAGAGGATATGCTCTGCTTTCCCTCACTCTTTTTCTTTTCTTTCGCCCACTCTTTCGCTCTTATTTTTCCCTGTATTCCTCTCGCTCACTCTCTCCCTTGATCTCTCTCCTTCTGTCTTTCTTCCATCTCATTCCCTCTTTCTGTCCTCCATCTGGCTCTATACCATCAGATCTGAGAGGAAAGAGAAAAGGCATGAGCTCCTGAAAACCTCCTGTGAGGCACAATCTGCTCAGTTCCTGTTATGAAGTGACCAGTTTAGACCATCTTGAATTTCCAGACTGGTCTAGACAGTTTTTTTGTTGGTTAGCAGTGTTTGATGCTGGTCTAGAACAGCATGAGATTTGTTTTGTGAAGCTGGCTGATGAAGAATATCTTGCTAGTTAAGCCACAATAGTAAAATATATATATATATATATCACAAAATAAAATTCGAGTAAATACTATTCTTCGAAAGCAGCACAACTGCTATCTACACTAATTATTCTTGAGCACCATTATCAGCATATTAAAATGATTTTTGAAGGATCACGTGACACTAAAGACTAGTAATGATACTGGAAATTCAACGTCGCCATCACAGGAGTAAATAACATTTTAAAATAAATTAAATTAGAAAATAATTATTTTAAACTCTTTTAAATTAGTAAACATAACAGACTTCTTTGAAGCATAGTCTATATATAGTACTAACCTGCATTGATAATATACCTTCAATATGTCATGTGGAATCCTAATCTATCTGCATTTTGTACAGTCTTAGATGAAAAGCTATGTTTGCATTCACATATTATGAGAAAAAGGGCACACTAAAACAAATTAAATTTTATTGATTATTTCAGAGCTTGCACGCGGAAAGCAAAATGGCGTCGGAGTAAAGCGGTTCAGAGCAGAAGTGATGTTCTGTTGATTTATGGTCCCTTCATAATGATAAGTGAAGGTGCTTGTGTATGGTTTTGCTGACAGCAGTGGATTACTTATGGAGTGAAAACTGCTGTGGATTTTTCCCTCAGAGGCCCTCTCTCTGGGAGGCTGTATATTATGGCTTAAGCCATTGTCCAGATTCTCACCTAAATCTCAGTGTCCCCTCTTTTCTTTTAGGGGTTTTCCATTTAATTTAAATACATATTTCAGTTCCATCTGACATTTACGTTTTTTTGGAATCAAAGGCGAACGGAACATCATTTTACCATTTGACCTCACATTATAGGCTATATCATATTGTGTTATGTGTGGTCCTCGTATTATTAAACGAAAGCTTACGGTAGGTGATTAAGTGTTTAATTTGTGTAGAACTTTTTCATAACGCAGCGTCATAAAGGAGTCCTGCATCTCTAGCGTTTACAACAATGCCTGTTTTGTGTTCGGCTAACTTTGATCTCATTCTTTCAGGGATGATGGAGAGGTTACTGTTGGTGTTTTATGCTTTGTGTTGCAGTGGTTTGCCATTTGACACCCTAACAGAGGGAGATGCTTTTCATAGAGAGCCCACTATTCCCTAATTAATTCCCATGAGGCTTCCATGGTCGGCAGTAGCGGTGCAAGAATAGAGAAAGAGAGAGAAAATGTGTTCCCTCAGTTTCATTTAATTGCTTTTCTAAGCGTGTTTAAGTGACGGGGAAGTGTCAGTCTGGACCTGTGTTTATTAAAGTGCATCCAAAAGTTTAAATAAGGTCGTCATTTACTCACTGTCATGTTTTCGCAAACCTGTATGACTTTCTTAATTCCTGTGAACATTTTCACAGGAGGAATAAGTCATATAACATGAGGCTGAGCGAATTATAACAGGATATTTTTTTTTTTGGTTAAGTATTCCTTTAAGATGCAGATCGAGGCTGATTTTTAGTTTGATCTCTTGGCAGCATGTACTGTAGATCACATCACTAGACAGATCTGCAGCTCAGAAAGACTCACAAATATTCAGTGCATAAGGAAACATTGGTTGAAAACCTTAATCAGTCTTGTTTCAGCATCATCAAAACAACATAAACTTACCTAAATAAACATAAGTTGTGAAAATGTAATATTTGTTTTTAGAGAATTTATCTTGAGCTTTATTTCATACCCCTTTAGCATTGCTTTTCCTCGTTGTGTTAAGCATAAACCTCAATAAATGTATTCAGATTTATGTATAAAACGCCAATGGGATAAGGAAAATAAATATACTCAAGATGTATTCTCTGGAAACAAATCTTACATCTTCACACAGTTGTTTAAAAAATAAATAATGAAATAAATACAAAAATCCTATCTTTTTCACTTTAAATTCCAATTGACATCAAGTATGTTGATTAACCCTAAGTATAAAGTTTTAATAATCTTTCAACTGTAACGATAATGACACAGGAACAATATTGCTAAAATTGAATTCAGAATATTTTTTATATAGGTGTGCATTGATGTGGATGCTAATATACTGTAGTTATCATTATTTATCTTTATAGTTACTGTTTTTGGAAGCAAATAGCATTCATTTTGATGCCATGTCGACTTCAAAGCACACTTGTGATCACGTATATTACCCGTTAACGTATAGGAGTGATTATCTATTTATTTACGACTTTTAAATGGATTTAGTGAGGTCAAATAAACAACGTGACATGTTTCTTTTGTTCCACATCCTGTATTTTATGAGTTGTGGTCTGAACCCGTTTGTCTGGTCTTCATCCCGGGCTCAAGGCTGAGAGCGCGCAGCCTGTCAGAATGATGAGTGTGTCTAATTGAGACGGAGCACTGCTGGCGGAGCCGAGGGATTGACAGTTAATCACAGCCGCGTTAAACTCTTCAGCACACCAAGAACGCCTCCTTCTGCGCCGACTCGTCTCTTTCCTGCTCACCTCCGCACCCCACGATCCACGGCTGCCGCTATCTGCGCAAGATTTATGTCATCTTCGCGACAGCTCATTTCTGGCATCCATCCATCAGGGTATAAAAGCCCCTCCGGTGGCGTTTTGGATACCAGCCCGCATGCTCAAACCACGTCAGTGCCAGAAACAGACACGCCGGCTTTGCATCTCGCGTACACACCCACTCTTTAAAAGCCTTCAACCGCTCCTTTGGTTCGCTATTATCAAATGTGCCAAAAATAGAAAATAAATCACTGCGTGCAATGGTTCAGTTTCTGCAGGACACTTTTAAACCCCCTAAAATGCCACCTACCTTATGCTGGAATGCTTTTCTGAGTCTTGGAAGGATTATTATTGTGGGTGAATGACAGCTCTATGGTTGAAGAGGTCTGGTTTTAATTGCTGACTGAAAACTAGGGAGACAGAAACGGCGAGCGCACTAAAACTACTTTTAAATGATGTGTGCTTGCACTCTTTGTCATTTTATTTGCTTTCTCAGAGGCATAGGCGAGAGAGGAAACAGCAGCCGGCTGTGTTAAAGGCTGCTTCTTGTTGAATGCCTTATTACGCTGATTTATCACTATCGATTTTAATTCCGCCAATAGTTGCCTCAAGCTACATAATTAAAATACTGCATTGCTGAGCCTCCGCGGAGTCCCTCAAGACTGCAGATAACTTGTAAATTTGTGGTTTTTTTCCCTTCAATAAATAATGCCTAGTGTGCATTCACAGGCCTGAAAGGGCAAAAAAGGGCTGGCCACTGGACTGGAACCGTGGGTTAGTTTTACCGGTGCTTGGTGCAGTGAAACATGTCCCATGACTTCAGGACCCGGAGCTTATATTTAGCATCTGGAGTGTCAGCGGTGCTGTTGATGTCAGCCCAGATTTCGACCATCCTTTTGCTTCCGGGCCCCAAGGGCTAAAGGAAAGGTGCTCCGGGGAGCCCACTGTCAGAGCGCGGATGTGAGAGGGTCAGCAAAAAAAAAAAAAAAAGTTCCTATCTAGTTACACTTAGTTCTGGCACACTCCCTGCAGTGCTGTTGCCCTCATGGGTCTGAATGAACAGCTGCTCCAAATAGGGAAAATGAAACTGGGGAGTCTGCAAACGGTAACAAAGCTGTGCCGCTTTTCGAATCTGGCCCTCACTTACTACAGTGCTACAGAAGCAAAACGAGACCATCTGAGCTGTCATTTAAACGTGAAGCTTGTTGTTTCCGCACCAAGATAGAATTGTGCAAACATGACTGGTTTCGTGAAAACTCCATCTCCATCACTTGGCTGAAGTCGATATTAGAATTCAAAAACCATAACGCTTTCAGACTTTCTGCTATAATGGTAGTAGCAGGTTTCAAACATTTCTGTATTTGTATGCATGGGCGAAGAGCATCAATGGTTTCTATGTACTTGTTTTTTTCCTTTCTTTTACTAATTTTTATTGAATCTATTTAAATGGTAAATTTACATAATTGGACAATTAAAATTTATGAATACATATTAGCCAAGGAGCTTACTGCGCAACGTTTAAATATTTGCCTAGTGCTTGCTGAAGCAGTTGCAGTGCGCTTTAGAAACCTGCACCTTCCCCAGCTCCACCTGTGTGGATCTGATTTCATGTATATTATACAAAGAAGTACTGTATTTCCTACATGCTCACAGCAGCATTAGGGGTGTGAACCTACACTGGTCTCACGGTTCAGTTCGATTACGATTATTATGTCGTCGATTCGGTTCAATACAATATCTCAATGCATCACAATGCATTGATGATGTAATGCATAATCAATGTTCAATTTTAATTCACATGTATATCATTTTTTTAATAAACACAAACAGTCAGATATATGAACTACAACTTTAATTTTACCTTCTCAATGAAAACACACTTCTTGAACAAATGTATAAACATGAAATTATAATTCATAAACCAAAATAGCATTTAGAGGAGCAATGAGAGACACTGTCGGATTGCTGTCTTCTGACATCAGTTATCATCTTGTGATTTCTCAAGTCAAGACATTGCTGTTTGACTTTCAGACAGTGGCTCACTGTGGTGCTGTGATGGAGGAATGTTGATATTTGGCGTATTTTGGCACGCCAAAATACCACTTTAAGCGCGCGCTGCGATGCCAGATTCACTGTATGAGCGCGAAGCATTTTACGTGAGGGAATGTTCTGAATAGAGCTGCAGCGATCATCTTCGACACATTATCTGTCACAAGCACTACATCTTTATCTGATACCTGCCATTCCTAGATAACCTGAGACAGTAGCTCGGTTCATAAAAGCCGAAATGTGCCCAGATGTTGGCTTTTAAAGTAGTTTGTAGCATTTTTAATTACTCGCACTCGAGATCCGCCTCCCTCACGACGGTTTCACACTGCACGATTGAATGGGTTACGCTTTGAGATCCAAGACAAATTTCGGAAAGAATTCCAACAATAAAGTGTATTTGGATTGAATAATTGAATTGAAAAACTCATCTTAAGGCTAACAGATGTCTCTAGCTTTATTCATTTAACAGACCTTTGAGGTTTGGGCAAAAACTCGTGTAAATTGTGTGATTTTGTGCATTTTATTCTTGTATAAGGTGAGTGTGAAACACGAAACACATCAATTACACAATTATATGGTAAAATGTACTTACTTTTCATGTTAATCGGGTCAGTTTGGATCAAGAACAACGCACTTTCAACGTCATTTTAATTCAGCGTAAGCAGCGCAGCAAAAATAGACTATCGTGGCAATGCCGCTCCTGCTCTGCGCTGCACCTGCGTGCCGTGTGAAAGCTCTCATCCGTTAACATGGGCGCCAAAACAAAAAAAAACACTGTGTACTGATGCCCTGCGTAAGCGTGCAGTGTGAAACCGGCGTGAGCCATTGTATTCTACTGTGACAAAACATGTATGTGTATGTGTGTATGACATCAGAAAAGCATCAGTACGTTATAATCGGTTATGGTCTGTTACTGAACTGATACCGAATCGTCCTGGTCTGCATCGCGATGCATCGTAGAAACAATTAATTTTGACACCCCTAAGCAGCATGTCTATACAGGTATATTGGCAGTAGCAAGTCGCAGCAGCGTATAAGATCTTCTCCACCCAGACAACTTTAGACACACTTTAGCATTGTCATATACAGCATGTTACTGTGCTAAACTCTCTGAGAGTAGATAGAATACTCTTAAGGTACTGAAATCGCTAGAGAAAACGATGGTATTTGTATTGGCTGAAGCATTCAGTTTTCTTTATTCTTTTATTAGATCTGATAAAGGAGGTTGTTTGGTAATTGAATACAGGGGCTGGGGACGTACAAAACACTAATGTCCCTCAGACAGGGCGTGGACTGTGAGTCGTACACAACAGCCTCACATGTGTCCCCCTCCCCTCGAACGCTGGCTGGCTGGAGGACGTTTCGAAAGGTCACCGCGGATAGAGCGTTTCGGCGAAGCATGTTTTTCCCCAGCGCCTTTGGCCATAGAGGCAGCGGCTCCTGATACGGGCTTATCTCCACCCAGCTCCAGAGGGCACTGGCTACACTCGGTCCAGCCACGCTTCAGCTGTTATTTACTCCTTATCGTGGATGTTAGTTTGTTTTGTCTTCCCTCACTCCATTTCTTTCTCCTCTAGCCTGTTGGAGAAGTTACCCTCTCTTTCTCCACCTCACCTGGAGCTCTCTGTATGTGTTTTCTCGTCCCTTGAGAGGCCGCGGTAATTGCGGCCCACCCCTCTTATTGCCAGTTAAAGAGCTGGAGCTCTGCCAGTGGCTCCACCTGTGAAGCAGCGCGTTGTTTGGTTAAGGAGCTTTTGTTTGTCTCGAGAGGAACCGAGGGGCTGAATAGGGAATATATAAGGATTTTAGCTGACTCCCTTTGAGGTGATACTTTGCAAGTAAAGTCTTCATTATGTTATTGTTTGTTCTCAAGCAGGAAATTCATTTTTAATTTTCTGCTAACAGTTTAATAAAGGAAAACCGTGCCAAACACATTTCATATTTGCTCCAAGATGTTTGCCTGGTTATGTTAAAGGACAAACAGCAATTAATTATTTTTTAATAATTTACAATAGGATAACAGTTAGATAATCTGAGGATCTTTCACAGAGGAAAAGTTGCACAATAGAACAAACTGTTTGGGGTTTTTTTGACAATTTTTTTTTATGATTTTATTCTTAAACCATGGTAGTGACTGTCCTTCAAAGTCATCAAATACAGTTTTTGCTTACTTTTTATGATATTTATGCAAGTAATAATACTGAGCATTGTTTTATCCACCCATCCATATTAATAGCTTATTTAATGTAATTATACAATGCAGTTCATTATTTGAGCTTTTTTTGACCAGGCAAGTCAGGTAAAAATAAGATCCTTATTTGCAAGTATACTGCCATTTACTTATTTATTTATTTATTTATTTATTTTAGTCACAGAAATTTATTATTGTAGCTATATTCGATAATTAATCAGGCAATTTTTAGGCAATTAATCAATAATTAAAAAGTATTTACTTAATAAATACATAGTTTTTCTTTAAAAATCTTTAAATATTTAGTAAATAAAGTTAATCAATAAATAAATATATACAGTATTTATTCACAAAAGATATTTATTATTTTAGTGCTTATTATGTCACTTAAGCATATGATTCTTATTTATGGATATTCGCCACTATTTATTGATTTAATTCTATTATTTAGTTTGTAAGTGAATGTTATAGTTGTCAAATAAAATTTAAAATGTATTTTTTCCTTAAAAACAAGTTCCCTATTTACAAGGATGTGCTCAATGTGAAGTTAAAAAAAGGATAATAATAAAAGATGGGAATAATTTGATCATTTTGATAATTCAAATGGGAAAAATGTAATATCTATATGTGGTTATTGTAATGGCAATTAGTTAAATGCCTTTCCAGCATTAAAGACGCTTAATGGCATTAAACACATTTTATTAATCTCATTAGCAGTGAGTCAGTGTTGGCAGCCGCAGCCTACCCATCTCTACCCACCCATTAAACTAGTTATTTATAACCGAGTTGGTGGAGGGATCTCAGAAGAATTGTTGCAGGAATGAGCTAAACGGCTTACATAGGAGCTCACTTATGTTTTGGGAGTTGAATGAACAAAATCTTCACCCAAAATAAATACAAAAGGAACAGGAAGAGACGAGACAAGCCGACAGAAACAAGACAAGGTATCAAGAAATGTAATTATTAACAAACCGGAGCACAGGACAGGTGTGTAGATGTCTAGCGATCTAAAGAGTTGAGCAAAGAGAGAGATGGGAAGTGTGAATACAGATTAGGTCACACTTTTGGTGATGTCACACCCAGGAGTAAAAATCCTGTCATGGGGCGATGCGCTGACTTTCACGGTAGAGAAAGAAAATGGATTTTTGCAACTGAGAAGGTTTCACACCGTTAACAGCAGCTTTTAGGTCTTTCTTTATTACTACACATGCTGTGTGCGTTCCTGCTCTACACACTCGAGGCAGTTGTAATGCCAAACACACTCTCTGCTGTCGAAATAGATACCATTCGATAATACTAATAAAAGCGTTTAAAATTGGCTTCTGTGTAACTGGCTGCATTTTCCCTTGAAAACAGCCTTAGGTCACAGATTTATTTTTTACATGTTTTTACAAGTCCTCGAGAGCAGGGAGTTGAGGTTTGTTGTGAAGACAGAGTTTGTTACAAATTGTGCGTGACAATTGGAATTGTATTGCTAGTGATTAATGAATTTCATATTTGGCCTATTGGGGTCATTCCGAGAAATGGCTTTCTCATATTTTCATGCTCAGTGTACCACTACATTAAGAGGACCTGTGGTAATTGCATTTCGATACAAAAACTTTAACCGATTAATGAATGCTAATGAAATGTTTCCACGTTGAACTAATGAGACAATTAATTTGATGACAGAAAGGCGTCATTTCGTGAAATTTATGATGGAACATATTAGCAGGGTCACTTGCATTGTGATTGCCAATAAATTTTGATGCACATGATGTCAAATCAGTTTGCGACGCGTGAACAGTGTTTTGCATGTACTGCTTTTTAAAAGCTGAAATTGATATTGTTGGTAATATGTATTCGACACATTTTAAATTTAACTGAACTAAAAGTTTTAGCTTGAATGCCTTCTGTTTTTGCTGTCGGTAGTCATGCTATAAAACTTTCCCAAATATAAAAGAGACAGTAATTGTGAGTAATAGTCACCACAAGCTATACTTGTTGTTTTTTTAACGTGTTGTGTTTTTAAATGCACTGTTTGTCATTTCAAAAAACCTGTTTGAAATGATGAAGGAATGTGATTACACAACAGGGTTTAAAATATTCATTTGAGATGAAATATTCATTTGTGTGTGTTAATTCCAGCACACATTCGCGCATAGTAATTGTGTCTTTAGGGGGAAAGACATCAGTGAATGTCAGCTGCATGGAAATGACATGAGACACAATCTTCCTGATTTCTTTAGCAGCAGAATATGGATGATGCGTTGCAATTTGAATCTTTTTTACAGAATAATACAGACAGGAAATGATTCAAAAGACAACACATCCATCACTTTAGAGAATATGCCTTGATTAATTGCTTTATATGTTTGTACACCTCCCTTTGCTGTCTGCGTTTAAAAAGCATTCCCTTTTATGTGTGTGTGAAAAAAGAAGGCCAAGGTAGAACGCCTTAAATCCCAGCTGACCTTTTGAGAAAGGCTGAGAGACATGGGAAGAAATGAGCATCGAGGCTATAAGGACAGGAGGGGCCTTAAACAATTTTAGGAAGAGAGATGCGAGCATGACTGCTTCTGAAATTGAAGTGGGAAGAGCACCTATTGATTCGACTATATTCAGCATTGCAGCCCTTCACCTCTCTTTTTTATTCTCAAACACGCCTTTGAAGCCTCTTGATGTCAGAGGCGAACAAAGCCACACTGATGGGGTCAAATGAAGAAAAAAAAAAAGCTCTTAAAAGTTCTGAGAAACGGGAAAACAAAAAATGGACTGTAGTGCTTTCTGTGAGTTTTCAAAGTCATTAAATGGACAAACCCAGCACATATCTGATAATACATTATCCTAGCATGACAAGAAGTTAGTTTTAAACACGTTCAGCTTTTGTATAGAACACACAAAAACACCTTTTTTTGAGAAATGTAAATACTAATATGTAAGCTGCTTAGGGGTAAATAAAATACAATGATCAGAAGAAGGTACCGTTTAGTGTTTGTATCTTAGTATGATGCTCTAATGTCTTCCTACAGGTTTTCTGTTTTCACGTTTTTGCAAAGTATTGTGTTGACTGCATGTAAACCATGTTATCAACATTACAGCTGGAAGAGGAACAAATGTTTAATTTAGCTTTGTTTAGTTTAAGTTGTCATTGTGTTTTTTGAATGTTTATTTCAAGAACATTTACCCAAAATTGATCCCAAATTAGTCTTTTGTTATTTTATTTATATTTTAGTATTACCATTTGTGTTTATGGAACATTTCTTTCCATGAAATGTATACATATTCCATCTCATCAACTAGCTAGTCCTTTTTTTAGTTTGGTTTATTGTTTATGGAATATTCTTTTCCAGAAAGGCATGAATTAGGCTTTAAACTCTACAGACATCCACCTAAATCTCAGGTTGCAAATCAGATGGGTTGCAAAAATGTGCAAAACTCATATAAAATGAATAACCGAAACATGTCATATAATATTTAGTTTGACCTCCTGGGTGAGACAAAATTATGATGGTTTGAAGTCATATCTACCTTATTCATGCAAACTAGCAGGTGCCTATAACCCAGGTCTGCCCCTGCTTCTCAGACTTTTCATCTCTTCTTTTCCGTTTCTAATAATCTTATTGTTTTTCATTTCTCCTTTATCTACCCTGCCTTCCTATTTTTTTCTCTCTCATCCCTCTGACTGTTTCAGGTCACAACTTTCCAGTCTACGGTAACTTTTTTGATTGCATCTTTCAGCCTTTCTCTCGTCCACCTCCGTGCTGTCCTTGGTCTTTTCTTGACTCACTCTCTCCCTTCTCTCCTCCTGTTTTGTCTGTGATAGCATCTCAGTTAGCTGGCGAGTGGCTGTTTTCCTGCAGCGCACCGTTTGAATGACGATGGGCTCAATCACTCCAAATCTCGTTATGTATGTTCCCGCGCCCTTGGGAGGGTTAGCAGCGAATAGATGGGACTTTATCAGATTTCACCAGCCTAGGAGGCATAATTCACCAAAGGTCACCTTATGTTTGATATTTCTGGTTTATGTGAACAGTATGTCTGTGCCGGTGTGTAACGGTGGCTTTACGATGAGGTGAATAGTCAAAGGTTAACCGGTGAAGAGACTCAGTGTAAATATCAAAAAGGCAAAAGGGACATCTGACCTTATTGAATGGTTCAGCAAAAGGTTCTTTGCTCTTCTTGGAAGAGTTTACATTTAAAATTCTAAGGCAAAAAAAAGGGGTCTTGTTTTGGTACAATACTTAGTGTTTTTCAGCCTTGGTTTGTTTTATACACTGTGTGTTGCTTCTTATATCTGGCATTGCATCTGCTATCATTCCAATGCTAATCCACTTTTTAAAAAAAGAAAAAAGAAAAGAAATGGTTGAGGGACAAAAATAGCTGCGAAGGTTCGAAGTTCATCATTCATAATAGAGGAAGAGGACGAGGCTCTCTCGGATTGACGCTGACTGACAGTGATTAGGATGACTCTAACCTAGAGTCATGCTAGATAATAAAACTTTGGGTCATTTTCAAGGATATCATTGAATATGTATGATCTCTAATGCACAGAATGATGTATGTTGTCTGTCTCTAATAAAACGAGGAGCTCGATCCATTACTGCTGATTCCCTAGACTTAGTTAAAAACACTGTGGAAAGGTTTTATGAATGCCACAAATTGCTGTGAGCTGTGGAAACATCTTTACAAGAGCATTTTATTGACTGCTCTTGAGAGTAGTTTTGTAACACAATTAACCTTTGAACAATCACCAGAAACATTTTCTTTTGGAGAGATAAGGCAGAATTGGTTTACTTAATTACAGCTCCACTGAACATTTCTCGCAGAGAACATTTTATAAAACAAATTACCTCAGCTTGAATTATTTTTCTCATGTTTTCAGCTGAGGTTGACACCTTTATTTTAGAACCTGCATTTGACAGTAAACAACATCTAGTTTTAGGTCGAAGGAACTTAATGACAGTAATAAACACAGTAGGGGACAAAACCTGATCGTGAGGCGTTTGGAGTACTGTATCTATTGTTGTTAGAAGATTTCTCAAGAGCAAAAGTCGTAGAAATATTTTGGGTTTAAAATGATGTTTCTCTGAAATGTTGAAGCTGCCTGATTTGCACATGGGTGAAGATTTATAATACAATTACAGGAGGTCCGAGACTGTCGGTGGTATTCTCTTAGGAATAAAATTCATCATTTTATTTTATTAGAAAAAGCATACTCATTTTATATTTTCTTACAAATATCTTGCACACAAAATGTATACAGTGTAATAATTAAATAAATAAATGAATAAATATATACTAAAAATGAATACATATTTCTAATGGTTTCCTATTTCTAATGTCTATTGTTTGTTTGTTTTTTAATTATCATTAATGTAATGTTTACTATGTATTTGTTGCCTTATTTATTTAATTGTTTTTGGAGGGGATTTTTTGTGAGTGATGCTATAAACTTAATAGTGAAGGTCTAAAACAATAGAAAAGCAATTTCAAAATTACAGCCATAATTAATAATCATAAATAAAAAGGACCACATTTAGTTCAGCATTTAGTGCAAATATATACCCAGCCAGCTGATTATGACCATTTAAACTTATATATATATATATATATATATATATATGTAATAATTTAATTTATTTAATTTATAATTTAAACTAAGTATATAATAGAAAAATATTAACTTCACAATTCTCCTTCAGTACAGTCGCCCCTTATTGTTAAGTCCCTTAATGTAAACACATTTTTTGTTGTTTTTACAAACCGAGGAACATGCCAAAATGATTTTCTGTGTGCCACAGATGCTGTCGATAAAGCTTGTTGTTATCCTGAAATATTCCCTTAATGCTCCCGGTTTAAGGGAAATTAAATATTGTACAATCAACATTCTAGTCCTCTGGGAGAAATTGTAGCAGCTGCCCTGGCTTTCTGAGGTTTCAGGCTGGCTCTGGGTGATTGGATTCTGATCTGAGGCAGGAGAAGAAGATAGCGAGAAGCAAAATGTCAGCACCAATATATTGTGTTCTGTAGCCCACTCTCACCTGTAAGACAGAGAAGAACAGGGTGCCAGCGCACTCAGATGGGTTCTGGGGACTCTGGCTGAGATATATGGTCAGCTCTGTTGTTTGGGCTCAGATTCGCTATGAAATGATGAAGCACTGACTCTCCACTGTGAATTCAATCAGCGTCTCCTTCAGAGAGTTCTGGAGTGGGCTCTCAAATGTCACCATGTGTTTTCTTCTGTTTTACTCTAAGCTTTTTTGGATGCACTGTAATAACAGACTGTGAATACATTTGAATACATATCTATCTGTCTGGTTCTGATTCATATACGTTTATGTAAGGGCTGCACATATCTAGAATTTTTTGCAAATTGATAGACTGACAGACTGTCAATGTGTGAATTAGTAGCATTGTTAGGCCAGTAGGTGGCAGCAAGCAATGAGCGAATCATTGAATCGTTCAACCTAAAGACTCGTTAGAAGAATGTGTGAGTGTAATAAACGCCAAAATGAGACATATGGTTATGTCATAAATGTTTCCACCCCTGCGGTCACAGTACAAATATACTATTAAAATTGCATACGCTCTTAAAAATGAAGGTGCTTCATGATGCTATAAGAAATTTTTGGGAAGAAGTGTTCTGTTTCACAAAAGGTTCTTAGTGGCGAAACTTTGTCTGAATGGTTCTTTGTGGGTCCAAAAATGGTTCTGATATGTTTTTATGGTATGATTTTAATCACCATTATTTTTAAGAATGTAACACAATGAAATTGAACAAGCTCATCGTTGATTTATTTTCAGAATTGGAAATCTGTGCAAAGGATTGTGGGTGATTGAAGGATACACGACAATCATTCAAAATGAAGAATGCGAAGCATAAACATCCTTTGACAAAACTTTATGATTTGGCATGTGTCCTTCCATTTGAGAAGCACGTACTGATTCATTCAGTAGCGAGCGAGTAAATCATGGAATCATTCATTAAATCCCTTTTTTTTTTTTCAAGATTCAGTCGGGAACAAAACTACCAAGAGTTGCACCAACTGTAGACGCACAGCAGTGTATTTATTTAGTAAAATGTCAGCAGTGGTGCGTTAAAATACATGTTACTCAATATTTACTTGTTCCTTAAACTGTTGTATAAAGGCATGATCAGTTTTAACCGTTATCAGAAAAAAGGGTGTGTTTAGAATTTAGTGCAATCTCTTAAACGTCTCAAGTTCAATTTGAAAAATAATACATCTCCAAGCCTTGCATCTCATGGTTTTAAATGCAAAAAACACATTCTGTGTGACTGGCACTTCAAGAACAGCATTCTATATGCAGCAAATCCCTTTAAAGAGCCATATTCCTCAGTTCATGGATTGCAAATTCATCCTGATGGCAAAGCAACAATAAGCTGACCAATTGCAGATATGAGACCAGCACTCAAAGCACTTCTATTCACAGTAGAAAGATGAGGTTTTGAAACCAGTCATATACAGTAAAAAAAATAATGGATTTACTGTTCAAATTAGATAAAGGTTCTAACAGTATTTGCTTCCAGTGTTGGCTTGACAGATTATTTATTAGCTAGCCACTTGTATATTGTACACCCCTAATACCTATTTTCCATATATCTGCCAGCAATTTTGCGACATCAGTATCGAGGGCTTTAATTAGCCATTTCATCAAAGTCATCAGCTTTACCTTCATGGGCTTGAGAAAACAGTACCTCATGAACTTCACGATTCCTTGCTTACAGTGACCCTCAACAGCCCCTCTGTGGGTTGAGGTGCATGTTTAATATAGCTCTAAAGCACTCTTTATCGATAGATTTAGCCATCTACCCTTCTTTTCCATCCTTCGCTTCTTCCTTGTGATGTGCTCTTCAGATGTCTCTTGAGTGCAATATGAAGAAGCCTTGAGGAAATCTAATTAACCAGAATGCCTTGAGAGAGCAGGGCTTTTCACTCACTTGTACACCCAGAGATACACAAATCACGGGCTGTCCTAAGAATAGGGTACCTTGGAGAGGGCCTGGTTTCATAGAGCCATTAGCTATTAGTTATCCTTTTCCAAATTTCTTAAGGTTTGTGTCTGTGCAGTGTGCGCGTGAATTTAGAGTAAACAAATTTTCTTTTTCTGTGGCAAATTATTCTTGAAATATCATTTGAATGCTACCTGATTTGATATTTAATACAATTGCATTCATTTTTAGTGGTGCTTACATTGTGGCCAGTACGAGCTGTTATTATTCAGAAAGAGTCATGAGGTAAGAATTAAGAGCCGTACAGCTCTTCACAGTGCCACAGACTGATTTCTGCATGTCAGGTGTCATTAAATTTTATCTCTACTGTAAGGCATCTTATTGTGCTAGGTACTATAGTTCATAACTGTTAACCTTCATCTGAAGAAGTAGTTTTTTTCTTTTCATGAAGGTTTCTTCCCCCCTTCTCTGTGAGCTCTGTCAGACCATATAAAACTCCTTTGATACCAAGGCAACAAGGACAGTCTGAACCTGTCTCGTATTTTCGAGTGAATCAACACAAAGACCTTGGCATAGAGTGATGGTTGTCTTCTAGACGCAGGGGCGCAAGGCAGGGTTTTGTTCGGTAAGCAGACGAGCACTTGAAGGGTGTTTAGGTTGGTATGTCCTGATTAGAGAGGACAGAAAAACCGTGGTTAAAGTTTCTTTCTCTTGTGTGTGTATATAAATGGTTCATCTGTAGTTATTCACTCAGTCTCACCTTGCAGATGGAGCCCCTAACCCCAGCGTCCCACTGTCCTCTGTGTGTAAATGCCATGTCATGCTGATTAATAACAAGCAAGCCGAATGTTCTCTTGTGTGCTTCTATGAGAAATTGTTCAATTAAGGGTATGTTTGACTGTATAAAATATTTAGAAATGAAACTTATATATATATAATTATTTCCTTTTGTACACATGTATTATGTAGAGGTAGTTAATATATCTAGGACCTACATGGAAAAACTTGTGAGAAACTAGTGAGACAATATATACAGTGGGTACGGAAAGTATTCAGACCCCCTTAAATTTTTCACTCTTTGTTATATTGTAGCCATTTGCTAAAATCATTTAAGTTTATTTTATTCCTCATTAATGTACACACAGCCCCCCATATTGACAGAAAAAAACATTTCTTCTGATCATCCTTGAGATGGTTCTACACCTTCATTTGAGTCCAGCTGTGTTTGATTGGACTTGACTAGGAAAGCCACACACCTGTCTATATAAGATCTTACAGCTCACAATGCATGTCAGAGCAAATGGGAATCATGAGGTCAAGAAAATGCCTGAAGAGTTCAGAGACTGAATTGTGGCAAGGCACAGATCTGTCCAAGTTTACAAAAAAATGCTGCTGCACTTAAGGTTTCTAAGAGCACAGTGGCCTCCATAATCTTTAAATGGAAGACGTTTGGGACGAGCAGAACCCTTCCTAGAGCTAGCCATCCAGCCAAACTGAGCTATCGGGGGAGAAGAGCCTTGGTGAGAGAGGGAAAGAAGAACCCAAACATCACTGTGGCTGAGCTCCAGAGATGCAGTCAGGAGATGGAAGAAAGTTGTAGAAAGTCAACCTTCACTGCAGCCCTGCACCAGTTGGGGCTTTATGGCAGAGTGGCTTGATGGAAGCCTCTGCATGGAGTTTGGTAAAAAAAAAAACACCTGAAGGACTCCTAGATGGTGAGAAATAAGATTCTCTGGTCTGATGAGACCAAGATAGAACTTTTTGGCCTTAATTCTAAGCGTATGTGTGGAGAAACCCAAGCACTGCTCATCACCTGTCCAATACAGATGACCAGACGACTGGTTGCAATCGAGGGAATGAATGCGGCCAAGTACAGGGATATCCTGGATGAAAACCTTCTCCAGAGTGCTCAGGACCTTAGACTAGGCCGAAGGTTTACCCAGCACACAGCTAAAATAACGAAGGAGTGGCTTCACAACAACTCTGTGATTGTTCTTGAATGGCCCAGCCAGAGCCCTGACTTAAACCCAATTGAGCATCTCTGGAGAGACCTAAAAATGGCTGTCCACCAACGTTTACCAACCAACCTGACAGAACTGGAGAGGATCTGCAAGGAGGAATGGCAGAGGATCCCCAAAGGTGTGAAAAACTTGTTGGATCTTTCCCAAAATGACTCCTGGCTGTATTTGATCAAAAGGATGCTTTTACTAAATACTGAGCACACAATACTTAGGACCATGTGATATTTCAGTTTTTCTTTTTTGATAAATCTGCAAAAATGTCAACAATTCTTTGTTTTTCTGTCAATATGGGGTGCTGTGTGTACATTAATGAGGGAAAAAATGAACTTGATGATTTTAGCAAATGGCTGCAATATAACAAAGAGTGGAAAATTTAAGGGGGTCTGAATACTTTCCGTACCCATCCTAGGGAATGGAATGGTTTCCCTAACTGAAGAATCAGCCATAAATATGCCTGTTTTGAGTATTTGTGCCTGTTGCTATACCAACACCTCACAAATTTCAGTCTTTGTACAGAGAAATTTTGCAATTGTCACACTCCGCAGAGACAGAGAGCCTCGAGGCTAAAAAGAGCATGAAAGACATTTTAGTATTCAGTGCTGTGTGTTGTCTCTCTCTCTCTGTGCTCGGTATTGAGAGAGTAATGCCAAAATTGTCATCCTTTGTGAACTCACTGAAGGGAGAGATACTCTGCAGAAAGAGACAAATAGACAAACAAGGGCTTTTGAAAAGTAGGAACGGGAAAACTACACAGAAGTTTCTGAGGAGGCTGTAATACAGCAGATATGCTCCGCAGAGAAGCTGGATATTTATTTCCCCCTCAGTCTCTATTATTCTCTCTGAGCTCAGTGTGTATGTGTCTGTTTCTTTAAGCAGACACGCTCTAATATGCACTAAAGCTCTCCACAAATGTTTGTAGCCACACAAAGACATGAAATGTTTTCTTTTTCTGAGAATATTTCATGTTTTTTCCTTCAGTTCTCTGTTTTATACTATATTTAATGACCGAACGCAGTCAGAGTGACAGCAATGAAATTTCTCTCATCATTTACTCACCCTCATGTCACTCCAAATCTTTGTGACTTTTTTTTTTTTCAGACTTAACGCAAAAGAAGCATTTTGAACAGCATTGTTTCCCATACAACGGGAACATACAACTCCCACAAAGAAAAAAATATACTAAGTCATATGATTGCTTTGCATGAGGAACTGTTTGTAATGTAAGACTATTTGCTTTAATTAGTTGATATTTGAGTGTGTATGCTTGTATTTGATGGCACTGACATTTGGCTGATTCTTTCCTCTTGCTATGTTGTCTTCTTTCTCAAGGCTCCTACATGATGGTCAACTCTTCCCAGCATGCAGCGGGGCAGAGGGCTCAGCTTCTGCTACAAACACTAAGTGAAAACGACACGCACTGCGTGCAGTTCAGCTACTTCCTGTACAGCAGAGACGGCCACAGCCCGGGGGCGCTGCGGGTTTACGTGCGGGTTAATGGTGGGCCGCTTGGCATTCCCGTGTGGAATGTCTCTGGCTCGCGTGGACGACAGTGGCACCAGGTGGAACTGGCAGTCAGCACTTTCTGGCCAAATGAGTACCAGGTGAGTAACATTTTTAATTAGTGACCATGGTTGCACCCTACAGGTCGTTTGTAATTTATTCTTGCTTTCTGACATTGATTGATGTCAGATTTATTACACAGTGTTTTTGGATACTATTTGACGGTAAGCATTTTTTGGAAAGAAAAATGCTCTGAAAATGCTCATCCCCTTTAAAATGACGAGCCCTCTCTGATGAAGTCAGTTTGATGGCTTGGCCATAAGCACGACATTCTTAACCAAGCACTTCCAAATGTCAGTGTTCATTTATGAATGCCTCTACTTTCTACATCCAATCAATTCGCCATAAAAACAAGCCACACCCTTTATTTTCCTCATAAAATATTCTGCTTCTCTCTGAAGTATGTCACAATACGGACATAAAATCGCAAACTTTCAGTTTACGCAGACTTTAACTTGTCTAAGTCGTAACTGGTCCAGAAGGGTCATAAATTTGGTTCGGTATAATCTAAGCTATATAATAGTTGGTCTAAAATGGCTGTTAGCTAGTTTAAACTGGCCATTAGCTTGCCTAATTATGAGGTTCTAGTTGATCCAGGTGAGTCATTGGTTGGTCCAAGCTAGTCTGAACTAGTCATTAGCTATTCTAAGCGAGTCATTAGTAGACTCAGGTTGGTCATCAGTTGGTCTACAACAAAGAGGTCATTAGCTAGTCTAAACTGACTGTAGCTGGTCCAAGAGAGTTATTAATAGGCCCAGATTGGTTTAAATTGGTCATCAGTTCTAAAATGTTGGTCTGACATGTCTATTAGTTGGTACAGTATAAAATGGTCATTACCTTGTCCAGGCTAATCCGTGCTATTTATTTATTTAAGATGGTCATTAGTTGGTTCAAGCTACTTATAATTGATTAGTAAATTAGCATGTCCAGGAGAGTCATTCGGTTTTAGATGCTCGTCGGTTCGTCTAAGATGCTCATTATTTTGTACATGTTTTGTTGGGTTGATGTGTTGAGGCAAGTTGAGGCTAGACTCAACAGGACACTGGCCCTCCAAGATCAAGTTTGATGACCTCTGCTCTGCCCTCAGGTCATCAGTTGCTCTTCAGGAGAGTCATTAGTAGGTCCAAATTGGTCATCATTCGGTCTTATATTCTCTCTATTTTGTACAAACTGCTTATTAGCTAGTTAAACTGGTCATTAGCAGGTCACTAGCATGTCCATGTCAGTTATTAGTTGGTCTAAGCTAGTCTAAACTGATCATTAGCTACAAGCTTGTCAAGAGATTCATTAGTAGGTCCAAGTTGGTTATATATCGGTAAGACATTTATTAGTATAAGAGAGTTATTGGTAGGGTTAAGTTGGCCCAAGCTTGGTCTAACTAATGATCATTAGTTGATTCAAGCTGCATATTAGCTTGTCTAATCTGATAATTAGCATGTCCAAAAAAGTCATTTGGTCTACTCTTTTCATCAGTTGGTCTAAGATGCTCAGTATTTGGTACAAACTTGTCAAGTTGAGTCTGTGTCAAAGTTGGTTGAATGTGATCATTAGTTGCTCTTAGATAGTCTAAGATTAATTTGTTGTATCAAGCTTGTCATTAACTGCTTCAAATTAGCAAACCATCTTGGACCAGTGATAAACAGTCTACCATCTGGTAGTTTAAGGTGAAATGGAACATGCTGGCTGTTTGGCCAGCTATAAACCAGCTAATTCTTCAAATGATAAATGTTTTAGAAATGCTTGAATGTCAGAATTAATTCATCATGTTTTCCTTGAAACTGAAGAGCATACCACAAATTAGCAATGTGACTGACAGCTGTTGTAATCTCAGTGGCAGGCTTAGTAAACATGTTTTCGACTGCCTTCCCATAAAGTTGCTGTGACATAAACATAGTACAGTATATCAGAGCTCTGCCAACAGCAGCATACACAGACATCCCTTTTCCTCACCACAAGGCATTGCACAACCAGTGATGGAGACTACTGTCTTATTAGTCATGCCCCTTGCGTTGTTTAATTAGCATTGATCTTAGCATGAATGTAGGTTAGCGCTGCAGGGCTTAGACAAACCCACAATATAGACCATGTCAATAGCGTTGACACGTCTTACTCAACTAGTAACCTAATTTCCCTACTGTACCATTACGTGGGAGACACAGTCTACCAAATCACTGCTTACAAAATGACAGGCCATTCACGCCCCTCAAGCCAATCGATTGGTGTCAATGGCCGGTCCGTCATTGGGTCACACGCTGCTATAGAGGCGCGAATGGGCAGACACAGGGGGCTTCGTCCATAAATTCAATTTCTTCTTTCTGCAAACTCTGCGCTGCTGTCAGAAAGCAATTAAGTTGAGTAGTGTTCACTTTATCGAGAACTGTCAATCTTTCCAACCTAATTAACTTTCACATGCTGGAGAAAAGATGTGGCCTTCATGTGTAAATAATAGTCCTCCTGATAGTCAACAAGATGTGAAGGTGGAGGGGACATGACAGTAGGGTGAATTTGTTGTGTTTTTGTGTGCCTTCATGGTTGATTCTGTGTTGCTTTGAATTAGTTAGAAAAACCAAGAAATTCTGCTGATTAGCATGAGCCTGTTAGCGTGTGTTGGTAGGATACTGTATCCATCCAGTACAAAAAGCACCTTCCCTAATGTGTTATCATTAAATATATTGTATGTATTTTTTTCTTGCTGAAAAAACAGCGTATGCTGGTTTGGTTTGTTTTGATGGCCATTTAAGCTGGTTTATGCTGTTTCCTTGCTGGTTTATGCTGGTCTTCAAACCAGCTTTTAGACCAGCTTAAACCAGCATCCCAGCTTCAAAACATACCATAATGCTGTTTTATTTTTCAGCAGGGTTACCATTACAGTTTATACGTAGTTATGCATTCCGAACAGCATTCTGACTTACCCAATTACCCAAATTAAGTTTCCAAAACTTTATCAGTAGTTGTAGTTTTCGGCTAATTAGGAGCTTAAATTTCGGTTTCAGTTGTTTAGTAAAAAAATAATAAATAAAATAAATATATAGTCTCTGCTAGTCTCTACTTGTTCTTTTGTTTCATCTGCTATTCACGTTTTTGGTGATTATCTTCTTCAGGATCATTAAAATAAAATTTGTGGGTCTTTTTTTTTTTTTTTAGCTAGAAGCTGATTAGCTAGCCATATGCTAATCTAGTCGGCTTGAGGTAATCGATGTAGCATTTGAATCAGACGCAAACTATTTGTTACATTTAACAAATAATCTTTAATACCGCTTTACCCAGCCCAAGGGGTAACTCAAACTGCGACTATGAGTGTCTGTGGACCCTTTCTCCGAAAGGCAGCTAACACACCTCAGGAAGGCAAAACAGGCCTCTGATTCCATGGCAACTGACTGATAACACTGGTTTATTGCTTGAAGGAATGTGAACAAGCAACTCTGACTAGTTCTCCCTTCTGTGGCCACGAAACATACACTATATGTTTGCTGAATGAACAGATTAGTTGATGGTAATTCTGCTACAGTTACTACTGGCAGCTGATATAAATAATTGCAATTAAACATTTTTAATAGTAATTATTTATATACATTTTCCTTAATGAGCTAATATGCTACATCAAAGACAGTAAGCTGAAAAACGAGCAAAATGTTAATATTTGACCATTTTTAGCTTCCTTTGTGAGGGTTGGAATGTTAACAAATTACTTTGTTATAAGCCCTTCTTGTCTATCGATAACGGTACACTGTAACTCTGTGTTACTCTAATACCAGTAGCCTACAGACATTTAGTCTTTCATCAATAACAGCGAAGTAGTTTGTATGCAGAAAGTTGTTGACCTCTTTCTTCTGTATTTGGGAACCAGTGGCTGAATGACTGCCATAATAGTTTGTGCACCTGATGAGATGATGAGCTTGCTCTTTTTCAGCGTAGTTTTCTCACAGCGGGAGTCAGCACACTAAATCACACTTTGGGCCTGGAAGATGGCAGACTGTCCTGATCAATGGTGAAACTAGAGCTTTGCCACAGTCCCAGCGGGGACCACGCCAAGGCCGGGTTTGCTAAAACCGAGCCAACAAGAGAGATCATTTAAAGCTTGATTCTAACATTTGTTATATTTTGAGGCCATTCAGATGATCTCCAATGGCAACAACACTTCGACCCCTTAGCAGTTGCCCATAATTAAATTCTGCTTATTAATGTGTGCTTAGCTGCTTTGTCTTTATGTCAGTGTCTCCTTCAGATGTCCCGCTGACTTTTTAGCTTTGCTTGCAGTTTTTGTTTTGCACCCTCATATACCTCCTTTTCATTCATTTTCTGCTGCTTCTCAAATCCAGCTGGTGTCATTTTTCAGGGATAGTCTGGGTAAGCAAAAAGACACAGGAATAGTTTGTCTAAAAATGCAAATCCTCATGTCTTTCCAAATCTGTATGCAGTGACTGTCAAGCTCTAGAAGTGACAAAAAAAGCTTCATGAATGTAGTCCATGACTATATTTCAAATCTTCATAAGCCGTGCAATTGGCTTGTGTGAGAAACCAATCAAAATTTAATGCATTATTCACTTACTGAATAGTCACTTATATCCTTGCCTGTCAGGTGCATTAGTCATGTGGCCTATTTTTATGGTGTTTTTTTTGTTCTTTTTGATGCATGACGTCTCTATGGTCAATATGAACTGTTGTTGTTGGGCAAGATTTAAAAGGTTCTACTTTTGTGTTCCACAAAAAGGGAACTATGGGTTTGAAAACAAGGGTCAGTAAATTATCAATTTTATATGTGTGTGATGAACTGTGCTCATCATCTCAAGCTGTGCATTTTCCAAGTCTGAAGGCATGATGAGAGTAAATGGAGCTGTGTGCCTATCCTGGGTTTTTTCCATGGAGTCAAACCCATGAACTGTGAATTTGTCTTTTGTTGAATGTGGTTTATGTACTGCAACTGGTTTTCCTGTATTCAGGAGCAAGAATAAGACCTGAAGTCAGTCCTCTAATTAAGACTTATGTTAGCGACATCTGCTGAGATCCTTTCAACCAAACTGATAGGAGCTAACAGTTGCCTGATGACTCACCACAACAAGGATGAGAACAAATGGAACAAAACAGAGGAAACAGAAAACATTGAAGTCATAAATATAGAATGAACAAAACAAATATCAGGGCTGGATAGTGACTTTTGTGTGCTCGCTAGAAAAAAAAATCTCTGGAAAGCTTCTAAGAAGAGCTCTTTAAGGACAACATGGCTTTTAGCAATGATGTTCAAATGTTATCCAGTGTTTGTAGCAATATCCTACTGTATTTGGCTCATCTATGGGTGATTGCAGTAGATGAAGAGGTCCACTTCTCTTAAGGAAGGGGATGATAAGAGATCAGCAAACTGATCTGAAATCATTAAACTGACTATTTTTCTGAAATGAAATCCATCGTTCATGTTACAAGGCCACCCAGGCTAAATCTTTATTTGGAAGGAGCTAATAGCCTGTAGCCTGTGGAGCTAACTCTGGTTTTGCCTCATAATTAACGGTTTTATACAAAATAATGTTTGTTTCCTTATACAGTAACTGTAATAAACAGATTTAGCTGGTAATTAATTTCTGATAAACAAGCTCACAGGTTGATTATTTTGACAATGTATTGTCCACATTTGTGGCTGCTTATGGACTGAATTGAATTTGTCATAATTATGCTCTTTGATTAAAATAAACACTATTGCTGACCATTCAAGATTGAATTGAGAGTCCCAATTAAATTCCAGTTCATTTCATGGATTGACATTAAGGCATTAGACATGATGAGAAGAAAAATAGTGTAATTTTTGATGTGATTGAACTATACATTTCCGCAAACTGTGCTAGAATAATAATCAGTGTTCACTACTACTAGTACTATCTTTCTTATTCTTCTTCTTAATAATAATAATAATAATAATAATAATGGCCTGTACTAACAACTACTACTACTACTAATAATAATTATTAATATTATTTTATTTGGTATAAAATGAATATATTTATATTTTGCTGTCAATATTATAAAGCTAAAAACAAGTTTTTATTTTGCTTAACTATTTATGGTGCTGTTAATATATATATATATATATATATATATATACATATTCTGAATGCTCAGTTAATTGTTTTGATAGCATTGAACTATGTCAGCTGAGAATGTCTACTTATCAGGGAATAAATAGGCATAATTAGTTCAAAGTAATGATGTCTGTCAGACTAATGAAGCTCCTCTGCTGTGCATTTGAATCAGTGTTGGGTTTTTAGGATCTACGTACACAGCAACAATGGACAGAGTATCTCTATACACGTAAAATGAGACAGCAGCCCATCTCTCATGATATGATGGGCCCCTGCATTTATGTGACATGAGATACCATATTTCCTCCTGTCTGCCGTGTCTGAACATCAATAGAGAGAAAGGGGATGGAACGAAGGAAAATTGAATAGAGAGAGATGGGAGAATGGAAACAGGGAGGAATCACCTTGAGTTTGAAATATTCGAGTTGAAATCTCCCCCGTCTGCCATGCTCGCTCATATATTTCTGCTGTTATTGGTGAAGGTGTAATAGATAGTGGGAACTTGTTATCAAATATTAAAGATGTTATCTGGCCTGCCAGGACTGCCAAAAAGAATCTAGCTTCAGCCCGTCCGTACCTTTCTCTCTGTATATCGCACTCTCTCTCTCTCTCTCTCTCTCTCGCTCGCTCGCTCGCTCACTTCTGTCTCTCACAGGCTTCCAATTAAATTCACATCACATCAACAAATCTGCGTCTGTGTATTTCTCTCTCCGCCACGTTGCGCAACAAAGCTTAAGCTACGAAAAAGCAATTGAACCTGACAGATTCTTAAGAAAAGGCACGAGAGTGTAAATAATAAAAATTGATGGTGGGTAGAAGAAAGACATGTAAGACATAAGAAGACATTAGGTCAGATCCATTAATAATAATAACGTAGATGAGTAAAAAGCATTCCACCAGGATGAATTCATTGCTTGAGCAGTCAGGATAGAATGCTTTCGAGTCTCATTATTTTGATATTGTCTTCTTTTTTGTCTGTTGAATGAAAACATGCTGAACCATGGAGTCTGTAATACCTGGAAAAAGTTATTTGTTATTATTTTTGTCTTTCCTCATGACGGCCTCATTTAGAGCCAAACACAGTTTTTATGGCCTTGAGAGAAAAATGATTTTGGGTCCAGAAGCTAATTGGACCAAACTAATCAGCCAAAGCTCAACCCGTTGGTCAGGACTGAGTAATTCTGAGGAGAGCGTGTCCTTGTTAGAGAGCCTGGTTTGTTTGTGTCTGTCCTCCTTGATTGCGGCCCTTCACATCTTCACATCTCTCTCTCTCTCTCTGCATGTCTGAGCTCCCTTTGACCTTTTTTTTAAACTGCCACATCTAGCTGATTAGATTACTTTGTCAAAATATGCGCTTTTTGCTTGTTAAGCTTAGATCTGACATCTTAACTACTGCAGTTTCAAGTCAGGTTTTATAATTTATGAAACTGGATAATCATAATCATAATTGGAATTGGTAGTTGGTTCAGTCAGTCATGCTTCACATATTTTATTTGAATAAGTCTCAACTTTGTTTCACTTGCAAAATATAATTAGATAAAATCAGGTAAAATGTATTGTAATTCTGCTGTTGGGAATAAAAACAAATATTACAATGCAATTATTTATAATATTTGTGATTAGATTTCACACTTTTTAACCAGAATCATTGTTGGTTATTTAATAATAATAACAGATATTATTATTATTATTATTGTTATTATTTACAACATTATTATATTTCATAATAGAGTTAAGAACTGTACACTGTACATTTTGGATGCTGTACTGTACAACATTAAAAAAGGTGATATAAAAAAGTTAATTCTATTCACCTCTAAGTAAAAGTTTTATATATATATATATATATATATATATATATATATATATGTGTGTGGGTGTGTGTAAATGTGTGTGTGCTGTATATGTATATGTATATGTATACTGTGGATATGCTATTACCTGTATCTGTACTGTTTTGAACCAATAATCCATTGCTGTCAAAATTCTTGCTTAAAGAAGAAATATAGAGAGGATTGTGTTCTTAGCAGAGAAACATAAGTTTCCACTCAGCCTTGCATTTCCATACCCAGAAAGCCTCCTCACTCTTTTTTATGTCCATCATAAATCAGAGACATTTGTTCCAAGTATATATATTCTCCAGGGGGAACTAGCCACTGATTAAAATTAATGTGATACGCTAGAGAAGTTTAATAGTGTAAAAGCGGCTCTACAGAAAAGTGTGATTTTGTCTTTTGTTTCGGAGAGCTGATGGCATGTGAGCGGCGGCGCACCTGTGAAATGGTGGGGAAAAGTTGAAAACACATTTCTGAGTAATCTCCCCTTGCATCATCCTGCAGGTCTGGTGTCAGTTTATTGTGGTTATATGGCAGTCCTTTCCAACAGGAGATTAAAGTTGGGTTACCGAGCCTGAGCCAGCACTGGCTGTATATCCTGCTGTCTGGAGTCACTTTCCTCGTCTTTTCCCGCAAAGCAAGTCGTGTTTTTTTTTTTACATCCCAATCAGAGACTTCACATCCATCTTCACGTGCGTCGGCGCCGATGGAGGTCAAGGCAGGGTTAGGAGGATGAAGTCACGCTGTTCCATGATGAAATAAGAGGCTTCTGACAGACTGGAATGTTCTTCTGACCAGGAGACGGTGAAATTGAACGTGGAACGAATGGCGGTACCGTGACAGCACAGAGAGATACTGCCATCAGCTGCTGTATGAGTGAAAGCTGCAACATATACACTTCCATTTACAGCGATAGCAATGATCCCTAGTTATTTTTGGGCAAAGGATGAATTAGCTTTCTTCAACTTTTGATGCGTTTTCATTCTTGTTTTTTAAAGAAATTAATATTTTTATTCTGCAAGGATACATTAAATTGATTAATAGTGACATTTCTAAAAAATAAAGACTTTTAAAAAACGTATAATGGTACAAATTAAGTCTATTTCAAAATTTCAAGCTGTTCCTTTGAAGCTTTCATTCATCAAAGAATCGTGAATGTATCACTGCAAAGCTGGTTTTAACATTGACAAATTTGAAGACTAAAGTAATGGCTGCTGAAGATTCAGCTTGCTCTTGACAAGAATAAAATATATTTTAAAATGTATTAAAATAGAAAATCGGTCTCAAATTGTAATAATATTTCAGAATCTTACTGTTTTTATTGTATTTTTGCAGCCTTAGTGACTTCTTTCAAAAATATGAAAACATTGTATTGACCTCAAACTTTTGAAGTGTATATTCCAGGGGTCAATTTTTATTAAATCAACATTTATTTGTGACCCTGGACCACAAAACCATGTCATAAGGTTAAATTTGACAAAACTGAGATATATACATCATATGAAAGCTCAACAAATAAGCTTTCTATTAATATATGGTTTGTTAGGATGGGACAATATTTGGCCAAGATACAGATGTATCTTTGAAAATCAAAGATCATTTTACAAAAAATCTTCATGGAACATGATCTTTACTTAATTTCCTAATGATTTTTGGCGTAAATGAAAAATCTATAATTTTGACCCATACAATGTATTTTTGGATATTGCTACAAATATACCCCAGCACCTTAAGACTGGTTTTGTGGTCCAGGGTCAAATTTTTTTCTGCATTTAAGCAGTCTTTGAAATCATTCTTCACCATTTACTTTAGCTACTTATTCATTCATTTTACTTGAGAGCAAGAAATAAGAAAATAAGGAAATAAGTAATTTGTACTTCATTACCAAGGAGACAATGAAAATCTTAACATGAAAATGAGACATTAACATGAAATATAAGACATGTCATGTGTAAATAAAGCAGACATTTCAAGCCAAATATCACAGATTAGCAAACCAATTAAGCTGTAATTTTGTCACATTTAGCAGAAGGTGTGAAAGTTGTATTTAGAATACAAACTGTAAAATTTGCTTTATCGAGACAAAAGAGTCAGCCAATTTTATTTATTGTGAGGACGCATTGAATTTATTCCATGAACTTTAACAATTCCATTACCAAATTTTATTAAATACCTTTCATCATCCGAGATGACCGTCTGGGGGAAAAAACGACAGCAATAATACACGTGCACTGAAATTAAATACATGATGTGAACAACTTTTAAGAGAGTTTCACCCTTTTATGATTGAAAACGCAACATTCAGTCGTAACTGTGATTTGCTTGGTTACCTAGACAGTAAACAAAAAGAGTTTCTTTTTTTAAAGCAATAACTTCAAGCGTGGGCAGCCAAGCAGACCACTGTTGTGAAGAGCAAACATGGCCTCCATGCTCTCGATGTGTAATAACATCTCATCACTGTCGTTCGCACAATATTGATTTGATTTCATTACACTGGAGCGACCGTCCTTTGCTCATAGCCTTTAGCGAGTGTGGAGACTCTCTCCAGGTCCCCGGGGACTCGTGGCCCTTACGCTCACATTATGAGCTGGTGTGTATGCGTGTGTGTGTGTGTAGCATGGCGAATGAGAGCCATGTGTCACAGTGCACAAAGGCCTCCTGATGAAACCATTATTTCCTGTAGGCCTCAGGGGCCTTTAGTGAAGTTAGCATCTATTTTCTCTTTCTTTCTCATTCTCTTTACTTGCTTTGACATCCTTTTTCTCATTTTCTGTTCTCTCAATGACTGTCAAAAGTTTTTGGAAAAGAGAAAACTGAAGAAAAAGATGCAAAATGCCAAAATGATGAATGATGTGTTTTGCTTGCTTTCAATGTGGTTGACAGTATTGTCCCCAATTGCTTTGTTTTCTCTCATTATTTCTTTAATTCATTATTTCATTAATGTAAGCCTAATAAAGCACAATGAAAATGTCAGACAATAGTTAACACTTTTTGTGGGTTTGATTGAAACTGTTATGATGGTGTTTATGAATATACAAATCATCACTCACTAAACCACAAATTTATGCATTGACACTGTAAATTTAAAAAATGCTGCAATGGCTTATTTGATCTTTTTTTTTACCACCCAAACAGCTTTTAAAAAAGATGCAAAAGGTTTGATTCTGTTGCACTAATTAAAAAAGACCAGAAATGATCTTGAATTAAGTGTATTTTCCCCATTAGTAAGACCGGAATATGAATGGTTTTCTGCACTGTGCCATTATTGCAATTTCACAACTTCATGCAAATGTTAAAACCACTCTGAATTGAACGCCCGAGTACATTTCTGCAGGTCATATTCTCCTCTCTTTGTGTTTTCAGATATTGCTGGAGGCGACTGTGGACCGCAAAGGCTACATTGCAATCGATGACATACTCCTGTTGAACTACCCCTGTTGTGAGTAGCACACACCTGTCATTATAGTGTGGGATGGTGTTTAAACAGCATGAAAATGTGAAGGACTGTACAAATGATCACATTAGCCTTTTCATGGATGTGATATTGTTGTCTGTCTGTGCGATTTTGAGTCAGTATGGCTGGAGTAAAAAAGAGAAAGGAATATATTAAGCATGAACCATTATTGCAGGTCTTAAGGTAAATATTAGATTGCGTTATTACTCCTAGAAAATAAGGCATTCATAAATTATAGCTAGAATAAATAGATTAAACATTGTTTTGATGAAAGAAAGGCCAAAATTGTTGTCATTGGTCCTGTCGCTAACATGGTTATATGAGGAATTAAGTCAAGTGTAGATATTTGGGATACTGACATTGTATCAAGAACACGTTCAAATACTGATACTAAATGTTTTAACTAGTAATTTTCTTATTTATTGTGCAAATGAACTTTCAAAATATTTGAGGATCTGATCATTTCGTTTAACATAGAATGAAAGTGAGCCTGGACCACAAAAATAGTCATAAGGGTCTGTTTTTAAGAGATGTATACATCTGAAGGCGGAATAAATAAGGTTTCCATTGGTGTATGTTTTGTTATGATGGGACAATATTTGTCTGAGATGCAACTGTTTGAAAATCTGGAATCTGAGGGTGCAAAAATGTACCTTTTGAAGTTGTCCAAATGAATTTCTTAGCACTATTACTAAGCAAAACTTTGGAATGGTAGGAAAACATAGTAGGCAATTTACAAAATATTTCATATCCTAATGATATTTGGCATAAAAGAAAACTCAATAATGTTGGCGCATACAGTGTATTACATATCACATACAGCTTACTACAGTATATTCAGTTCTCATAAATGTGAGCAGTGTTGGGGGTAATACATTACAAGTAAGAGAGTTCTATTATAATATTGGAATATTGGAAAAAGTAATATTATTTTAATTTTAGAATAATATAACTGAGGTACTTTTTCAAAAAATTGAATTTGTGCTCTGCATTTAACCCATCCAACGTGCACACACCCACAGCAGTGAGAAGTGAACAACCACACACACACCGTGAACACACACCCGGAGCAGTGGCCATCGCTGCGGCGCAGGGGAGCAGTTGGGGGAACGGTGCCTTGCTCAAGGGTCTCACCTCAGTCGTGGTATTGAAGATGGAGAGAGTGCTGGGAATTCACTCCCACCACCTACAATCCCTGCCGGACCTGGGACTTGAACCCGCAACCTTTGGGTTAACAAGTCCAACTCCCTATTCATTAGGCCACGACCGCCCCCAGTAGTTCTAGACTAAACGTGAATGTGCATTAATTCATCTCAAAACTAATTAAAATAAACTTTGTACAATAATTACACAAATGTATCTAATACCATTTTATTAAACAATGTGTTTGCTGCTGACCTTTGATGATCCAGTTCAACCAAACTTATAAGCAAAAACAACTTCAAAAGCTAACTATTGCGCTTTTTTTATTGCTGAAGAGTATCAAACTTTCCTCTCCTGTATTCTACTTTACAGATGTGAATTTACTTTTTCTTCAGCTTGAGGTTTATTCGTGACACTTTTTGGTGTGCTTTTACATTTTCTATAAATAGAACTTCTTATATTATGAACAAACACTCAAGCTCTGTCCATATTTATAAAATAAAGTAAAAGTAATGTAGTGCATTACTTTCTATAAAACGTAACTAAGTAACATAATCAGTAACTTTTTTAGAGAGTAACACAATATTGTAATGCATTACTTTTAAAAGTAACTTTCCCCAACACTGAATATGGCATTTATTATAATAGTTATATGTGAAGATTGCTTAAAGTTTACGTAAATTATAAGTTATAGTGTTTAGTATTTAATGTTCTGTAACAGTTCGGGCTTAAAATGTATTGCACAGATTTTACTCTAAAGCTGAATGGCTATATTTACTCATTTTATCCACAGAAATCGATAAAAGCATATACTGCATTATACTGCTTTAATGCTGCTTTTATGATGTTTTGAAGATTCGATTGAAAAATGTATACATTTATCAATTTTAATTTTAAGTGTGATTAATGATTCATGATTATTTATTGTAAAATTATATTGTTTTATTTTAAAAATTGTTTAATCAATTGACAGCACTCATATATAATAACTGATATTAATTGTTCAGTAAATGTGTATTGCCAGCATGCAGTCTATGTAGATATTGGCATCAACCGTTGTCAAAAATCTAGATTCAGTTCAACCACTAGTTTCTAGAAGTTTTTCTAACGTGAAACTCACTTCTTTCAGCAGTGACACATTTTTCATCCCTCTCATATACAGTACAACTTTCTGAAGTACATTTTCCTATGCAGGTCCAGTTCTGCACAGATTCTCTTGATGGATTTGTAAGCACACATAATTTGGATATCAAAGACACTTTTGTACCCAAATTCACCTTTCATCCCCGTTTCAGCTTCTACGCTGGCTTTTGGCTCTTAGCTCAGCAGGATACAGCTACATTGTTACTTTGATGATGAAAAGATCTAGTTTCCATCTTGTGTGAAAAATCTCAGGAACAAGTTTTTTTTATGCAGCCCCGTCACACTTCATTCCAGTTTAAGTCAGCTTTATGAGCTTATGCAACATCTGTAGCGTGATTTTTGTAGCATTTAGCAAAAGTTTGTCGTTTGGATAATGTTAACCAATAACCAAATAACTATTTAGGCAACTAAATGTGATCTTTGTAAGCAAGTTTCCATTTGAGATGTAACAGCTAGTTCAGTTATTTTTATGCTGGTTTTACATTCAACATTTACTATGCTATGCATGCATCAGTATGCTGCATATACTGTACTGCCTTAGTTAGCAGGAACGTGAACCCTTCTGGCTGCCTGCATGCTGAGATAGCCTGCTAGCTGCCGGACATGGTAGAAAACTAGCAGATCAGAGTAAGGAAGAGTTGTTGTGAGGGAGTGTGTGATGTGTTTGGCCCTCTAGTGAAGACAGTGAGTGTATGGAGCTGTGATGTCTTACTGCTGAGGAGGAGAGTAGAAATCCTTTAAACATCCCTAATCCAGCAGAGCTAGATGTTTGTTTTTATTAGCTGACTATAGATTGGAAGTTCATGTTGTAATGGTTGATAAGGAAGACTTTTCCTTTTCCTTTTGTGTTCATTTCTGGTGATTTGTGTCAGATAGAGACTTTAAGATATGAATCATTTGTACTATTTCTTTTTCACCAACCACCTATAATATCGTTTAAAAAGGTGCTGATGTGCTGTAAATGATTGTCACTGTTTTCAGCTTTTTAGACATAGATGTATATATATTTATAGTATATAGTATATGTGACCCTGGACCACAAAACCAGTCTTAAGTGGCTGGGGTATATTTGAAGCAATAGCCAAAAATACATTGTATGGGTCAAAATTATTTCTTTTATGCCAAAAATCAGTAGGAAATAAAGTAAAGATCATGTTCCTTGAAGATTTTTGTAAAATTCCTCCTGTAAACATATCAAAACGTTGTTTTTGATTAGTAATATGCATTAAGTAAACTTAATTTGGACAACTTTAAAGGTGATTTGCTCAGTATTTAGTTTTTTTGCATCCTCAGATTCAAATAGATGTATCTGGTCCAAATATTGTCCTATCCTAACAAAATATATATCAATAGAAAGCTTATTTATTGAGCTATATGTATATATCTCAGTTTGTCAATCTCGGTATGACTGGTTTTGTGGTCCAGGGTCACATATAAGGTTTTTTGAAAGAATTCATGTTTTCATTTTTCAAGGGTGCATTAATCTGATCAAAATAAGTAAAAGTAAAGCCATTTGTTATAAAATATTTCTGTTTCCAGTAAATGTTTTATATAAAACTTTATTTTTAAAAAAATCCTTGAAAAATCATGGTTTCATGCCTTAAATAATCAGCACAACTGATAAAAATGTTCCTATCTATCTATCTGTCTGTCTGTGTGTCTGTGTATTTATGTATAAATAGCAGCCTTGGTGAGCACAAGAATGTTTTCTACAACTAACATTGAAAAGTAGGTAGTAAACATACCTTTGAACATTCAGCTGATTCAGGCGTTTAGATCTCAGTAGTATAACGATGATATGCAGTATACTGCTGAATTCTCCCAAAGTAACAAGATAGCCAGAATCAAGCTGTAAAGACATAAATTGAGAATTTGTCACGAATATTGCATTTTAGGCCCTGTTTGTGTCTAATTTGCACAATTTCTTTAGTGAATTGGGGTCCTAGAACAATGCAGACTGCACATGTAAATAAATGACACAGCGATTCTTAGTGAATTTTCCCTTATCTGACTGGCTTTTATTAAAACTAGCTGCCGTATGTGGTAACAGCATGTCTTTATTTGAGAGCTGCGGGTCTTTTTAAGGCTAATACAAAATGCTCTGACAGCACAATTATCAGCTGTAATTGTTACCGATGTGCTGAAATGCCTTTTAGTGACCAACCGATGGGGATAGGTGACATTCCGCAGAGATGCGGTCTTCACTCAAAGTTAACAATCCTTTTCACAACCTCCGAGGGACATCTTAACGCTTTCAAGGCTTCATAAAATTGTAGTGATATTTATACATATTTAAACAGAGAAAACTGACAAAGTACTATTAGATGGTAATAAAGTGCAATTCCAAACAAGCAAATCAACAGATGCTGTTGTCATGAAAGCTCATCTCTGCTGAGTCTCCTAACACCCTCTTCCTTCGCCCCCCCTCCCCACTTCCTGCAGGCGGCAGATGGCATCATCTAAGCCCCACTGTGCACATTAAATAATTAAAACTCTCATCAGGACCTGGACACACATTGTCGAGAGTGGCATTGCGCCAGGCTGCGGAAATCACCATTTGGCAAGACAAGTCAAAAAGGAAAGGAAAAAGAGCGAGAAAGAGAGAAGATTTCTCAGTGATTTAAGAGATTGTGGTTTCTTTACTTTTTTTTATTCCCCAATCCACACAGTTATGGTTTTTTCATAAACTTCAGTTTTCTGGTAACTGCGAGATGTAGTATTTAAAGACTTTAGGATACAAACATAATATTTTAAACCTGTTTTGCTGTAGCGCATAAAAGAATTTTGGTCCCTTTTTTAATTAATTTATTTATTTTTGCCTTGTGATTCACGTTGGCTCATAAAAAACATGAACTGCGCATCACACAGTGGCGTTTCTACTGAACATGTGGCCACCTGTGGACTACAAACAATGTAGCCTGGGCCTCCACCTGCTTTTACAAAGAAGATAAATAATACAAACTCAGGGTGGATGTACAAAGCAGCGTTCTCTGTTATATCAAACCTCATACCCTGTTTATCTGCTTTGATTGACAGATTTCAGATGTGTGGGTCGGCGGTTTAAAGTGATTTTATATACATCCTGCTCAAGCAGGAAGCTGTTGCCAAAGAAGAGGAAAGCCCTGTGGTTACAGAAAGCAAAATGATTTAGAACTCCAACACAGGCCTGCTAATCTAAGCAAGGCAGCCTTGTTACGAAACCTATCGAAAGATTATTATGCCTCTTTTATCCAACCCGTTACTGCGTCATATGGAAACTAGCCAAAATTTGAAGAAATTTCTATCGGATATTGTTTTGGAATGACGCAGATAAAATGTTTAATGGGAATTCAAATCTAAAGGAGTTGGGAAGTTCACCCAAAAATAAAATGTATTCTTCCTCAGGGCATAAAAGATGTAGATGAGTTTCTTCATCAGAACAGAAATCACTTGCTCAACAATTGATCAAATGCAAGTGAATGGGTGCCGTCAGAATGAGTTCAAACAGCTGTTAAAAATCACTGTCCATCAATTAATGTTGTGTAATAACAAATCCATGAAGATTTTTTGTGAAAACAGTATATGTTAAGTATATAAGACAACAGGAAATTGACATTTTCACTATGGGAAGTGCAATTATTGATTATGAATTGTTAGAAGCCTCAAATTTATTTATTACATATGTACAGCTTTTCATTTTACAAGACTTTAATTGATAGACTGGAAGGATGTGGATTATTATGGTGTTTTTATCAGCTGTTTGAAATCTCATTCTGACGGCACCCATTCACTTCTGGGTATCCATTGGTGAGCGAGTAATATAATCTGTTTGGATAAAAAACTCATCTACATCTTGTATGGCCTGATCGTGAATAAATTAACAGATGAAAGCTATATTACAACTACAGTATGTGGATATCCAAATTATATTGAAGCCGTGTTCAACTTTTTTTTCTTCCGATTTTGCATTTTAATTTTGCATAATAATAAAATATTCATGCAGTTGTTATGTCGGCGCATTGAAAGTGAGTTTCGTCTCTCATCACCACGCAAACAGTTCAGTAGTTCAAAATATTAAATTATACATAAACCACGCGCTGTTTAAGTAACAATCAGACTGTCAGATGCGCAGGGCTGGCTGCAGCTCCCATAGGAGCTCTTTGCTATCTGAGACTGAACAGTGTTAACTACCACATGAAGCTATTTGTGTTGCCTGAGGGCCTTTTTTCATCTGACACCCATTCTATGAACTTCTTTAAAGAAAGAAAGACATCTAAAAAGTTTCATTTACGCATCTGAGTTAGTATGAGCCAGATAGAATACAGCCACGTTTATCCGTTTAGCTTTTTTTACTTGTTGCTCACGTCAATTTTCCGGTAGGCTTTCAGCATGTGAATCAGGCTCTGAAATTGGTTTCTTTATACAAAGTGTTTTGCAAAATATGAGCAGACTATGTATGTAATATCTTAACAGCGCTATGTCTCTTCATTCCCTTCATTTTTGTGCACATTGCAGCAATTCTGCACCTGTATTTTCTTTTGCGGATCAATAAAGTATTCCTTTATTTTTATCTATGCTATTTATCTACTTCTTTTTATCCTGTCTAATCCCCAATTCTGTATATACAGTTACAAAAAATATCTTCAAATGAATAGGTATGACTTTTAAATTCAAAAGGTCATATTGCAGTTTAGTTGAACTGAGACCTTACAAAAATCGATTACGCTTAAAAGACCGAGAACCACGTGTGCTGCTGGAGGAAGATCATCTAGACCTTATTTCATAGGATTCAAGCGTCTCACATGCAGGCAAGAAAACATCCCATATGTGGAACAATTTCACGATTAACTAGCCAATCAAACTGGAACAAATCAACATTTCTGGCCACTAAGAGATCGCCTCTCTGTGTTTGAAGTCTGTGTGAAACGACATTTGCAATGCATTTTACTTCAGAAATATGATATGTTTGAGGATTCAAATAGAGAAATGTAGGGTGGGACTTGATTGGAGCATAAAAGTGCCAGAATGGAAACAGTTGGTTCAGACATACTGTAGATAAATCTGTTATTCTCTCTGTTTGATACATGCTAAAACTGTCAGGAAAATCTATTATAGGAATACAATTTAGAATAATTGTATTCCTATAATAGTAAAGGTGTATTTTCAGCAGTCATTACTATTAGTAATAGTATTATTATTTTAAAGGGGTCATACAAAGCCAATTTTCCACTAGCCTTTAGGGTCTTAATGGAAAGTTTGTAATATAGTTTATTTAAAAATTATTTAAAAAAAGACAGTTTTAAAAACGCTAATTTTACAGTCAAAAACAGCTCTTTTGAAATCACTCTGTTCTGTGTACTTCCCCTTTAAATCTTCACGAGCTCCGCTGACCCCGC
>JAUCMS010000028.1:18890371-18903700 GCA_032357445.1 Enteromius radiatus | reverse complement strand
TGCAATAATCATGTAAATTTTATATAGTTTCCACAGATTATATTTACCACGCTCCAAAATCACTTTTTTCAGTGTATGACTAGCATCCAGAAAAGTGCATTGCTCGTTCAGTGTTTATGTAAGTACATGGCAGCATGTGTTTGGTGACTAGGCTCTATCATTTTCTTGTTTTTTTTCTTTTCTAGCGGCACAATGGTGAAGTGTCTTCAGGTGGTTCTGTCAAGCACTTGGGCCGTAACCGCTTCTCATTGTCCTTTCAACTGGAGGACGTCCAGAAGCCAGAGCAGGACCTCTACCGCTGCGTCACACAGTCCTCCAGAGGCTCCGGCGTCTCCAACTTTGCTGAACTCATTGTCAAAGGTGAAGAGCTTGTTTTCTTTCCTTCTTTTGTCCTTTCAGTCTTCACTTTACTGCCCATAATGTGCACGTCACAAGATTCCAGGCTAAAAACCTGTCATTGTATCTTTTTTTCATTATAGCCTTGCATTCTCACATTGTTCTGAAATTGTCAGTGAGAATGATGTACAGTATGTGTGGACTGTTGTAGTAGCAGACTTTTTGGCAGTTAGTATTTAGGGAAGCTTAAAGGGCTAGTGCAACCAAAAATGATCATTCTGACTTTATTTACTTACCCCTAATTAAGTTTGCTCAGTTTTTCATCCTTTTTTTTTTCTTTTTGAACTTGACAGTCTAAAGCAGTTCAGTATAAAGATTCTTTAAAAAAAAAAAAAAAATTCATGAAATAAAAAAACTGCATGAGGATTAAATAATCATTTCAGCTTTCCCTTTAAATTTTGAATCAAGCGTATAACTTGACACCTGCCCATCAGCCTGCAGTGGCAGCTTTCTGTGTCCACCTGTTAACCCGGGTCAGATTGATATCCCCTAAGCAAAAGGAGAAGTCAAGGGTGGAATAAGGATAGGGATGGACGGAGTCACATGGGTTGTTCAACATCAGTCCTCAAGGCATACAGAGAGAGGTTATGAGACAGCACCATGCTAATCCTGTTGATAGATGTAGCAGCACGGATTACAGAGAGTTTAGAAATACGGCTTTACTGTATTCCACAATGTGACCCAGAAGCACAGCATTATAAACCTTCTGGCTGTTTTCTTTAAAAGCAGTCATAACAAACCAGTCATGAAAAATCACAGGTAATACCCTCAGAGATCCTAAAAGAGAAACTTCTAGCTATTCAATTATTTGTACTCCCTCACACTGTTTATTATTTAACCCTAAAGCCCCTACAGCAAGGCTAAGCCCTTTGCTTTCTTCACACCTAAATCACAGAATAAAATAGTAGTTGTGAACATACTTTTATATTGTTTTCTTTAAATTGTTTAGTTTAATTTGTTTCATTCAGTTTTAAATAGTTGTTCTGGGTTTTCATTTTGTTTTTTAATTTTATGTTTTGTTTTGAGTTTAGTTTTTATGTTTTTAGTTTAGTTTAGATTTGTTTGTAGAGAAAACACCCTTGTCGTATAGGTAGCACTTCTTTCCCCAGCAGATAACCTCCTAATTTGAATGCTTTTCTTGCGGAAGCGTTTGGATAAGAGCTCCTGCTAAATGCCTTAAATGTAACTATATTCTGGGGGTAAAATTGCTAATGTTCTCTAGATCTTGTCATGAAATTCAAAACTCATTCGACATGCAGCGTTTCTAGGGGACTGACTAATCAAATGTTCAGGAAAGTGCTCGATACAAAGCACTTGCTCTTGTAGCACTTGTCACACCGACTCATTACAACTTCATCATTATATTTTTACCAAAGCTGTAGGCATAATCCATCTGGGAACATCGCAATATGAAGCACAACTTATAATGAGACCCGCTTGCGTCTGTGTCTCTATGTTAAAAAGCTTTAAAGCCATTTCAGACTATAGCTGCATTCCCTCTGCAGCATGTTATTGGCATTGCTTCCTGATGTCTTTTACTTCGACAGGAGGTCCTATTTAAAATGCATTACTGCACCTCACCTAAGCACGGCAGATTGGCCCCACTAGACGAGTCCATAAAGCTATAGACCCCGCATGCTAGCACGGCAGCATTGACGCAATCTCATTACGTTCACCTTAGTTTTCTCTTCCCTTTGCTCTGATCTTCTCCATGTCTTTTCCAAACTGCCCTCCCACGCGTGCCCCCGCTAACGAGAGGCTAATCAGTCCTTTAATTAGCTTGATCAACTCATTTCACAACTCACTGTTCCTCAATGGGCCCATAGATTACACAGCAACAGGGCTATTGCAGAGGAGCCAGAGGGCTAATGAGAATTGTTCTCAGTCAGTCAGTAAGGTTCAGATCTGTTTTTCACAGTAACGCTGAACTCGACTCTGGCGAAAGAAGCTTTCTCAGGGTGAAATTAATCATCTGCCCTAACCAATGTCGGATAGACGGAGAATCACAGAGACGGCCCCGTTTTTTATGTCTCTTCGCATATGAAAGCAGAGTCTAAGTTGACTTTATATTATTTTCTGAGCCTTTCTCTGACAGACAAGATGAGCTTTATTATTCCCTGCCATCTCATATCCCTCCCAGGAGAGGCTTTCTCTGTCCCTAGCTGGATATTTGCCATCTGCAGCTGGCCCTGAGAGAGAAAGCTTGCAGACACAGCAGACCTGAAGATTAGTCATGGGAAAAGTCAGCACTGATATCTTTTTATTCGTTGGCCCCTCGCTTCCATCCTTCCAAATTGATTTCTTTCACTAATTGTTTGATAACTCAAGACCCTTTGAAGTTCTAGTCATTAGTCAGAGTGTAAATATATATCTGTAAAACATTATACCTTGCAAATCTAATGTGAGGTTTCGGCTACTGTGTAGCTGCCCACTGAGTTCCTCAGGGAGCCTGGTATGAAAAGCTCACGCTAAATATCATGACCTTGTATCTGAGGTTCTTCCACAGTCTACAGGCTTGCTACATCTGTTGGTTTACTTATAGCTCTCCCACAAGGACTTGAAAGAACCAGTTATTGGAGATTTAATGTGCATGGCCAGATTGGTATTTTAACCCTTGAACCCTTGTGTTTTTAAGTTGTACGGTTTGAACTGCAAATGTTCTTTCACCTCACGTCAGCAGTGTCTGGTCAAGATAAGCTTAAAAAAACTGTGTAAAAGAGATCAGACAGGTTCAGGTTAGAGTGCGTTAAAGGTTTTCATATATTTCTCCTGGGGGCTGCTTGAAAAGGGCTAACATATTAAAATGTTTTCTTCATTCCCTGAATAGATTTTTACCATCGTCTCCTTTTTTATCTCTGTCACAGTTCCCCCATCTCCCATTGCTCCGCCCCAGCTGTTGAGAGCGGGCTCCACATATTTGATCATTCAACTAAATACAAACTCCATTCTGGGCGATGGCCCTATCATACGCCGGGAAATCGAATATCGGGCCAGCCAGGCACCTTGGTCAGAGATCCTTGGCGTTAACATGGTTACCTATAAGCTCTGGCACCTGGATCCGGATACAGAGTACCATATCAGTGTGCTGCTCACCCGGCCGGGCGAGGGTGGGACGGGGCCGCCAGGACCACCCCTCATCAGCAGAACAAAATGTGCAGGTGAGTGACCAGAGAATGGCACATGGATTATGAAGTCCATCCTGGCAAGTTTGAATGTTGGAATGAGATTTTTTTTTTTAGTTTATATTAAGAAATCTTCAGTTGCTATCTAATTTATCTTCTTGTAAATCAGGAAACTTCTTATTAAAAAAAAAAAAGTATATATATAATTGTTTTAATATTATGTAAAATAAGTATTAAGTTCTAAAATTCTAAAAATATGTATTAATTTACATTCTAAAATCCTTTTAAATATACTTTTACAGTATGTATGTATGTGTTTGTGTGTGTGTGTTCATATTTAAATATATACAGTACACACACACACTCATATATATATATATATATATAAATTAGTGCTCCCAAATAATTAATCGCAATTAATGAAATCCTATTTTTATTTTTACATAATATGTGTATACTGTGTATATTTATGTTTATACATTTAATACAAACACATGCATGTATATATTTAACAAAATATATAAATGTATAAGCATAAATATTTTCAAAAAAACATGTGCGTGTATTTATAAATGCATAGTAAATATACAGTGCACATACATTTTTATTGGATGCAATTAATTGTTTGACAGCACGTCTTCAGTTGCTATATATATATATATATATACACACACATTGTATTCAGAATAGCCTGTATAAATAGATTTTAGAATGTCTTACACAGTAATTATTTTGAACATACATACCCTGTATCATAAACCTTAAAGATTTATCATATTCTAGACCAAGACTGCAAAAATGTCTGACATCAGCAATTGAAAAAAAATGCACCAATAATAAACAGCATGTGAATTTGGTGAGGTATTTAATGTCATTTTCTAAAATATATCTGACTCAATTTTTGAAAAAGTGGATGATTAATTGGAACTTAAATTTTCTGAACCGAATCTGCGGGCATCTCTCCTGTGGCGCCTTCTTGTGCCTGTCAAAACAAACAGCGAGGAGTCGGTAATGCATGGTTCTACCTGCAAATGAGAGTCTCCACCACGTCCAGCTGTTTCAGTCCTGGAAAGGGTGTGATTAGGAAGATTGATCCTGTTTTTATCTGAGTGTAAACGAGACTGAAAATGCAGCTTGAGAATTGGACCAAGACCTGGTCAACGTAGTAATGGTCACCACTTTACTGTACATCGCATCCTCTTCCAAACAAACATGCTATCACTCAAATCACTGCCTGCCTTTGTACATAAATGACACATCACAGTCATTCCCAGCTTGTTCCTGAGACCAGACACCCACCATTCATCAGCAAGCGAGACAAAAAGAAGCAGCCAGGTGAAAAAGGGAGCGCGGAAAAGCATGACAACACAGGAGGCTTTAAAACCACATAGCAGGGAGAAAAAGACATCAGCAGATAAGATGAGAGAGTCGGAGCGAGAAAGACTCATCTGTGAGTCACTTCCAGACACGTTTTTGTCTTAAACAGCTTTTGTCTCTAAAAGAAAGGCGGAGAAAATGAGGAGCAGACGTTCACGCTAAATATTTCCTACTGTTTCCATTTCCACTTCCACATTAAGTCTAGATTGAAATTCTTCTTTAAATGGAGTATTTGCATCATATTCCCAGTGGTGCCTCGCTGCACATGAATATTGGGGCTGTTTAAGATGCTGTCATATTTGCTGAACTGTTGAAGATGTAATTTTGACTCAATAGAAGCACATCAGTGGGATTGGAAGTAAAATGAGGTTTTCCACACTCCGCTCGTGCTCAAATCTCTTGTGTATTCTGCCGTCAACTGAATAGAAGTCGAAGATATAATTGAGTGCTTGGAGAAGTGTGCTAGTGGGAACGCCATGTTGTGTCAGAGGCTATGAAGTTTTGATTTGTTTGACAGCGCTTGCTCACATACAACACACACGCATGCATACGCTGGTACGTTCTCTGTGATGACTTATTAATCACGGTGGAAAGGGTTAGCGTTTATAGTCATGTGACTCCATATTCAGATTAGCCTTCAGAGAGCTCTGTCACAAAAATATTAGGCTTAGCTGCTGCTGCAGGTCAAGATGTTTGTTTTGTAACATCGTCTTCGATAGTTTTTATTCCAAATTTAATCTTTTACTGAATTTGATGGATTTATGGTTCTTTACTAAATGCATTAGCTTCAGATATCAAGGGAGGGACATTTTATTCTTCTTTCAAGTGTGCTTCACATAAAGGGGTAGTTCATCCATAAATGGGCTCACCCTCATGTGGAACATTTATCTATTTATTTACAGTGAAAGTATTATTTACTTACACCCAGTGGTGGAAATGGCCAAAATTCACTGAGGGGACTCTATGTTGGGGGTAGGGGGGATTGGATGACTTTTCGGGACACTTTATAATCTAAAATTACATTTATTTACAATTGATTTAATTTTTTTTTCAAAACCTTCTTGTATATAAAGACAAGCAACTGCAATTCTGGCCAAATTAAAGATCTGTTGTGTTTGTAAATTTGCATGTTATAATGTAAGAATCATTAATGACCCCCTGTGTTTGATAAAAAAAAGATTGATTAGTGAAATTAAAGACAATAGAAATAGAAGGATTGCGTCTCTAACTGGTCTGCTTAGCTAAAAACAGATTTGTAGATTTGCTAGATTAGCTATACTTTGCAAAAACATGTGCAGGTAGTTTTTAATATTACAGTACATAATTAAAGACTCAGGAGCACTAGTGAAGAAAAGAAAAAAAAAAGGAACAGACACTTTCTGATCAGTGACAGAAATTAAGCTTCCCATTGATATGTGTGTGTTTGTTTGATTATATTTACAGAGTATAACTGGACCCACCAGTAAGTCACTGTCTTTGTCGCTGAATCATCCATTGAAATGATTAAGTTAAACGGTTCATTCGTTTAGTAATGAAGCAATTGAATCTTTCTTTGAATCAGTCATCGAATCGTTGACTCGCTAGATTTATTCAAAAGCAAAGATTCATTCATAAACGAAACAGCTCTGTGTGTGAGGCCTTTTTTTTGCAGCGGCTCAACTCTGACTTTGCTTTTTTAACTAGAAACAGAGCAAACAACAGTGTTCCTAAAACTTTTGTAAAAATGTTAAATACATTTTCACATTTGCAGAAACTTTAACGAATACAGCTTTCTACAGCAGGGGTGGCCAATCCTGCTCCTGGAGATCGACTGTCCTGCACAGTTCAGCTCCAACTCTAGTCAAACACACCTGAAGCAACTAGCTAAGGTCTTCAGGATTGCTTGAAAAATTAAAGGCAGGTGTGTTTGATTAGAGTTGGAGATGAACTTTGCAGGACAGTAGATCGCCAGGAGCAGGATTGGCCACCCCTGCTCTACACCATTCACTTAATCTATTAGTTACATTGTCTTTATACTTTGTTTGTTACCATGAATGACAAACACTGCAGTCTGCTCTGCAGATCTGTCCTGTGAGGAGCACGACGTTCAGCGATAGAGAAGAACTGTAAACACAGGGCGATGTTAATGTGGAGTATAGAACCTTATATACTCTTTGCTGGGATCGCTTTCATAGTCTTTTGGATAAAATATAGAAATAAAATAAGCCTAACCATTTGGAAATGAAGCTCCGTCCTCCCTCCAAATTCACTCCCAGGACTCTGTCCCCCTGCATCCCCCCCCCATTTCCAGCCGCATTCCAAAACATCACAAACTCCCACTGGTCAAATTTTCTATCTGATTCTTTTTTTTTTCCTTTCATTTTTTGGATAGAGAGAAGTGTCAGCTCATCTGTCTTCATCTAGCAGGTGAATCCACCTCGTCTAGTACAAAGGTGACTGTAATCATCTTCTCTGGCTCCATGTGAGCCTCACAAAATGGCCTCCATCCGGGGGATTCCATTACCTCCTGTACACAGACCTGATGATGACAATCTTCCCTGTTGATATATCCCATTCTGGCATCCAACAAGATCTTGTTAGTTTATTTGTTTGTGAAGTTAGGCTCACCTTTATACGGTTTCTCTCTCCTAGCAGCTTATTTTTATTTTGTGTTTCACTGCAAGAGCGTTAGATACCTTCAGGACCTTGGGTGACTTCACCGCCAAAAATCTGGAAGAAAGTGAAATGAATGATGAGATGACTAGGTTGTTTCTGGCTGCAGCTGAAGATTGCTTCCTGGTGCGCGGCTCTAGGTAGTGACCTACATAAAAATGATGAAAGCAGGCACAGTCCTGTGGGCACATCCAGGGAACCGGTGGACATTTCGCCGAACACGGCCAGGTGTGCTTGATGAGGCGTTGTTGTGATTAGGAGCAGGACTTGATGTGAAGAAATGTTTCTCTGAGGAGAGGGAGATTAGAAAGGGGAAAAAGATGGAAGAATGGGACAAACATTGCACTTCTGCCACAGACTGGTTCACAGATGGACCTCCACCTGCTGCTGGGTCTCTTTAGGTGTTCGATGGACTGAGTTACACCCTGGATTGTAACGACTTAAAGGTACAGTGCACCAAAAATGCTAGTTTTGCCATTTAAACTTGTATGGCCAAAAGGAGTTAAAATACTTTTCAAAGCATCTTGTATTGTGTTCTGCTGAAGCAAGCCAAAATTGCATATTTTCTTATTAGTTACTTGTCCTTGTGACCAAACATGTTTGACTTTCTTGCACTGTTTTTAAACAGTGTACTGCTATTTTCCCCATTCAGTGAAAGTTAATAGTGATGAAAACACAATAAAAGCATTTTATACTTAAAGGGATAGTTCACCCAAAAATGAAAATTTGATGTTTATTTGCTTACCCCCAGGGCATCCAAGATGTAGGTTACTTTGTTTCCTCAGCAGAAGAAAAACGAAGATTTTTAACTTTAACCGTGGCAGTCTGGTAGTCATTTAATGGAGGTGGATGGACACCAAACCTTTCAAAGAAAAGAAAAACATGCACAGACAATTCCAAATTACACCCTGTGGCTCGTGACGATACATTAATGTCTTAAAACACGAAACAATCATTTTTTTGTGCGAAACTGAACAGTATTTATATCATTTTTTACCTCTGATCGACAACCATGTCCAAACCGTCTCGGGCTCGTGCTCAGCTTGTGGCATGTTCCCTGTGTACGCGCTTTGGCGTAGGATATGCAAACGCCACAAGCTTAAGTGAACTATCCCTTTAACACAATAACATATTTATATTATTATAATATAATAATAATTTTGCTCAAGCTATATTACAGAACATAGTCTCTATGGTCGCTGTGATTTTGCCAAGTAAGACATGATCCTGGATCAACATTACTGTCCAAAAATATAGACTTATACCAATCTCTACCCCTAAACCTACCCAAAATGCATGCCTACAATCAGTGGGAAATGATGGCTGACTAACAAGGGTGTAGAAGCTCCTAACCCTGATCATAAGCCTAAAACAGATATTTTTGGAAAAATTATCCCTCAATTCTGATTGGTTGATTGGAATTCTGTTCCAAGATAGGAACATCTTGTACTTGATGAAATCACACTCACCGTCTAGGTCTACTACGGAAAATAGTTTTATAGATACTTGTCTTAGTTTGAAAAATAAATATTGATTGTTAATTTGTTTATTACAAACACAGATTTTTGCTTCCACAAGCTTTAATTGATAGGCTGGATTTATGTGGATTATTGTAATATTTTTATTATTATTTCAGACGGCACCCATTCACTGCAGCAGATCCATTAGTGAGCAACTGATGTGATTCAAAATTTCTCCAAATCCATTCTAATAAACAAACAAATTAATCTACATCTCAGAAGAGTTGTGAATGAGTACAGTTTCAGCAAATTTTTATTTTTGGATGAGCTATTCCTTTTAGGACCTGCTTAATGAAGAAAAAGTCATCTTAATCTTCTTCTTCTTCTCTGCATATCACCTTTGCTCTGCTTATTTCCTTAATCTAGCTTTCTAATAAACCTGGCACTGTATGAATATTGTTGGCTCTGTGGCAAATTGCTTATATTCTTTATGCTCCTCTATTGCAAGTCTCTTTTGATAAAAGCGCTGGCTAAATGCAAATGTAAAAATTGAGTTTAATATTTAATGTGGCATATTATTAAGATTATGATGGGGGTTTGAAAATGCACTGCATAACAGGAATGACCCTATTGATGTACGGTGCATGTGATAATAGTTTGTTGGCTTTCCTCCATCTGTTTTGTCTGGTTGTCTTTGAGAAAACATCATTGTATCCTCCGGCGGAGGCCTTTGTTTTGAGCGTGGAGAGAGGCCACTAATTGAGTGAGAAGTGCTGCGTGTGTGTTTGTATCTGCTAAGATCATGAGAGAGCGGGGTAATTTACATCTGTCAAAAGCTCGCCTATGAACACAGACCTGACGTAACCCCATCATCTCTCCCTGTCATCAGCACTAGTCTAATTGGATCAACAACATTAAGAGTCTGCTAATATGAATCAAGATGATTCCTTTCGTTTTGATGTATGCTGATTCACTCCGCTGCCTCTGCGCTCTCTTTTAATGAAACCCGCTATTTATTCTCCCTAAACACGCCAAACACAATATTCATTAGCAGCACAATGTACCTGCAGGCTTCTTCAGCTTACAAGTGGCGTCTTTTATTAATGAAATAAATGTGTTTTTTTTTCCGAATTATTTATGTGCACTCAGTATTGGCTTAATAGGAGTGGATGCATAATAGATTTGCTTACATGGGAGAACAAGGGAAAAGGCGCCGCACTTACAGGCATCTCACGCCTCTTTAATGCAGCTACCTTCTCATTTCCATGACAGCTTCTTGCTTTAAAACTTCTGGAGGGAGCAATTCATCCCCTCATTAGCACAGCTGAGTAAATCTTTCTTGTTTAAACATTATGTTGCTTGTATCTCTTTCAAAACGTTTCTTTCAGTTGAAAGGAAAAAAAACAACTTTTGACTAGATATGATTCATCTGATGTTTTAATGTCTCTTGTTCGCTTGATGACATTGAAGTTACAGTTTTGTTTTGTTAATATGTATTTTTTTTATACCCCCTCTTTTACTCTTTTAGAGCCTCATTACTAAAGCAGATCACAACCACAGACGGATTAACACAACAGTTTGTTAGTTATTGTCTCCAGACCAGCAGGAGTAATTAAATCTATATTTTACTTTGTTTTTTTAATCATATATATATATATATATATATATATATGAAGTGAAGTGACTTGTGAACAGGTATATATATATATATATATATATATAAAGGCATAATTACTTTTTGTTTACTCTTCTTTGGATTTTCGGTCTGTTTTCTGTGTATCGCAACAATCCGTCGCGATCACCTTGATCAGATACAGTACTGCTGTATCAGCGCCCTTATTCAGCATGTTTCATGTGGAGAATACATGATACTGTATATGCGTGAACACGGAGCTGCTTCATGTTTGGAGCACGAGAGCATGTGAAATACTCACAAACACTTGAAAAATGCTTGCTCCTCCAGTCCGGATATGAACTATGATCCGCGTAGTGAGTGTTATTAAACCCATCGCAGCGTTCAGTGTAGAAACCGCTCTCTCATGCGCGCTCCACATGTTGTTACATAATAAAAACGGTTGCGGTCGTGTTTACAGAGATGAACTAACAGCGCCAAGCTCTTTTATTTGAATTCTCCGCTGTGAGAAGACCTCACGCATAATACAGCGCAGTGATTGGATAGTAAGAGTATGTTCTCATGATGCTGAGGAGTTCTGAAGAAGGAAGGGAAACAAACATTAAAGGGTTAGTTCACACCAAAATGGAAATCCAGTGATGACCCTCATGTCCTTCCAAACCCATAAGACCTTCGTTCATCTTCAGAACACAAATTAAGATATTTGTGAGGAGATCAGAGAGCCATCTGACCCTCCATAGACTGCAATACAACTGAAATGATCACAGGTCCAGAAACGTAGTAAAAACATTGGTAAAACTGTCCATTAGTGGCTCAAAATAACATAATTTACTCAACCACTTGTCTCCCCCGACTTATGTCTTACACCATTTTAGAGAGTATCACAATGCAATGTTTACATCCGAGGAAAAGCACTCTAAGGGTTGTATGCATTGCGATACTCTCTAATATACTATCAGTATATTTAAATACGATATTAACAATTGCAACAATATCTCTCATAACATTACTGTTTGTTCTGCAAATAAATACAGCCCTAATGAGCCTGAGAGACTTGTTTAAAAACAACAACTTTAAAACTTGTACTAATCCCAAGCGTTTGAATGGCAGTTTACTATACATACATGTATTTTATATATATTTAAAAAAAAAAAAAAAAGATCAATAAAATGGATGCAATATGAATGTAGTATTTACATATTTATTATGTTAACAGTGTATTGGAATGAACACACATGTAAACACCGTCTGTTCAGTTCTGTTTCAATCCATTGCTATTTTTATTGCAATGATGTGTCCTTTGTAAAGACCCCATGAGACATGTGCCCAGGGCATGTCAGCGGCATAATCTGCTAAACACAAACAACAAGTCACAAGAGCCAATGTCTGCATTCCTGTGAATAAATATTCAGACAGGATTAGTTTTAAATGGTTAGATGGGGTCCTGTAATAATTACCAACGCTTGTGTGTCATTGTAATGTTGTCTGAGTCAGCCCTACAGACTGTGCACTACAGTGCTGGTAATGATTACAGTGTCTCTTACCTTCTATAAAATGTTTTGAAGAAATGAGCAGAGGTAAAAACAGCCTCAGCGAATTGAGTTTCCATGGCCAGTGTCTAGCCCGTAGGCCATGTAGCTACTGTTGCGTATCAGACACTCCAAGTCTCTCAAGTGGACACTGACCAATGAGAAGATGCTAGAAAATGAAAAAGATGCACTTCACAGCTTCTCACAGGGACAACACTCGCCGTTGAGTATTGATTTATAGGGGTTTTCTCAAGTTTAGCATATCTTCATGTTTTGTGTTTGTTATTTTTTTTGTTTGCTCCGAGTGCTCTTGATAATGACAAGATGCCGCATGATGATATTACAGCCTTGCACAGCACTTACATTGATTTGAATTAATATTGATTTTTTTTAATGCATGACAAAGAAAAAGTGTTAAAATAATAAAACCTTTTTTTAAATTCAAGGCACATATTTAATACTACTTTTTTTTTTCAAGATTCATAAAACTTTACTATATCGCACATATACAGTACACAATACAAAACAACAACCAAACCACAATTAATGCACAAAAACACATTTAAAATAAGTAATAACAAACCTAAAATACAAAACAAAACTGCTCAGGCTTATTTAGAATAGAAATTGGAAACCTCTCACAAACCTATTGTTTGTAATACACAGAGTATATAAATATATATATATATATATATATATGTAACGGAGTTTGGCTTTACAATGTAAAGTTCGGGCGCCAGGGGTAAAAAATAACCACCATAATAAATTAATTCACTCCACCACGTAATATTACATTCTTAGTCAGTGTACTAATGCAGCCAAAAAAACAACTGAGTAACTTTTAACTCACTCTCTTTTACTCCATCAGTATCAGCTCAATGAAAAAAAACAAGCGAACAACCAAAAAAAAAAAACACAATACTTCCAGGCCCAGGCACATTACCTTTTAATACCATATACAAAAGACGCACGGGTGAAATAAGTATGTTTTTGAAAGAGGTCTTTTATGCTCACCAAGGCTGCATTTGTTTGACCCAAAATACATTTAAAATAACAGTATTGTGTATATTGTGTATATAGGCCTATATATATATTAGGGGTGTCCTCGAATGGTCGACGATTCGATGCTTCGATTCGAGGAGCTTGATTCGACTCCCGAT
>JAUCMS010000028.1:18842391-18887051 GCA_032357445.1 Enteromius radiatus | reverse complement strand
ATCGCTATCGCTGCGGCGCCCGGGGAGCAGTTGGGGGAACGGTGCCTTGCTCAAGGGTCTCACCTCAGTCGTGGTATCGAAGGTGGAGTGAGCGCTGGTTATTCACTAACCCCACCCACAATCCCTGCCAGACCTGGGACTCTTCGACCTTTGGGTTACAAGCCCAACTCCCTGTCCATTAGGCCACGACCGCCCCCATATAGTAGAGGTAAGTATGAAAGAATGGATGATAAATGGATGAAGAAAGGATGATAAAGATATATAGTCAGTGATGGGTGATTAAAAAGTATAGATGGAAAGAAAAAGTAAGGACAGATAGAAGGATCATAGATAAAATGATGGATAATAAAACATGAATGAATTGTTGAATGAAAAAAAATGGATGGATGGAATAAAGAAAGGGAAAGAGGTATTAACACATGAAGCAAGAAGAGTTAATAATGTTGGTAAGTTGTTTCTAAATGCTGAAGTATTTACTCTTCTAAATAAAAATGTACACTTAGATCTGTTCAACATCACAGTCATAAAGACACAGACGTTCCCAAATGAAGTTTTAATTATTCTCTTCAGGGAGCTGAGTGTGAGCAGGTCAGGGAAGATTTTTATGCCTGTTTCTGTGCCCGGTCCAGCCGGCGTGGGCTGTAAAAATTCTGGCTAAAGGATAAAATAATTTTCTGGGAAAAATTTGAAACACTAGCGTTTCACCCAGACAGGAAGTATGATGAAACGAGAGAGAAAAAGAGAGGGAGGAAAGGGAGTGCTCAATTATCAACAGTCCTCTGAAGCTTCAATCAGCAATTCTTTTCTTTCATGGCCTGTCACAAGAAAAAGTGACGGAGTCAGCGATTTTGACTCAATCTGAGTGAGCGTGTTATTTTCGCCACCGGCTATCTCTGCCTCACCAACTATCACCCCGCGCGCACATGCTGAGCACATACCCGAGGGCTAACGAGGATGGCTCAGTGACAGAGCACAAATGGCTGTAAAAACATCTGCTGATGTGTTACTGCTGCAGTGTGTGAGAGCTCAGAGCATCATCTGTCTCTCTAGCACCGTTTCCACTTCCTCCTCGTTCTTTCTGCCAGCATTTATGTCTGTTAATGAACCCGTGTTAATATTAATCAGCCAAAAAAAGCCATGTCATCAGCTGCAAGTGTTGCCCTTTCTTTCTGTCGCACAGGCTTTGTATTTCCTGCTGAGAAGTCCAGCTTTGACCAGCATGAATTTCCTCGCTGCTCCAGGCTGGTTAAGGCTGCTTTCATGCCGGTGTGCTTGATTGATCAGTGTAACTCTGCTGTTCATTTTCAAGCCTAACAAATGAGTCTTAATTAAGCAGCATGGCCTTTCTACTGAATATGGTTAAGCTAGTTCAATAAAAATTTAAATCATTGTAATGTCATTTCAAACCTGTTCTTTTCTATACATTGAAAGCATTTAAGGCTGTCAGGCTCCTAAAGGATAAAAACTAATCATTAAAATGATTCATATGATGATCCTTCCAATTATCCTGATCCCACATGATAACAAAAGACTGGTAGTTTTGTTATACAAAGAAAATCTATAATATACAGTTGCTCTTAAATATAATCCAGGTATGCTTTTGTGAAGAGTTCAAAGGCCATTCATTTTTTTGTCTTGTAACACAGAAGTTTCAGAAATTTCAAAGCTGCAGTTGATGGCAAAAGTTTATGTGAATAAATACTGAAATCACACAAAGCTAACAGGCCATGATTCAGATGGACAATTGTTATAATATCATTATGATGTATTTTTTTCCCCCTGATGTATTTTATTTGCATTGCTACTATAGTATTTATTAATATTTTTTAATTTTTTGGTTTTCATTTTATTTTATTTTTAGTTTAAATATATTAATTGTGTTAGTTTTTATATATATTTAGCTTTAACTTATTATCATTTCACTTTTAATATTTTAATATTCAGTTTTAATGTGAATTTTAGTAATTTTGTTTTCTTTCTCATTTTTATTTATTTTAACATTTTAATATAGTTTTCATTTCACTTTTAATTAATATTTTAATCAATTAATATATTTTATTATTTAGTTTACTTTTAATAATTTCATTTAGCTTTTAATTTGTCACTTTTATTTTTAGTACTTTGTACTGTATGTACTGTATATTTTCCCGTTTTAAATGTTAAAGTTTTTCATGTAATTTATATTTTATATAGTCTTATTTCAGAAAATGATTTTAATAGCTTTAGATTGATTTTAAAATAACAATGTATGAAAAACTTTATATGGAACTAAACTTTTTGAGTGAACTGTTCCGTAAAGGACCATGATGGGGACACAAAGAAACCAATATTCGAAACACTTCATATGCTATTCTTTTTAACAGGATTCCCAGACTTCCTCATTCCATCAAATCTGGAGAACGTATTCCCAGATCTACAGCTCTTTGATTCCATATCACATATTCAATTGACCTGACAGCAGTACTGAATCACTTATATTAGTTATGATAGATGAGTCTCTGTTCATAGCATAAAAGGCCTGCTTAAGACTTCATAATGACAACGGCTGTAATGAGGATATTAGAGTTGACCTTTGGGGGACTTTAAGCGATTAACCCTCTCACTTTGAGTAAATGCTAGTGAAATTTTTAGCCTGGCAGTGTAAAAACTTTTGGTTTCTTCATTCATAATCAGTGGCTTCTCTGGTTTCCCACAGTTCCTGGAGGCATTGCTCCCGAGTCTCTTACCTTCACGCCGCTGGAGGATATGATCTTCCTGAAGTGGGAGGAGCCGGTGGAACCGAACGGCCTCATCACACAGTATGAGGTATGTGCTTTCCTGCTCTTTACCGCATTCATATCCATTACTCTCACGCTGTCAAAATCCAGATCGGCTCTGACGAGTCAGCGCTTTTACCAGGTAAAATGTCGATGATCCACAATCCTTGAAAGACAAAACTTCCCACTGTGTGTTAAAATTGGACTGCCAGTTTAAATTATTTATGAACGTACCACTAACATATGATCCCCCGCATGCGTGTGCACACAGACCTGACTGACAGCGTGCTGTATTAGGAAGACCTTGGAATCTAGTGTTTTTCCACCCCTGTATAATTTGGAGTTTCAGTCTAGTGAGCCGGAAGTGCTGAGGAGTTGTTGTTGTTTTTTTCTCAACTCAAGCCAGTGACAGGCAAAAAGTATGTATGAAGTCATGATTTAGACCTGGAACTCTGCATGCTGCCAGAGACACGAGAGCCACCAAGGCCAGCCCTCCCTCTAATTGGTCCCTACTGCACCAGCCATCTGTCATTAAATGACAGAAAGATGTCTCTATCTAAGTTCTATATGCTGTCTCCTACACTTTTTGCCATTTTAGAATCTTGCTTGATTTGAATAGTTGCCACGATGTCATCATAGAACAGCCGTATTCATGAACCGGGACGATTGTCCTAGAGCTACCGGGGATTAATTGCTTTGCTGGAGGACACAATGATAATTGCTCATGGCTCAGTTCTCGAAGGGACTGAATCAGCAACCATCCAGCTTTAACCAATACACTGCAATATTTTATGAACGTGGCTGCTGCTCTATCTTATCATTCTAACTAACAAGCCGAATACTGGAAATGTTGGAACATTTTTATTTATTTATTTTTTTTATTTGAATAAAATGAAAACTTTCAAATCACATGAGCCTATTTTATATTCACATTAGAGCATATCATATGTTTAAACCGATAAATTTTACACTTTAATCCACTAAATGAGCTCATTTCAAATTTGATGCCTGCTACAGGTCTCAAAAAAGTTGACATGGGAGCAACAAAGGACTGAAAAAGCAAGACATTTTGAAAAGATTTATCTGGGAGAACATCCAGCAACTAATTAAGTTATTTGACATGAGGTCTATAACATGATTAGCTATAAAAGACATGTCTTGGAGAGGAAGAGTCTCTTAGAAGATGTGCATAGGCTCTCCAATCTGTGAAAGGGTGCATCAAAAGATTGTGTAATACCTCAAAAACAATGTTCCTCAGTGTCAGATCTACAGTGCATAACATCATCAGAAGTTTCAGAGAAGCTGGAGAGATCTCTAGGTTTAAGGTACAAGGCTAAAGACCTTTGTTAGTTGGCAAATGGCAATGCATCGCTCATTGGCATGATTCTGTCATTGACATTACTAAATGGGCCCAGAAATACTTCTAGAAACCACTGTTGGTAAACACAATCAGCCCTGCCATCTGCAGATGCCAACTAAAGCTCTATCATGCAAAATGAAAGCCATATGTAAACATGGTCCAGAAGCCCTGTCGTGTCGTTTGGGCCAAGGCTCATAAAATGGTCTGTTTCAAATGTAAAAGTGTCCTATGGTCAGACAAGTCTATGTATGACATTCTTGTTGGAAATCATGGATGCTGTGTCCTCCAGGCTGAAGAGGAGGGAGACCTTCCAGTGTGTTATCAGCGTTCAGTTCAAAAGCCAACAACTGTAATGGTATGGGGGTGCATAAGAGTATACAGTATTGACAACTTGCATATTTTAGAAGGCGCTATGAATATTGAAAATATGAATATCAAAATATGTTAAAGACGACCACAAACTCTATATGTCATATAAAACAAACTCCATACATCATATAAATCTATATCAGGAAACAAAGTCCAACACCAAAACTCCAAAAACTCTACTATGGTAAACATACACGTATACCATAGTGTAGAATTTCCTCTTCTTTTCCCAACTATTTTGAGACCTGTGGCGGGCATCAAATTTAAAATGAGGTAATTCTTTTTCTCAGTTTAAACACTTATTATGTTATGTTCCATTGTGTATTAAATATTGGCTCATGTTATTTTAAATTCTTTCAGTTTTCATTTTATTCAAATGTAAAAAATGTCCCAACATTTCCTAACATTATCTATCCATCCATCCATTGTTCTGTTCTTCTATAATTGTGCTCTTGAGATTAGTAGATCAGAGCTGCAGCAGATTGAAAGCTCATGTCTTTGTCCCAAAAAGAGGGATGGGTAACAGTCTAATAAAAGCCTTTAAACTGTTTCTTCATTCTTCAGTGCACACAGATTCGGCCTGCTCAATGGAAAGGTGGTGGGCCTCCCACAGCCAGCATCTGTCTCTCTGTTCCTCTGTTCCAGAACATTCTCACACCCTTTCTCTCTCTGGTCACACTGCCTGCCTCAGTGTCACCTTTCTCCTTGCCCATGATTCAGGCTCTCAGTCAGTCACTAAAAAGTTGTGAGAACGGTGCTTCTGTCACGCTCCAAAACACCCATCTCACCTCAAGAGGAAAAGTCGCTTTTGTTTGTGGATCCGTCATTCGGCTCAGCTATAGCCCGAAACGAGATTGACACATTTTTTTTGAATGCCACCTCTGTCCATCAGGTGCCTCCCCCTTTATCATTTGCACTTACTGAGTTATCTCTCCTTGATAACACGCATTTCTTTTTCTCCCCCGGTCATGGCTACCAAAGTCGCCTCAAGGATGTTTTCTAAAGGGGATTTAAAGGCTTGACCTATAAAGTGGAGGCAAGGACAGATTTTCAGGCTCAAGCAGCCTGATCTTCTCAGACATACAGAGAGATGAAGAGAGGAAGAATACGATAGAAGCAGAGCTTGGAGAATTCACTCTCGTTCTGTCAGATTAGCGCTTTGTCCACTTTCCTCTGAGCACCACCGACAAAAGTCTCACAGGGCACTGCGTTCCCCCTCAAACCTCCCCCCACAGCTATCATCCATGCCTCATATCTTAAAGAGGCCGGGTACAGGTGCAGAAAATGTCTCCTAAGTCCCAGAAACACACTGCATTGAACACTCTTGCTAATGCTAGGCTACTAATGTTCTGATACTCTTTTAAAAGTTTGAGTACCTACTGTAATGGAATGGAATGTTCTACTCGGTCCTTACCAATACAACTTAACAGTAATGTAAAATCCACACACCAAATCACTTTGAGTGAAAAGTAAGTGAAACCAATGTTTTCCTGAATTATGTTATAACATAAGGACGTGTAAAGCACAATTGTTTTTTTTTTATGTCTACAGAAAATGAGAAATGTTTCAGTGTTTTCAGTGCACTGAAAACTCTGGGTGGCTATGTACTGTACTTATTTCTTGGGGCCTTTTCTTAGACTTTTGGCCTCATGAAGCATTAAGCAACATATGATCTAATTTGCTGTAGTTTTGAATCAATATCAACCTATTAACTGTTAAAAAAATTTTAATTTAAAACATTTGCAAAGTTTGAATTAAATAAAGTAGCAAATTGGGTGCATGGTTACAATTTGAATTTAAACTGTAACTCAAAGAAATGAATTTTTGCATACAAAAATACTTTTTTAAAGTTTAAAAAGATAGATAAAAAGGACAGGACAATACATAAAAGAATAGAGCAATAGACAGAATGATAAAACAATGGAACAATAGATAAGTGGAGCGATAGAATGAACGATGAGCGATGCAGTACTGTACAATACGATACAATAGATAGATATGAATGATAGACAGATAGGTAGAATAATTAAATTGTGGCCAATTTAAAACTGCTTTATATATCATACTAATATTCTGTAAACAGTATGATGTTGAAGAGCTCAGGTGTCCAATGAAAATTTAATTTCTTAATTTTTTAATTTCTAAAGAAGCTAAAGCTTCAAGGTTTGTGTGATGACAGGCAGCAACGGGCTTGAGCAGAGATTGTGAGTGCTGTCATATGATAGCATCACGGTGTTCTTTGCTGTAAAGATGAAAGTCTAACTGCCCACTGGTTTCCCGCTGGTATTTATGAGTAGGCTACCACATATTGTTTACACAATAAATGTTTGATTTCATATATGAATCATTTTCAACCCACTCTGAATAGGGATGTCAGGGTTCGCAAACTTTTGTAAAGCATTGTTTGATTTGAGCTACCACACACTGAGTCATTGCGTGTTTGCTTCCAAAACAACAGCAATTTAATGAAAATATGATTCATTTAAATGGTTTTAATATGTGCAATTACAGATCAGCTATCAGAGCATTGAATCATCAGACCCCGGGATCAACGTTCCAGGCCCGAGGCGCACCGTATCCAAACTGAGGAACGAGACTTACCATATGTTCTCCAACCTGCATCCTGGCACCACCTACCTGATCTCTGTTCGGGCACGCACCGCCAAAGGCTTCGGCCAAACAGCTCTGACTGAGATCACCACCAACATCTCTGGTGAGCAGTGTGTAATGTTGTTTTACGAGGCTTTTAGATGTGAGTGTGTGTTAAACTTCATATCCATCCAAATGGAGTGAATGTGCTTAGATATTTACTTATGTCCAATTAAATGTCTTTGCAAATGATAAATACTTAAATTTTTATGTAACCCACCCACACACGATTTTGCTAGCTTAGGATATGGTTTTACTGTTCATACAGTAATCGCAGGTATGCACATTAGTACGAACTGAATAAAATGAGTTAAAATGCAGAAGTTGCTTTTGTTTTACATTAAACGTGTGTGAGTGTTATCATGCACGTTCAGATGCACCAGGTGAGATCTATAAACGGTTGATTGAAAAGCCTCAGATCATTTGGGAGATGTCTGAGATACAGAAATGCACGTTGGCGGTTCAATAGTCAGGAACAAAGTGAAACAAAAACTGATTTCACAGAAAAGGAAAAATGCGAAACTCCAGAGTTTCCGGTTCATCATCCTGCGCTTCAGGTGCGCTATTGATCTCTGAAGCATGTGTGTGTGAGTGAGCCCATATCGCCGCTTAAGAGCCATTATGTATTCCCGAGCGAATCTGAGGAAGTGATAGTGAAACTGAATCACAGCAGATGCTCAGAACCCAAAAGGCCCTTCAAGAACATTACACGTTTCCCCTCGCCTCAAAGAGAACTGACATCACTGTCATCCTCACCATTCGAAAACCAGCCCGCCTTACAAAACAGCACCATATGCTGCTGTCAACCAGACGCAGCTGATGCTAAATCAGGATTCCTCAAGACTGGACTGATGCAGAGAGATGTGCGTTAAAGCCAGCGCTTTTTTCGATGGTAACGATGGAGAACTTCTGTTTTTTGATGGAAACACAAAATCCAATAAGAGGATTTAGTGTGGTGGTAGACGAGGCCCATTAATCTGCAAATATTTGGTTGTTTTGAGATTATTGGCTTTGGCCTGATAACCCTGTCTACTTGGCCGATTAACAGTGGGGGGCATTTTATCCTTGTGTCAGCTCAAAAGCATTTTTAATGGATAAATCTGATACCTTTTCTGTTTTTTTGTTAGAGTTTGTTAGAGTAAATATCTTTAGAAATTAATTGAATGAATGTTTATTGTAATGTCCACATTTCTGATTCCAAATTTTGGATTCAAAATCGAGTCCACTTCCGAAATGCTACTAACTATAAGTAACTCTTTAACTATAGATAACTAATTAACTAATTCTCATTAATTTTCAACTACTTGTCTATTAACTCTGTAGAATGTCAGGGAAGGTTTAGGGTTAGTAGAATAAGTACAGTATATGCTTGCAAAGTTTCTTACAGTTAGTATGCTGTATGTTGTGGACCCATCAAAATAAAGTATTAGAAGATTTTAAGCTAAAACTAATGACTGCTAGTAAGCTACTTACTGTTAGTACAATGTCTAAAGTAGACTGTCGAAATAGTGTTACCAGAAATAATACAAAAATCATACAGGAACTGGGCACAGAGACAGAGAGATGCAATTCACTTCACCAGACCTCAGGGAAAGATGTTGCAGCAGATGCTTTGGAGTTGTTACAATATATCAGTAGTGGCTGTTGGATGTACACGTATGACCTGTTGCATGCTTTATTGAATATGCCCTCAGGTCCTCTCATATCTTTCAGTTGCATCATGTGTATGTAGACCAGCATTCTAGTTTGTTTATGTGTTTTTTTATTTTCTCTGCAAGCACTTAAAGCCATCCAAGGCTTCACTTTTACTAAAGTCCACTCAAGTAGCTGTAGTTTTGCCAAAAGCTGCTTTTAATACCATAATCATTGATTTCTGGCAGATTGTTTGCGTTAGCTCGTCAGCTCTAATTGACTGCTGTTATTAAGCGTTATTGCTCAACACGACCATCTCAGGGGAAGGATGCAGTCCAGACTCAGATCCTTCTAAATGAGTTTCCCCTCTGTTTGTCCCACATGCACAGCTTTTAATTACACCCTGAGTTCAAGACACGCAAAGGGACAAGTTTGGAGAAGAAAGGAGAGTTTATATGAAGTTGTTGTCATGAATTATGGCGGTCTTATTTCAGACAACAATGTAGGCGTTATTCGTGAGGTTCGTTTAATTAAAATGTGTAGCTGGTTATATTGGCTTTTAATAATTAGCGTAAACTTCATTTTGCCTCACTTTGAAATGACAAAGTTAAGGTACACAGTGGATTTGGATCCCAAAAGATTTCTTTTTAATTGCTGAGCTCTAGTTAGTTTTTTTTCCCTCTGCCCATCACTCTTACTCAGGGTGTTTTGAAAAAGTTTACTTTTAGTTTTAGGAAAATATTATATAATATCTTTCTTTCTCTCCCTTTCTGTCCCTTTTTGAAGCACCTACATTCGATTATGGAGACATGCCATCCCCTCTGAGTGAGACGGAAAGCACCATCACAGTCCTGCTGCGTCCAGCACAAGGCCGAGGAGCTCCAGTCAGGTGAGAGTGCTAGTATTTTCTTTCTTCAGTTTATCACTAAAAGATTTCTGATAAAGTGTTTTTCTCTCATGTGTAAAACCTCTTAACACACACACACATATATATATATATATATATATATATATATATAAACGTATTTTGTAACAGATTTACTTACAGATAAACCGTCTTTAGGACATTAAAATAGCAGGCTACTGTCAGGATTTCCTAAAGACGTACATTGATAAATTAGCACTGCAAAGGCGAGGACACAGTTAATCTTCCACCTGACCTTATTGAATATACATTTGTATGCGTTTTCCTTTCAGACGCCAAAATTATTTGTAAGGGAGTATTAAAATTCGCAATGCAATTTAATTCATATTTGCTCTCAAATTACTGGTATTTGCGCTGTAATTTACACTCCAAAAAAGCATGTCTTAAAGCAGCCGGTAATTTGCACCACTCATGGTAGAGTGAACTAGTCACTATGGAAATGATCTGGCTGTGTCTGTGTTCTTTCTCAGTAAATTTTAAGTAAATCACACGCAGCATTTTCCCAACACTTTTATAGAACTGTGCTCTAATGTTAATTTACATGGTTATTAAATCTGGCTCTTAAAATTGTTTTAAAAAAACAAAAATCTAAACTTAAATTTAAAGGGCTTCTCCACCCCGAAATACCAATTTTGTCATTAATCACTTACCCCTATGTCGTTTTAAACCTTTAAGAGCTTTGTTCCACTTCAGAACACAATTTTAAGATATTTTGGATAAAAACCAGGAGGTTTTTAACACTGTCAAGACCCAGGAAAGTATGAAAGACATCATCAGAATAGTCCATCTGCCGTTGGTGGTTCAACCGTAACATTATAAAGCAACAAGAATACATTTTGTATATAAACCCCCCAAAATATTGACTTTATTTAATAGTTGAACATCATAGCATCACCGTAGCACCATTTTGGAGAGTCCCAAATGGACATCACAAGCCTCACGGTTTTTATCCAAAATATCTTCAAATTGTTTACGAAGATTAACAGATTTTATGGGTTTGAAACAACCATTGGGGGAAATTGATTAATGACAACATTTCCTTTTTGGGATGGAGTAACCCTTTACATTAATAAGCTCCATAGACAATTTTAAAAAACTGATACACAAATAAAATAAAATACAGCAAAGCTAATAAAACAAACTAAAATTAAAATGAAAACAATATAAAAAATGTATAATTCAAAATAAAAAGACATTAGTGTCTTAACTAGCTACTAAAATAACACTCTAATATTCGTTTAATGTTTTGCATGTTGTACTTTAAATAATTTTTTCCAATATTGCCAATTGAGCTTAACTTGTTTCAAACCTGGAATATTCCTTATAGGTAATTACTGTTATTACTATTAAGATTCAAGTACAATAATTTGTGTATGTATACACAGCACATATCAAGTGATTGTGGAGGAGGAAGCTGGTAGGAAGGTGAAGAGAGAACTGGGCGTTCAGGACTGCTTCCCCATTCCAACATCTCACGGTGAAGCTCAGGCCCGTGGAGCTCCGCACTACTATACAGCTGAACTTCCCCCGAGCAGCCTGCCAGAGGCTACACCCTTTACTGTGGGGGACAACCACACATACAATGGCTACTGGAACAGCCCGCTGGACCCCAGGAAGAACTATCTCATCTACTTCCAGGCCATGAGCAACTTTAGAGGAGTAAGTGTCAGAAACTAGCACTGTTTCTCATTCTGCTCTCAGTTTATACTAAAGTGTACTTAAATGGTTAAATGTGTGCTAGGAAATGTGTACGAAATTGCACAATAGGCACTTACCAAATGCACAGTTTGTTTCTTCTAACCACACATAATGTATAATCTAACATTTTTCTTAAATGTAAATTTGTTATTTATACATGCTCCTATAGATTATTTGCAGTCTGCACAGCAGGAGATTAAGTGCAAAACCAAGTGCCTTGTATAAATAGCGAGATGCACCTGGAGCTAGTAAATTTGCAATTAGTTGGATGTACTGTAGAATAACATATCATCCCTCGTTCTTACGGGATGATGTTTTTCTGCTTTTCTCCTACTGTTCAAACCCATAAGATAGTGTGTGTCACAGACTCAGTGTGAAATTAATAATAGAGTATGAGCACAAAGCAAGCTTTGGGTGTCCAGGCCTTATTCAAATGGGAAAAACAGCCCCTGTGCTCCCCGTCCTTGCCTAGATAAGAGGATAAACAACAAGGAATACCGTCTCGCTGGCATAAACCATTTCACAGGGATAATTGGGCACAGGTGCAGCTGATCAAAAATAGATCAGCTGGCAGTTTATGTTGTTAGAAATGGCTGGGTCTGGGAGACAGAATGAGCTCGACAGCACTAGCAAAACCGAGCCTGGAAAACAGCCGGGGAAATGGGAATCTCTCGCTGTTCAGAAATTTATCTGGAAAGGTGCCAAATAAGTTCATAAATAGGAAGCAAAATATAGACCTTGATTAAAAAAGCATTTCATTAAAACAGATTGGCACTTTACGAATGGTCGAAAATAGTTTTATTGTGCCTACCAGCAGTTTGTAAAGACCCACGACCCCCTGGGAGATGATGATGCTGTCCAGGTTCATTGTGTACAGTGCCTTGCAAAAGTATTTTCATTTTTTTCCACATTTTGGCATGTTGCATCCTTATGTTAAACTGCCCCTGAAAATATATTTATATAAAAAGGTAATTGCTGCATTTTATCTCTCAATTCTGACTTTACTTCCCAGAATTGCGACTTTATATCTTATAAACCGTTAATTTTCACAATTCTGACTTTTTTGTAATGAAGGGGTATGAATACTTTTGCATGACTCTATTGAAGCTTTTTGTTGCGTAAACATTCAATGATAAAATGTACAATTCCTATATAACTACATGTACACAAATCAGTTCACTATTTTGAAAACTGTGGTTAAGTTACTTGACTTATTTTAGTTACTGCTGCACAGCAGTGCTTAACTTCACGCAAACCAACCTTCAACTTGAGCATGACAAGAAACTTCTGATTTTTGCCTTATGGTTTCATGGTTATTAGTTACCTGCCTCACTCAATTATGCGCTATTAAACCTCTTGAGTGTTTCAGGCTTGCGGGAATGAAAAGAGTTTTTTAATGGTCCATTTAGATTTGACACCAGCCAGCAAACCTCATGCTCAAAAAGATGTGGGTGACATTTAGAAGAAGGTTATCTCATTGGCTCAGCACCTGAAGGAAAGGATGAGCCAGCTTGGCTCATTCCACTCTTCTGAACAGCAATTCAGAGGCTCAAAACTTGGACGGAATTTACCTACGCTATTACACAGTTGAGTTTTTTGGCGGCCTTTAAGGGAAATGCTTCTGTTGACCTATAGTACAGACACAAGCTCCCTCCCGGCCGAACCCCTCTGGGCTTTTCTCCTATTACAGACTGAAATGCACCTGTCAGCCAAGCCATTGTGACTCCACCTTCCCCTCGGTTTCTCTCTACTTGAATCCGTGCGTCTTGAAAACTGATCGCACGGCTCTGTCTCCTCTGGGCTCTGCTGATTTACTTGACCGACCTTTAGCTAAATATTCATTTTTATTCAGCTCTATTTTATGCTGCAATAACTGCCGTAAAGGCTGACAGTCTAAGCTAAAGAGAACGTAGCTCAAGAGACATAGCTAGCATTTAGCACTCCCCTGTTACCGATTTAAACAGTTCTGTTTTTTTCTCCTGACTGCATATAAACAATGCTAATATACTTTGCTTTGTCTTTTGGCCAGCTTTATGGCTGTAAGTGGTTTTCAAAGCTTTTGGCAGCGGCACGAGAAAGAAAGTCCTCTGCTGCATCTTTGGCCATTATTCTGACAATTAGCCATTAGAGAGCTGTGAATGCTGTCAGGGCTTCGTGTAATTGCTTTCAGTGATACATATATATATATAAAGACGCTCTTAAAAAATCTTTGATTCTCAGCTGTTTACAAAGAGCTGTTTTTCTTCCTCTTCTCTGCTCTTCGTTTACTTTTTTGTCCTCCACTTCCTTAGCAGTCCTCGGAGGCAAAACAAAAAGATTGTAGCTGTCAGACAGTTTCACTCATACACAGGAAAAACTTTGCTGGGTTTTTTTTTTCTTATGGCACTGAACCCTATAGGACTGACCAGAAACTTTCAAACAGACTTTTTCTCTCTAATTGGAATCTGTTTTATCAAAATAGAAGGCAAGAACTGGTATTTCTCAGTAAAATATTTTGAGCTGAAAATTACCCCTAAAAATAAAAATAAATATAAATAAAAAGGAATGTACATTTTATAATAAATAAATTTTTACGCCTATATATTTCTAATATAGTATATATTTAGAAAATATGTTTGTGTATTTATGTGTATATATTGATATTAATATAATTATATTAAATAATAAATATATTTAATATGTAAACATAACACTTTTTTTCTTAATTATATACATGCGTGTGTGTATTTATTAAAAATATGAATAATAAATATACAAATTACACTCATGTAAACAAAAACTTTTTTTGTTTATTTAAGTTTAAAGGCACTAATATATACTGTACACACACACACACACACACACACACATCACATATTTATTAGTAATTTATTGATATTCATCATGACTATAAATCAGTATTTTTTTTTTGTTAAATATTTATACTGTAATTGAGGAACTAAAACATATTCTTCCTTGATTTCTATATTTTTAAACCACAATTAGACTAGATTTTTTTTCATTCACATTACAGTAGCACAATTGATTTGTGAGGCTTCATTTCCTAGGGAAAATGACATTAATTCTTATTTCCCCCCTCTCTCTTTCTTGCATGCCTCCTTTCTTCTGCTCTGAACCAAGTAGGAGCTTTCTAATAAGTTCCTTTCCCATGCCTCCCTGGGCCTGTTATATTTATAGTGCTCATAATTCATTTACTTAGCTTGAGTTTGCTGACAGATCCCCTTTTGCAGTGCCTGCCATGACCGTTCCCACAAATTTGATTAAATAGAGCAGGGAAGCTTAAAGCTTTGTGTCTGCGTCTGTCTGATCAAAGCCCCACTGGATGTCTCTCGCCTGTCATTCGGGGTCAGTCTTTTCTCACACGCATGGTGAGCTATGACTTCTTACGGTGTGACATCTAGGACCGGCTCTATGCTTGGAGAAAACAGGCAGTGTTTGCTTTATCCCTGTGATATGCTCTCCTGGGAGAGTGTGTATTGGGAGCCATGGCACACTTGCATCTCAATGATGGCTGCTGGAACAGATAAAGATGAGTTTCTCGTAAAGCCTGGATTGGCCTACATGACATTTTTAAGCGTGTGGATGTTTTGGGGGGGCTAAAATATCCATGCGTGTCCCTCTTCCCTCACTTGAAACATCAATGCTGGTCTGTCTCTACCTTAGCCTCTACTTCCTCTTCCTACCACCCTCCCTTCCCCTTTTGTATGTTTTCCGAGATGATATAGGGTTATGACAGGCTTTAGGAGCCAAGGCAGTTCGAAATGGATTTTCAATTAAAAAAAGCAATTCAGCCGCAGTTTGAGCAGAGGCCTCTCACTCCTTTTTCCGGATGGGAAGATTTGCATAATTGTTCCATAATGCCCGAATTAGCATCTGTAAATCTTAATTTGATAATGCATCTTCTTGTCGAGGTGGCAGGCCGGAATTGGATTATGGGCTTGGATCTCATTAGCGCTATTTGACAAAGGTCGTTTTCATAACACTAGTATGTCATCAACTGCGATTTCGAACAAATTAATTCCTTTTTATAATTCTCTCCTGGCTGGAAGTCATCCCCCCTGCCTCTTTTGTCCTCCGCTGCCATTTTCTGTACATTAAAGGCTTATATCTTATCGCCCGCACTCGAAAAGTACACACACACAAGTAGTGTAGGTGAGGGAGACGCGTGCTGTTTTTAAATGTATTTTTACTCTTTTACTGGCATTCATGCTGTTGTTGAATCAGCAAAAGTCAGTGTGAGCCCATTTGACTTCTCATCAGGTATCAGACTTTCTTATTTCTGCCGTATGACTGTTTCCCACAGCGTGACACTGCATCTCTGTTCTCTTTTCTCACAGGAAACAAGGATAAACTGCATCCGCATCGCCCGTAAAGGTGAGTTATTCAATGCTGATGCTACAGAACTTGCTCATTGTAGAAGTACTGTGCAGTTTTGGGTGAAAATGTTTTTTGCAAGACCCCTGTGCAGGGTCGAAATCAATGTACTGAGGATTTGACTATAAATGTTTCTTACCAGGCATGAAACTCTATTTTATATTTAAAAAAGAAACTATTTTTGTAATTCTGACTATGAGTGATTACATATTTTTGTCTTTTTGACAATTTGGATTTCATTTTATATTAGATTCACTAAAAGAGGCCCTTGAAATTGTGATATATAACCCTTTTAACATGATGCGTATGGAAAGAGTTTGTAGACATTTTAAGGTACTGTATGATAGAGTGGCCACAAATAATAAAACATAAAAATTGTAGTGGATTGACTGGGTGATGTTATTCTGACTGCACAAGTGTAGGTTTTTCAGCTTATTTGCTATTTACTTATTCACAATGTACATGCCTGAGGGCCACAGCTTTTCCAAGATGTCATCAGCATTCTAGCTCCAGATCCCACAGGAACTAACAGTTTGCTGCAGGCGGATGGTGCGTCAGTGTCGATTTTAGCATCTGAGACATCAAAAGGGGTTGAGATAGACCACTTGAATGGGAGAAATTGTAACTCTAAATATGGCATGTAGTCGGTTGCTTTTATTGATACAACTATTGCAGCAGTTGTAGGAAGCCCTGCCTTAGAATAACAAAGCCCAGTTATCTGATTGAATGTGTATTTTCATTAGCAGGACTAGCCTGAGAGTTGTTTGATTTCATTGTCAGATTTTATCCCTGATTTGAAATATGTTATTAAAACATCATGAGATTTGGATCAAGTTCTCAGAGGAGCAGAATATGCTTGTCATTCTTTGATGGGTCCTTGCATTGTTTTGTGTTTTAGGAATGAAGGAAATCTCAGTAAACTTAACAAATGTTGTCACGTACCTGTACCAGTACCTTTTCTGTTGGTCTATGATTTTTTTTTTTTCTTAAAACGTCTAACCTACACTGGTCTATCTCATTTTTGGGAAACCCATGGTGTGTGTGAACAGAAATTGGATTGAACAATTAGTCTACAATTCACTCAATGCGAGAGAGCCACTCCAAGTTGTACATAAGTGTCTATTAAACATTTCAGGTTCCTTCTATGATTTCAGATATGAGCTGCATGGCATCTGAAGGTTTTCTTCCATTGGTTTGATCCACTGTCTGCTGTAAAAAGCTTCTGGAGGCTAGCTGAAATTAAGTGGATAAACTAACAATAAGATTTTTGTCGTTGAGTGAGAAGTTTTTAAAATTTAGTTTATCTTACCATCTTTGAGGTGATGGTCTCAAATAGAATACAGGTTTTACTTTTGCTGCATGCCTTGTTCTAGAAAATATGCTGCTTAGGTATATGTTGAAATATGGTAGCTGGTTTAAGCTGGTCCTGATGTGTTCCTGAGCAGGGGCTAGTTGCTCAAGGCCAGCTCATGATCAACTAAGGACCATATTAAACCAGCTACCATGCTTCAAAACACATTTAACAAGCCTTTGCTGTTTTTACAGCAGAGTGTTCATAAGGAAAGTCTTCAAGCTCTTACTATAACCGACTGTGTGAACAGGACATCTTGAGACTTACACCGTTCAGTAAATTCAGCAATCCCGAACACTGTCAGTATGAACGTAGCCTCAGAGATTTCAGCGTTTTCAGCTAGACGCTGCTAGGTTTTGATATCAAAGTAGTTCCCCTCTTCCAGGTCAGTGGTCCAGCTCTGTGGCCATTCCTCAAACCTCTCAGAGCTGTACCACTGAGGAACACTTCATAATGGTTCACTAGCTAATCTTACACATGCACTCTCCCCACAAGCTGCGAGTATCCGTGAATTCCCTAAAGGGCATAGCAGCTGTAGGATGTGTGTTGGTTTATGGTGAAATGTTATGTCTAGACACACCAAATTTTTCCCTTCTATGGCCCCCTACCCCCTCCCCTTTCTCTTCTGGAGACAAGGGCACTAACGGAGAACAGGTCACTCTTTCATCATGTTTGTTTTGGTTGCTTGCGGTAGGGGAGTGGACTATATCAAAGCAGATTTGTCTGGGGCGGGCAGTCTCGGAGCAAGACATGCCGCAGCACGCAGACAGAGAGAGAGAGAGAGAGAGAGAGAGAGAGAGATCAGTTTTCGGGTCCCTGTCCAGTCAGGAGAAAGACCTTCACATCAAACACCTCTGATGGAGTCACCTGTGCTTGTCAATACATGCTACCACCTGTCAGGCTCCTCAGAGAAAGATGAAAAGGTTCACGAGGCATAGATTTCTGTCAAGGCAACAAGAAAGAACCGCACTCCTTTCTATCGAACGCCATCAGGGATCAGTGTGGGCAGGACAGAATTGTCGCCGCTAGTGAGCACAGCCTCACAGTTAAATCGACCTGCTTTTTTTGTTTTTTTGAGACCGAGTAATGAGGGTGACGACTAGCCTTCCGAGCGTGAAGCCAAAAGGCACAGTGGACATTTTGGGCCAGTTTTGTAGTCCCATCTGCTCAGTAGGCACAGACAGACTTACATTTGGGATGTGGGCTCACACGCCAACATATTGATGAACAGAATGGTGCTCTCTCAACTTCCTCAACAGGAAAGAACGATTAAACAAATTGACAAACAGAGTGCTAACAAACAAGGACAAGAAACCGTTTCATTACAATTACCTCTAGTATTAGTGTCTCTCATAAAGGGTTTATACGATAAGAAGAAATCCGACTTGTCAAGAAAATTCATAATTGAGGTCGCTGCTTTTGATTGGCCACGGAATTGTCCTATTTATCAACAATCAAGGTCCAGAAGAAAATTGACACCCCGATGTTCTCAAAATGCAACCGAATTACATACTCTTACAAAAATAAGCTGCCAAGATTCCCATTTCAGTGCACAGGTGACAGTTTAATTAACAGTCCCTTGGCAATCTTCACAGAACAATAGACTTTCGTTGTAACTCCAAGTGCTAATTTCCACTTTTGGTGCACTCAGCAGGTGCTCACATTAATCTTGAAACAAATTTCATGCCTGTGTTGGGCTTAATTGATATTCTGAAAGGAAACTCAGCACGATGATAAAAATCTGATCAGGTTTGCATCAAACTTTAATGAATGTTTTCCCATCTATATTTCATGCGATGAATACATTTAATACCTCATTAAGAGCTTGTGATGTTGCTGTTATTGTGGAGATTATGCATGAACTTGCATATCTTATGTTTAGAATATTGAACTTGCATGTTACGGTAGACCTATTATGTTGGCACAATATCCTGCATCAGTCTTTGTTTTGTTTAACAGTAAAAAAAAAAAACCAGCATCCTTAAAACACGATAATTTCACATAAGTGATGTGTTTCATGTTTTATATTGTTCGATTGGCAGGTCTTTTAAAAATAAAATCTTAAAATTGACTGAGGCTTATTTTCTACAAAATAAATAAATAAAGAATAAATAAGAAGTCAAAGTGAATAAAGTCTTTAAAAAAAAAATCGAATGTCTTTAATGATTCTGAAATATTTAGCTTGACACAGTAAATGGAAAAAAAACTCATCTTAAAATCTCATTAATTTAATCTAAATCATAAATTGAAAAAAAATTGTTTTATGCATTCATTGATTTTCTGCTGTATTCGTTTAAATTTTATGCAGTCACTGTCGCACCATCTTATAAAATTAGGTTGGTTTTTTTAGAGCATTTAATTGTAGACATAGCAAATCTAGATCAGATCCCTTCACTGTTGACATCTAAAAAAAATGATGTATATTTAATACTGTTATCAGACTGATGCAGACACAGCCTATATTGGTGTCTTAGATGCAATTCTGTGCTTGTGAAGATGTGCACCAAAAGCACTACACTATATATTCTTCTAAGATAATTCATGGCTTGGCTCTTTTTAAAAGATTCCTGTGGGAGTCTGACTTCTCAAGTCTGGTGTAATGTGGGATCTCTATGGGGGGTTTGTGAAAGTATAGTCTGTGTTGTCTTCAGATATCTAAAGCCTGTCACATACAGTAGAAAGTTGCTTTGGATTGGAAGGGAAGGAATGGTCTAAACATTACTTTAAATGAATTCCCTCTCCTTCCAACCAAAAGTATTTGATTATTTACTCACTCTTACAAACCTGTATGACTTTCTTCTTTTCTTCCTTTTCTACTAAAAGTACTGAGGCTTTTAAGAGACTTTAAAAGGCTTTTCAGTTATAAAAGTAGTAGCCTGTTATTAGTCGTCTATTCCTTATATTTTAAGTCTTCAGAAGTTATACAATAGACAGGAATTTAAGGTATTCACTGAAAATGTTAAATGAATCATTCTTTTGAGTTTTTCTGTGAATTATTATTATTCTTTCTTAAATAGGACTGATCCGCTTCTATACAACAAGCTTTTGAGCGAGCCGTGGACTACTTTTAAGATACTTAGCATAGTTTTAAAATCTTCAACATCTTTATTGTAATTCCAAGATGAAGAATTCAACTTATGCATCCTTGGAACCACATGAGAGTGAGTACATAATGCCGTAGTGTTCATTCTTTATTATTAAAGTCATACAAACCAATGCATTATTATAACTCCAGTCAATAAAAAGACAAATCTTTTCAATTTTCAGAGGCATTTACTTCGCCATTCTGAGTGAGCCATTGTCGCAAAGACAGCGAAGTTTGGAAACTGCCTTTGGCTGTTGAGAGAGCAGAGAGCGGCATGGCGAATTCTTTTTCTTGCTGCCCCACATCTCTCCACATGCTTACGACTTATTTTTAGCCTTGGCCTTGCATGGAACCCTAAAGCAGATCTTTTTCCTCAGGCCTTAGCTTACTCTCTTACTCATGGGGGCCTGTAACTTTCAGTCCACTGAGACCTTAAGGACGTGCTAACACTAGGCAGAGTAAGATGATCTCTAGTCCCTCATCAACAAAGATGACTTCCGCTGTGGATTTGACTAAGTAGACATGGTCTCATTGGCAAGTAACCATTTATTAGTTTAAATAGCCATTTGCTGGTTTATTGAAGCCATATCGCTGTTTGTTTGCATGATATTGTAAGGATTCTTTTTCTAAATTGCTTGCTCACCTGATTGCCTTTGCCAAATCAATCAATAATGTAACAGCTGAATGTCAGCCTCAAGGAAAATGTCTGCTTGATGTGTCATGGACCATTTGTTTATAAATGATACTTCGCATCTTAATGGTCCCCGGGGGAGCCGCTATTTTTACCGCTACAAAAGCGGCACCTAGTAGCAAAGATTGAATTTGCGTTGACTAACAAGTGGGCGGGCAATATTCTAAAGTTTCATGTTAAGGTCAACAAGGAAAAGTTTGGAATTAGTTCTTAAAAGGATTTGTTTTAGTGATTCAACGTCGACTCGTTCTTTTGAGAGACAATATCTCGTCTTCACTTTCAGATTTAAAACTTTGCAGGATGTTTCAGTTACTTAGAGGTTTGTTACACACTACATTAAAGGTAATTTTCAAAAATCCATAATGTATGTTATATTTCAGATTTATTTGAATTACTTAACACATATTGTTGGAAATACAATGCTGTAGTTAATATTTAAATATATAAAAAATATATATATATTAACTTGTTTTTGATTTAAAGACGACATATTAAAAAGGTATACAGTATTCATTTCTATCATGCTAATATTTTATCTTTAATTATTTTAGTTTGATTAGGACTTTGCTGCCCGATCCCTCTCACTGGTTTTGTGAAAAGAGCAGAACGTACAGATTTCTACTGGTGTTCACACATCAGCTCGAACAAACCCCACACAAAAACATGCAAAACATCCTCGTACAAGCATGAGTGTGTGTGAAGGGTATAAATAGCCCAGCTGCTGCGTGTCCAGGTCAGGGCAATTTGCCTCAGGCTCTGCTGCATATGCACACTTTCTCTTTACTCTCTCTCTTGGATCACACAGACTCATTTTGTGGTGTGACAGAGAGTCATGCTATCCCCAGGAGCCTCAGATTGTGAAATGACCCCTGCCCACTCGCTGTCAGTGGAGACAGGTGCCGGGGATAAATAGCTGACCGGGTGCAGTTGGCACTCGCAACACAGAAGAGGCGTGCAATCTGCGTGGTACAGTAGAGAAACGGCTCATGATGAGCGATTGAAGGAGCCCTCAGGATTGCCAGATCTTTCGTTCTTTCACCTTGGCTCGTGACTCTTTTGGGTTTTGACTCAGGACTATGTTGTAGATGCTTTTCTCACTTGCTTTCTCAGATTGTCAGTTTTGTCTTGTTCCTTTACCAGTGGATGACCAGAGGTCTCCTCCTGCTTTTCAATTTGAATGTCTGCTTATTTCTTGTAAACCCGCTGAGAAATCCAGCATGTGCCAGAACTACTTAGCTGCTAGCTTGTCATTAGCTCATATCAGACCTGCATCATCCTGTTGATCGCCACAATAAATATTTTCACCCTGTTTCTGTCTTGTTTAACCTGTTTAGAAATAGAAGACAACTTATTATACCAATGTCCACACAATGACATTCTGTTTAAGTGTGCGCTGCAGTTAGGTTGTCTGTTTAAGCATTTGAATTCGGTTATTATTTATCAGCTAGAAAGAAAAAACATTCTAAAAATATTGTTCTCCTGTGTTGTTATTGTTATAGCTGTGCTCATAGAATCAGAACGATTATTACAATTTTATAGTTATTGTTATAGTTATCATCATTGGTGTTGAGATCATAATTAACATGTTTGTTCATCTGGCATAAACAGTTCCCTTCCACCAGGCTTCATTTGAATCTTTTTCCTTTTCAGTACTTTCGATTTGTGTGTTTGTGTTTGGGTTGCCAGTTCATATGTTAATTCATGCTGGATTATTGTTTTATATGTAATTGCTGGTGTTCTCTAATGTTGTTATGTATGTTTGTGTATTCTTCAGCTGCCTGTAAAGACCATCAGCGAGCTCTTGAGGTCACACAGCGCTCAGAGGAGATGGGGCTCATCCTGGGAGTGTGCGCTGGTGGGCTGGTGGTCCTGATACTGCTACTTGGGGCAATTATCATAATCATTAAAAAAGGGTGAGTTTCTCTGGTCAGGATGGAAACGCAAGAGCCAGAGCATGTGGTGCTTTAAAGCATAAATGTATATATGAGTACATAGACATTTAAGTTACACAAATTAAGAAATGTCGTTAGATTACATAAAAAATGTGAAATATATATTTGAATCTATGATATTTTATCTCATGCAGTATCTTATGTGTGACTTAAGTGTCCAAATCTTTTTGGAGCCACTGCATGTGCTGCAAAACAAAGAACTGCTTCAAATTTACACCAACACTTACAAGTCTGTGGGCCATTTATTCAAAATATTTCTTGTGAAAGCGCTTTTTAAATGAGACTTAGTCTGTTCCTGAGAGACCAGGCTATTGTGCGTTCAGCTATGACTAACTTAAACCTACCCATTGTGGTTTATGACTTTGATTATTCGGCTCAGTCAATAGGCACCCAGGTGTTCTCTGTTGCATTCTCACGGCGGAGAGATTGCCAGGGGTTTTCATCTTCTGAGATTATCTGAGTGTGAAATATTTAATTAAAGAGAAATGCAATTCAATTACTCACTTAATTAGGCCCTGCCCGCTGCCGCCCTGAACCAGAAATGAGCCAATAATTGGGATGGAAAAAGTGTGCTTTCAGAGATAATTAGCCCACGGTTCTCAAAAGGTCATCAGATCCAGTGGCAAACGAGAGACACAAGCCTCTCGTCATCAAACGACACCAAATCACTGAAGATGAATCTAAGCAATGGTCATCTCATAGATTCATCTTCAACAACAGTTAAAGACCATTCACCATCTGTTTTTCATATGAATTTCTCACACGCATGGATAGTGATTGCCTACTGTCTTAGACTTTCGTCTCCTTGTCTGATGGTTGCTGGTTTTAGGGATGCACAGATATGGCCAATGCAATAAACTGAGAATTACTTTTATGTTATTGTCTATTTATTAATTCATTAAGAAAATTGTGTTCTAAAATACATTTTATCTTCACCTCAAAAAAACAAAACAAAATGAGTTTTATACATCATCTGAAAGCGGAATAAATAAGCTTTCCATTGATACATGGTTTGTGAAGATACAACTATTTGATCGAATCTGAGGGTGCAAAAAATATTGAGAAAGTTGTCCAAATGAAGTTCTTAGCTATGCATATTACTAATCAGAAATGAAGAATGACAATTGCAAAATAGCTTTACTTAATGTCTTGATTGACGATTGAGTGATTTTTGGCATAAAAGAAAAATCTGTTTTTACCCATACAATGTATTTGCTACAAATATACCCCAGCATTTAGTTTTTGGCTCCAGGGTCACATATATACCAATGCATCATGCATCCCTTGACCTGGTGAACTTTCCTGATCAACTTGGTTGGACCAAACCAGGTTAAGCTGTTGGGGATCCATCTTAAAACCAGCTACCAAAAGCAACTTAGCTTGAGCACCTTTGGCTTCTTTGATCTGGTGCTGCATTTCTATCTCAAAGATTATGGCCAACTTGTTTGCATTTTAGTTGTCTTTTCCATAATCACTTACCATAACCTACCTCTTCAGCCTCTCGCTTTCCTTTTCCTACTTCTGGGGAAAGAAAAAAAACGTTTATATAAGCTAAACTTCTAAGTGCAACAAACCCTCAGCACAGTTATTTAGCCTGAGTATCACAGGAACGTGCCTACTTCAGCTAGCGATGGGAGTAGAAATGAAAAGAAATATACCGGGCAGAAAATCTAAGCCATTTAATCCAAATGCACCCCAAAACGGAGTTGAAGAACGTTTGTAATACAAATGCAGATGGAAGTGTTCTCCAAGCGTTTCATTGGACAATTTAGCGGATATTGGGTTAGATTGCACCGCCGAATTGCTGTGAAGACGCGACTGCAGAGAGCGAATATGAAAATCCCGCTCAGCAGGCCACTTTCTTTAACTCGTTAAAAGCAACAATATGACGTATTTGATTAGGCCGCCATTTCCCGCTCTGGCTGAGGCTTTGTGCGTATCTGCATGTGTCCCATTACTTGTGTGGCAAATGCAAGCTGCTGACGGCTTGCCATTTTTCACTCTAATCAGAGCTCTACCAGTGCTTGCATCTCATGTCCCTTCTTCTTCTTGTTCTCTTTTTTCCCCTTTTCTTCTCTTCCTCTATTTTTTTTTCTCTTTCTCTCTTTCTCTCTCCAGAAGGGATTACTACTCATACTCTTATTATCCGTAAGTGGCTTCTTCTCCATTGCACATCATCATTTCTCATGGCTTTTTTGTGCGCTTTTTTAGAGACGGGGCGGCAGCGGAGTGATGATCTTCTCTTCTCTCTCACCAACTCCCCTAACTCGCCTCATCTCTCTCTCGTTTCCTTCACGTTCCATTTCTCTACCTCCCCTTCTTTGCTGCTCGCCCTCTTCTCTCTGTCTCCTCAGTAGGAAGCCGGTGAACATGAATAAGACCCCCATTACGTACAGGCAGGAGAAGAGTAATATGATGGGCTCCATGGAGCGCAGTTTCACTGATCAGAGCACTCTGCAGGAGGACGAGAGGATGGCCTTGTCATTTATGGACACCCATACGTGCAGCACTCGCAGTAAGACATGACACGACACAACACCAGCACACACACATCGACTTCAACTTGACTTTAATTGCAGCGTTAAAACCAAACATTTGTGTGGATTTAATCCAATTTAGTTGTTCGTTGAGCAGAAACTCTATGTAATCTGCTGTATTAATGAAGCAAAGCATAAAAAAAACCAGAGTAGCATGCACTTGTCTTGCTTTGTTTCAACTCATTTATTCCAGTTAAATGAACTTGCACATTGAAACAATGACTACAGAGCTAACACTCCTGACAAATAAGGAATAGCGACAACTTGCACATCAACAACAGCGTGAAAGCAGTAAGCAGTAATCCATATAACTAATCCATGACTCATGCCGCATTGCATGATGGGAACTCAATAGGTTTAAAGTTATGAGGGAATGGTTCACCCACGTTTCACGTATCTGTCATCATTTACTCACCCTCATGTTGTTCCAAACACGGCTGACTTTCTTTCTTCTGTGAGACATAAAAGGAGAATTTTAAAGAGTATCACTTTAAAGAAACGTGAATGAAGCTCCAAAATGACACCAGGAAGTGTGAAAGTATGATAAAAGTCTTCTGAAGCCACGCGATGCCTTTGTGTGAAACACAGACAGACATTTAGTCATTGTTCTCTGACAGTCTTGACTGTGTGAGTTCACGAGTGAGGTAATTATGTCCAGTTTCAGAAAAGAATCTTTTTTCTTTGTCAGATCTGAGTGAAACGGCTGATCCAGTTCACAAAGATAAAAACAACCTTTTATGAAGGACTGTGGCTTTGCATTTTTGTTTTTTAGTGTTTTTTTAATACATACATATATATATATATATATATATATATATATATTATGCTGTTTTTCCATGTATTTTAAAATCTAAAATTAGGGATGCACAATATTAGATTTTTTTCAGATATCCAATATGCCGATATTTTCAAATAATTTTGGCCAATACCGATATATATATATATATATATATATATATATATATAATTCTCTCCTGTGTGGAATTTATAAAAATGATAAATTATATATAATATTTTCATTTTGGCTAGTTTTGAGCAGACTTATTTGTTAGGAGTAAACTTTATTAAAGTTCTTTTTTTATTATTATTTTAATTTTTTTATGAGAGTACATTGAAAATAACAAGTAATCCATATGTTTTTTGTTGTTGTTGTTTTTTTCTCGTATAGATTGTTTTGTAAACCTTAACATTTTATTTGTGGATTCAAAATTAATAGATTAAAAGAGCTGTGAAACAAAAAGAGATGTAAAAAAAAGAGCTCCTTGTAATTATGTTCTCATAATCCATCTGAAAAACAAACATATTACTGAATAAATCTGTATATATTAAGTAAACCCCCTAAGTAAACGTCTTTCCAGACAGCTATTGTTGCTTATCAGCAAGGCATATTTGCCAATATTTACATTTTAATCATTTTTCAAATTATGATAACATTCCGATAATATCATCTCTTATTAAAATGCATTTATATTTTACTGAAAAACCTACTATTTCTGTGTGTTCGATTAAAAAAACTAAATACTAATTTTTAGACTAGTTGAAACTTTAAGAAGTAAAGGCAGAAAATAGACACAAACAAGCATAATGATTAAATCTGTATAATTCTTAGAATTGTTTCCTCACACTTACAGTTGCTGAAAGTAAGAGTATCAGGTGCTAGCGGCAAAGGATGCAAATGAATGGATACAGATTTTGAGTCACGTAACACAGTTAAAGTGAAGCTCAGGGACTTACTAGGTCACCTCCTGTTAATTTGTCCTCATTTGTAGTCAGTGTGAAAGCTTCAACAAAGCCACAGTCCTTCTGTAATCACTCAGTCTTTCACAGCTCTTAAAAATAAGATGTAGTGCTGTTGATGTAGTATATTCTCATATGATTCCAAATCTAACACTCGTTCTCCCCTGACTATCGACCCTAATATAAACATAAATCCATGGAAAAGTAGGAAGAACGAGTAGTATACTTCGAAAATGAATTTACAAACACGCATTCGGGCAAGCACGACCAGTTTATGAGATGCAAATGGACTCAGATCTGCACCAGAAGCTCATCCTTAAGGCATCGTGGTTGAGATTTTCAATATGGCAGAAATTAGAGCATGCACAAAAAAATAAAAAGTTGAAAAATGTAATAATATTCAATTCAAAGGTATCTAACTATGCAGGCACTGAGTAGTTGATGTCTCAAAGAGAGAGATCTCTTGATCAAAATGAAGTTTTAATGGCACGTCTCAGAGCTGTCTTGCCACATTTTAAGTGTCTGCTGTGTGGAATATACTGTCTGGGTTTCTTCTTTCCTATTTCCATTGAGAAATGAGTAGCAGACTGCTAATTTATTTGAATACACAGCCCTAGTCATGAATTCATAATTGCTCCCTGATCATATTTATGAATACCAATTATAAACACAGAAGATGAAGTGCCATAAGGGGATGACCATTCTCAGATTAACCCTATTATACTTGTTTGGAGTTTTTGTTTCTATAAAATGTTTATTGGTTATTTTTTAAACTTTTCTAAGATAGTTGAGCTGCAGTATAGCTGTCTCCTATGTTGTATATTTTATATTCTTATATGAAAGATATCATGCATCATCTGTGCTTGTTTATTTTTACCAAGGTGATCCACGGAGCTCTATGAATGAGTCCAGCAGTCTTTTGGGCGGGTCGCCTAGACGTCAGTGTGGCCGAAAAGGATCCCCCTATCACACGGGTCAGCTTCACCCAGCGGTGCGTGTGGCTGACCTCCTACAACACATCAACCAGATGAAAACCGCAGAAGGTTATGGCTTTAAACAGGAATATGAGGTGGGTTATATTTTGTTAAAAACTACTAAAAATATTATTTGTTTTATTTTATTAATTTTTATTTGATGTATTTTAGTATTTTAGTGTATCAAATTGCTAACTTTTTTGCAAATAAATTTTTGTATTTTATTTTATTATTTTGTTTAATTTTTTTACATGTAAACCTATTTGTTTGTTTATTTTTGTGAACAACATGTTACCATTTTATTTACAGTTTTATTGACAACAACATAGGATATACAGTACAGTAATGATTCTTTGCTACTCACTGCATAACTTTGTCAAATCCAGCCACAAATTCTCCCTAAGTATAGCAGAAACCTGGGATATTGAAACAATTTTACATCCTGGCTGATGTAAACTAGCAAAAATTGCATAAAGCCAGTTATTTGGATAGGAACTAGTGATTTTTGCCAGCTATTGTTTTTCTTTTCTTTCTTTTTTTTTTTTGGTTTAAATGATGAATTCTAAGGCTCATGAATGGTGTGTCAGTGTGCCAAGGTTAAAACTATGTTCAAATACGCTTGTTTCTCAATAACTTGAAAATCAATATTAACAATAAGAATAGTATAGTGTAATAGTGTTTCTTTTACACTGTATATCACATTTACAATCACTGAATTGTTATGCGTATTGAAATAGCTGGTTTTGTAGATGCGCCTATTGCTTAAATAGCACAAAAATATTTTTTTCGGAGGAAAACAGAACTATTGGCCTGTTTCAGCTTTAAAAGTACATTTTTAAAAACAGTCAAGCAAGAGGTTTCAATGATAATAATATAAATCTTTCACAGCTGCCCAAACAGATTTTTTGATTTATTTAAAGAAGTCAGAATATGCTTGGGCTTTAGTGCTGCTTACAATGCGGTCTATCTGGGAGCTGGCTTTGCATTAGTGGAGGGACCTGTCAGTGCAAACAGATGTCTGGCTGGGAGATCTCCAGCCTCCAGAACTCACCGTCTGCAAGCCTTGTCAAAACAGACCTCTGCATCCAATCCCCAACACACAACCACATTAATGCAAAGATGCATGTTTATGCACAAACACACATTCCAAACTTCTTATCACTTCTCCACAATATGACATCCTCACACAGTTGTCATGCGCTGCTGAAGTAAACCTGCTCATTCCAGCTTGAGGTAGTCAGGATGGTTTGTGGAACATGGCGGCTTGTTTGTTGCTTATCTACCAGTCCAAACCAGCTTGACCTCAGCTTAGTCTTACATAGCCTGACATTTGACAATCAGTAAGGTCTGGTCCACATTTCAACTATTTTGATGTAGAACTTAGACTGAATTTTGCTTTTGTCTCGTTAACGTAATATCATTTGATCAACTTAAAAAAATATGATGAGTTATCGGAAAATCAATGGCAGATTATAGCTTTATAGATGAATAAAGTTCTATACAGTTTTGTGTGGGCTATGAACAGACTGTCGACATCTAGACCAGCTAAAAATGTGTAAATACACTGAGCTAAAACCCATTTTTTAGATAGTTATCTAGTAGAGCACTGTGTTTTGGGCAACATTTCCAATATGAAATCACTTCAGCAATGCTTCTACTGCATGTTGCATTTTATTACTATAAATGAACCTGTCTTAAAACATGCTGTTTCATGTTAGATTGAAACCTTTTTACAAATAAATTTAAAGCCATGATAATTTGTTGCAAGATCCAAATGGCATCAAAAATACAGAACACAAAAATACAATAAATAAATAAGAGTAGAAAAGAATGAATGAATGATGCATTAATGTAACACTTTTCTGTGCATTGCTGTACACCCAAAGCGCTTTTCAAAAGAAAAATAACCATTCATTCCGTTTTTTGTGGGGTTTTTTTCTTCAGAATATTTCTAAACTCACTAATAGTATCCAGATCAGATGGTCACACTTTATTTTAAGTTATACGACCTTTGCTCAATTTGAGATTTAGCTAATAATAAGAGTGTCCTGGTCTGAAATCAAATTTGAGGCAATTTTTAGTGTTATACTGTATACTATACTGTATTTATTATTATTTTGAATAATAATATTACTATTTTTAGAGTTTCGGATTTCATGATACTGTACGTCTAGTAACTTTATTGTGTGTTTTAAATATTTCACTTTAGAAAAGCTTGCATATTTCCATATAAGTATATTCCTATACTCTACTATATATATATATTGTGACGAGTCAGCTGCCTCCCCGAGCTATCCTCGCCACCCTGTCCCTTCTTCGCCGCCTTTCACTAGGCTCCCGACATGAGTGGGTGTGCGAGAGAGGAGGGGCGCAGGAACGAGCAGGTCTGGCGGTGCGTGATGGGGCACACCTGAGATTAATGAAGCCTCATCACAGCCGCTGGTAAAGGCCGAGCACGGCTCTCATCGGGAGACCGGTCTCTTCCCCCGTGCATGCATGCTGATGTCCTCATGGGTCCAGGAAGGGTGCGTTGAGGGATCACCAAGCCGCAGGACGAGAACCACACCCGTGAAACGGCCGTCGGGCCAGGATGAAGGAGTCCCCTTGAACATGCGTGAGAGCCAAGCAGGATGAAGCCACTAAAAAAGCCGCCACCTCTCGTGCCCCCGACCTGAGAGGGGAGCGCGTGCAGCTGCCGGATTCCACCCCTTCCCCCTCGAACACTGCCTGACCTTCACTAACCCTGCAGCACGACGAGGACACCAGTTCCCCTCTTTGTGCAATCTGACATGCACTTAAAATTCAACTGGAGATTAGGTGCTGTGCGTCCGGCTTGAGGAGTACTGGCCCCAACTAAGTCATGTTTCTCCCAAAGTTTTTTTTTCTCTCCATTCTCTCACAGATGGGGTTTTGGTTCCTTGCCGCTGTCGCCTCTGGCTTGCTTAGTTGGGGGCACCTAATTTCTAGTGATTATCGTCGTAGTGATTAAAGAGACCGTCTCTACATTTGATAAATAAATAGTTTAATCTCGTCATTATACATTACCATCACTCTATTCTCCTATTTGATCATGTTCAGTGCTTTGCTCCAATCTGTATTGTTAAAAGCGCTATATGAATGAAAGTGATTGATTGATTGATTACCATACTAAAATCTTTTTGTAGTTTCAGTATTTTTAGTGTACTTGTTTCCATTTTCTAATTTTTAGGTTTGCTTTTCATCTAATATTTATGTTTAGTTTTATTCCAGGTTTAGTTCAATTACTGAAAATAATTTAACCAGTTTATTTAAACAATAACAAATCTGATGTAAACTGATAAGTATGTGTTGTGTAATGAACATTGGTGAATTGTTCATTACGTATCACAGTTTTGACTTGGCCAACTTTCAGAGCGGCAAATTTGAGCTGTTCTTCACGGACAGGTTCGCATCGCTCCCCCATGGACTATTGAGGAACAGTTGTTGAGATGAAAGTAGAGGTCATAGAGCCCTTCAGCATTACCACACAAAGAGAACACTACACTGCTATCTCTTTTCCTCCCTCTATCCCTCCCTGTCTTCCTCCGTGGCTAATTTTCTCTCCTCAGAATGCGGCTTGAGCATCTCCTCTTGGCGCCGCACTCGTGTGGACTGTTGACTCTCCTCTATCTGTTGTTGTCCACAGAGCTACGAGACAAAACATCCCTCCACATAATCAGAGCTCTGCCACTAGCCTGCCTCTCAGGAGCTCAGCTTGTGGACTCATTAAACTCTCTCCCCCAGTGTGAAACAGATTCAACTCAAAAATCAATACGCACTTTCCTGGACATAGTGACACTGCGTGTATGTGTGTGTTTGAGGTCAGTGTCTTTGTGCTCCATAAGCGGAAAAGAAACAGAGTTTGAGAGCACACAAATGTAACGGCAGGGTTTCATAAGCTTTATTTCCCTGCGGACTGCAAGTACAGTCCATTGATCAGTGCTTATTGACAGGATCTTTAGTTTAGATAGAGTGGAAAACAGGGAGTAGAGGTCTGTCCTGCGAGCAAAAAGGTGTTTCTGTATTAAGCGAAATACATATATTCTTTTGGATATATGAATGGTTTGTTTACAAAATTGTTTATGCTGTTTTTCCCTTAAAACAAATCAAGTGGCATGTTTGTGTAATTGATATATAATATGAAGTTCACTAGACTTGGCAGTATAAATGCTTACACCTAGATCTGGTTTGAAGTGGAAAATTTGCCTCTATTCACATTTATATTTCAGTGAATGCTACATTTGATAGTCAGGGTTTGGGAGCGTCTTGAGAATTTAAAACAAGACGAGGATGCAAATCAATTCAGTTAGAAGTTTTTTGGTCTACCTGATGCTGTGCCTGTGATATTGAACATTCAGTGTAATTTCATATTTTTTTTCAGTAATATATGCAGTTGCAGATATTAAAAGAAGCGTTCACATGTGTTCACATGACCTCTTTTGTGCTCAACAGAAGCATGGAATCATGTTTATCTTCCTTGAAAGTGGATTAAATATTAAAGTTAGCTTAATTTAATATCATAAAATGGATGTCACAAAGTAATCCAGAACCTCTGGTCTAATTGATGTTTATGTCGAAATTTGTCTTTTAATAAAATGCATTTTAGACAAAGTCTATCAGAATTATGTTAGAAAACTAACAAATATGGTCTCTCTCTCTCTCTCTCTCTCTCTTTCTCTTCATATTCAATCATATTTTTAGAGCTTCTTTGATGGCTGGGATATCAATAAGAAGAAGGATAAAACTAAGGGAAGGCACGATACCCTGATGGGTTGTGAGTCAATTTTTTATGGTATAAAAATGATTTCAAAATAATGCCTTTAGACATGTTATGCATGTTAAAACTTCAGTATTAAAATGTCTGATAATGTAAAGCTTTGATGTTCTAAAAAGTAAAAAGGGGGAAATTTACTTACAACAAATTACACCACCTGATATCATTTTTTATTTGCACATACAGTCTCTGCTGTTCACTAAAGGAACTGAATAACACCTTTAACAAAATTAGTGTGGAAAGAAATTTGCTGTAATAAACTTAATTTGTACAGAAAAAGACCTCTTTATTGCATGAAAGCAATGTAACCTTTCATCGCAAAGTGTGCTCATGCGGTTGTGTTTTTGTGTTTCAGATGACCGTCACAGAGTGAAACTGCACCCGCTGCTCGGCGATCCCAACTCCGACTATATCAATGCTAATTACATCGATGTAAGTCAGCAGTCACATACTGTCTTCAGCCAGACTCAAAAACATTCACACTGTTTCTGTTATTATGTGGCTCCCCTGGTGTTTTTTCGATATATATGGACACTCTCCCTTTAGCCTTGCCATACTGTATGTAGCATATCATCATATCAGTTTTGATAGAAAACTTTTGAGACCACTAGCTGTCCTTTTTGCAATGGGTGAAACTTTTGGTTGTTGTTCTTTCCTGGACATATCTGACCTCCCAAAGGATTTTAGAGCGTGGTCAGATGTAAAGCGTAGTGTACTGACACATTGGCAAAGTGTTTTAGGGTCATTTTGTGTCCAATTTCTCCTTTAATAAAGTGGCAGGTGGGTACAAATGGTCAGCCAACCTTGCCCTCTTTGGTTGGACAGGATCACCTTCCCTTCATAGGACCCCCTCCACTTATGTGCTTATGTCCATACCCGCAGTGTCATTTAAAACCTATATGACCCTCGTCTGTGTAATGGAAATAGTTTTCAAAACGATGATGAGGAAATGACTGAATTCTCATAAACTCTACATTTAAACATTTTTAAAAACAAGATGCAAATTTGTTTATTGGACCTTGGATACAGAAAGTGTTTTAATTGGACCTTCAATACAGAAAGTGACTTTCTGAATTAAGGTCTTTATTCTGAATAGCAATTTTTCTGTGTGGCATTCAGTGATTTCAAATATATATGCATGAAGTTAAAGAGTAGACATGGATGAATGCACATATATAAATTTATTATATCTGTATTATACAGTATGTAGTATTTGTCTACATCATATTGGCCATAATAACAGTTTATTTTCAAATAATAGTACATTTTGTGTTTTCATTATGAACTAATATACAGGAGCATACTGTAGGTCAATTTAACAAGAATTGATGTTTTTATTTTGGCCTGGAGTGTAAAAAGCACAAAAAAGTCAAGAAAAGACCAACAATGAAAGGATTTGTCTTTTAACTGTTTCTGGTAAACTTAGCAATAAGTAGGCTATTAGGGAACATATTAAAGTGAGTGCAGCTCTGTTGTTTAATGTGTTTACTCCTTTTAATTGCTGTCCTTTCCTTTTAAATACCTCTTGAATCAGCCGAATAAAAGAACTTGCAAGGAACTAGCTATAAATGGAGTCAAAAGAGAAGTGTGTAATTTTTTCAGTATTAAAACACTTTCCTAGTCTGAAAGCCATTTTTTGTTGTTTTCTCTGAGAAGTGTAAAGCGTAAAGCAAGCCGACATAGCAACACTGGCTCAACCAATGAGTGAGTTTCAGGGCGGGGCTATCAGTTTGTCCAACCAACAGCAGAGCGAAGAAGTGTCCCGCTTTGAGAGAAAAGTTGTTTTTGATGATGCTAGAAGCAAATAACACACTTCACACTTTAGTTTAGTGTGCAAAGATTTGCCCACCTGCACATCCAAAATATATGCCTCCATTTCAAGTGTCTGTCCCCTGGCGCAAGCTTAGCTGGCTAACACAAGTCTCTCTCTTTCTTTCTTCTTCTAATTCTCTCTCTTTCTGTCTGTGATCTGTTAATCCTCTAGCTCTCTTCAGCCTCTCATTAACTAGAGTCTGTCTTGTCTTTTTCTACCCCCCTTCCCCACCTCTTCGACTCTTGGACCCTGTAGATTCGGATAAACAGGGAAGTAAGTACTTCACTGCTCTTTCTTTTCTTTCTCTCTGCTTTCTTTCCCTCTGTTCCCCCATAGCTCTCTTTTCTACTCCTTTTTGTGTCATGGCATTGCTCTGTTTATATTCATCCCTAAATGTGGATGCATAAAACTTTCAGCTTCTGTCTGTTAGGTTTCCTATTTTTTTTTACCGATACCTAGTTTTCACAGTTTCAGGTTAAAAAAATATATGTTCTTCACCTTTTCATATTCCACTAAAAATACAGAGTGGAGAGAGGGGTCAAAGGTCAGCAGTTTAGTTTTTTTGGTAGTATAGTTGCTGAAGAAAAACAGAATGGGAATTTACTGGTCTTAGCTGGTGTAAGGTTGTCTCTTATCCTGTCCAAGCTGGCGTTCAGGTACTGTAAGAAACCAGATTAAACCAGCTAAGACCAGGAAACTACCTGAGGCTGGTTTAAGCATGATTTGAAAGTTATTATAAAATGTTATGAGTAAATAAAGACTTTATGCTTAATCCATAATATAAGCACAATAGCGTTTATAGCATTATTTCACAGTTTTGAGTTGCTAAGTGTTGTAAAGTGTTCTGTGAAGCCTTTTTTATTATTTTTGTTTTGTTTTTCTCCCTTTAATGAGCTTCTGTGTCCTGTGAACTTTCCTTCTATTTTCAAAGCAGCCTTTAAGTATATAACTTTAAGCATGATGTACTGTATCATCATCTTGAAAAATCACTGCATTTCGCCTACATTGGGGTAGTTGCAGCTTTGGGCTTGTGATACGATCATCATGGATTTGATGGCAGATAGGGCGACCCATGAACTGAATCATTACTGAGATCCCCTATCTCTATCGTGCCCTTGAGCAAAACACGTACCTCACATTTTCTCCAGCGGGATGGTCCCTGTTAGTGTGCTATAAATCCACTTGCACTGCTGCGTAATGTACTATACCTTCATTTATTTATTTCTTTTTTCAAGCCTATATTGCTGCTCTTTTGCTCTTTGACCATAGTTGTCTCACTAATTGGAGATCTCTATATTGTGGTTTCCACCACAGGGAAAAAACATACTTTATAAATACAGTAGGTAAGGTAATATGCAAGGTAATAACGACTCTGTCTTACTTTTTTTTTTTTTTATATAAATATAAACTCAGAACTGTAAACAATTCTGAGAAGAAAAAATCTGAATGAATCTGAATATAAATATTATTATTTGTATTAATATATAAATATTTTTTTGTTATTGGCAGCTTATTTATAAAAAAATATATAATTCTGCGTTTACAAATATATTTATATATACTGAAAAATGCTAATTTATATGTACCTTAAATTATTTTGGGGGTTTTTACATCTAACATATTCTTTTTTTTTTTAATAATGATGACATTAAATATACAGTATGAAAATATATAGCTAGGGAATTATTGACAATGAGATCATCATATTAGAGGGTCACTGACTCCTGGTAAAGTGATAGAAAATCACACTACTACTGAACAAAGCTCTTGTGGACCATTTATCTTCCAATTTTTTTTCCCTCTGCATCTCTTGTATTCTTCAAACCCCATACACTGATGAATCCTTTCAGTGTGGAACAAACATCCCCCACAATTCCTTTTTCCATCTACAGTGTATCTGTTTCTATGTTTGTTTGTATAAATAGCTTGGCCCAATCTAAAATGTAGTGGGTGTCTGCAGTGTTCTAAATGGAGCAGCAAATGCTCACCAACAATGAAGAACATGTCTCTATTATTCCGCTAACGTCTTCCGTCTGTTTAATGAAAACAGATCCACTTTTTGGGAGCATCCCCAGGTAGTTCTTTGAAAAGGCTTAGCTTTGATGACTAAATTGCATGTTTTGAGATGTTCCTACAGTTTCTTTCTCCCTGTACATTCCCAACATGAGGTGATGGAGGAATCGTGTAGGGAGCCCATGTCTTCCATGATGAGTTTTATGTTTGGGCAATTGAGTATTACTTTTGTAGCAGGGTGCCTTTTTGTTTGTTTGCTGTTTGTGCCTCAGACTTATTAATAGTGGAGGAGAGTAACAAGCACTATACTTGCAATCCTACTAACGTTGACTACACTTTTCAATTTGCTTTTACTCTTCTAACTAAAGTAGCGATGCAGTAAGTTATGAAACACGCTTTCTTAAGAATTTCTTAAGTAGTATTGGGAGGTCAGATTCATTTTAGTAAATCAGCTTGAATGAATCGCTTAGGTTTGCTTTGCTTTGTTTAGTTTTCTTTATTGTGGATTTGGTGTCATCCTAATTTAGAGCATTTTCTGTTCTAGGAAATAAACTTGTTGACATCCCATGACCCTTTTATCTCAGTAACCCACCGATTATTATGCTCCCAGTCCAAATTAAATTTGGTTGATTTCAAATACTGTGGAACTAAAGACTAGCATTTGTACTCTAAGAGGTGTGAGATACACACAAGTAATGTTTCTAGGACACAAATGGCTTACACAGCACGTCACCTCTCTTTCTTTCTTTTTAGGGATACCATCGATCCAACCACTTCATTGCCACTCAGGGTGAGTATCTTTGTCTGGACAAGACTTGTGGATGGATGGATGTGTGTGTGTGTTTATATGGTTTGTTCTGGCAGTGTCTAATCCCAGGAGTGAGAGCCTCTTTCCTCTCTTCAGTCTGAGCCTTTGAGCTTGTGTGTGAGACTGAGACCTTCAGAACACAGAGATCCTCCAGATGGAATCTAATGAGTTCTGATCCAGGAAATTATAAAGGTGTGTGAATAGAGATGGTTCAACAGAGTCAGGATTAGCACCTGCTGTCTTCTTACTGGAGATCCCCATCCAAAACACCAGCACAATGACTGCAGGACCCTCTCGCACAGATTGTGTGTACTGCAAAATCGTTTCCTAATGTTTTGTCTTGTTTTTGGAATAATTGAACCTTTACGTACTTTATTTGTTTTGATGTCATTTGCATCCTTGATTTGAAAAAGTTTATTGGACAGATGTACTAACCAGATGTACCTGTTTAAACCCCCTTTTTGGCATTAAAAAACTACTGTCAGGATTTACTAAAGATACGCAGTGAAAAATCAGTGATAAAAATGTGTGGACAGTTAATTTGCAGCTGACTGTATTGCATTTGCATTTATAAGAGTTTCCCTTTTTAAACACAACATTTAAATGAATCCTGCTAAGTGGTCTACTAAAGTTTGGGGTGGTCCATTATAACGCCCCAAAAAATCTTAAGCCGCAGTCACACTAGACTTAGTAAATTGACCCTTCACAAAGAACTTGATTAACAGGTGATCTGACCAATCATAACTCATCCCACAAACATATCAGACAGGAGAGTAGATTATTTAGATGGACTTCAGCTTGAAAAATGTTGTGTATTGACATATTTTTGCGGTTGAAACAATACGTTCTGATGTTCATTCTTGTTCATTTTGTACTTTAAGTAAATCTGAAAAGATGCTCGCTTGACGTACCGTTTGAACTGCGGTGCTGCAACAATCATGACTCATGACTCCTTAAACTTTGCGCAGGTTTCAAAGCATTAGCATAAGTATAAATGGAGTATAAGTGTGTTGTTAGTAGATAACCCACACCTGATGATTATCATCTGTTCAGATGGTTTGCGACCCTAAGCTAATACTTGTTCCAATTGTGTTGGTCTTTATAGAAACGCATTTGCTGTTTTTAGTAAATCGGATGCCATATTTTTAAGTAGTTGTCTAATATAGAATGATGTACAGTTTGTATGGTAATCACCTACAGTACGTTTGGATACCAGCCAGTTGTCCTTACTAGCAAACCTACTTCCTGAAATACTAACAATGTATTACTCAGATTCTCAGCACGCAAAAAGCTTTCTGTAGCTTAGTTTCCAAACAATACAAGTCATCTGAAATTCCCCACAATGACAGAAGATACAGCAGACACGAACCGCCCTCTATCCCTTTCGCAGCTCTACTAAAACAAGGTCACCCTCTTCTCTCATCGTTTCAGATCTCCCATAAATAAATCATTACATGTTTGTGGTTTGTCTGTCTTTCCCCCTAATTGAATTCCGAGGCAGACTCAATTGATGGGAGAAATTAGCTTTTTCTATCAGAGAGCCACATCCTGCTGAGGTTAAAAACTGTTCCATTCACCAGAAATGTCTGCTATTGAATTACTCTGTGTGAGGCTCTGGATTACTGAACTGCCTTATAACATGCAATGACACTTGGTAAATTAAACCCGCCGTCTGGAGCACTGGCTGCCATTCATTGAGTGTGTGTGTGTGTGTGTGTGTGTGTGTGTTTGTTTGTTTGTTTGCAGGGCCCAAGCAGGAGACAGTGTATGATTTTTGGAGGATGGTTTGGCAAGAAAACTGCTTTAGTATCGTCATGATCACCAAGCTAGTGGAGGTGGGCAGGGTATGTTCTAGATCCTTCCTCATCTGCACACTAACCCATCCACTAAAGACACTCCCACTTCATTCCCCCCTACACATGTCCATTCAACCCTACACATTTCATTTCATTTAGTCATCACCTTCTTTATAATCAATCTTTGTGTTTGCGAGTCTGTTACACTTATGTGTGCTTGGAAATGATGTGTAAATTGATTGTCATTGTTTTACGTTCATCATTCATGGTCACTTTTTCTTAGATAAAACCATAGTTTGTTACCATAGTTATATAAATATTATGTTTTATATATGATTACTGTATGCACAAAAATTTATGAGAAAACAGGGTTTATTCGGACTTTGAAGAATCATGTAAATGATACATAACTATGGTCTATGAATATGATAATCATCCTTGCATGGTGTTCGGTTATGATAGTGCTCTTATTTATAGCATAGTTACCATAATGATTACCATATTCATGTTCCATAAAATTTACAATGTCATATAGGGAAGCACTTACGCATATATCTGTTACATACAGGTACATATATCAGCTGATTTAGAGGTTTTTATATTTATTTATTTATTTATCATATTGGTGGATATTTCATATGTAAAAGAGCATGTTCGTTTCTGCTGTTTTGCATGATAGCCATCATATGACACTCATCTTTCAAAACAGAAATAATTTAACACATTTAAATGTAATCTTCAGCAAATCCCCAAATTAATATTCATTTTCCCATGAACATTATAATGCCTAAATTCACATGCCAATAATAACTCGGGTCCAAAAATCCACGGTACTACTACAGTACATGATACTTTATTGTTACTGCATTCAATATGGTATATATTACCGTCCCGTGATACAGTACAGTACACTTATCACATGCTTGCGTTATATAAATACATGTGTTTTACCGTCAAACTAAAAAATACGATTTGAAGTATTGTAAATCCCACTCTCATGTAATGCATTCTGCTCCCTTGTTTTGTGGCCCACTCGTTCCAGCCTTTTTAAACCACCTCTATTTCTTCCTCCGACATAATTTCCTTTTTCATTTTCCTCTCCACACCCGCATCAGCCCCTTCAGTGCTTCGGAGACAGCGCCTGCTGCCAGCAGTCCTCTTAACGGCCTGTCCCTGCCCCTGAAATTGGGGCTCTATTATGAAAAATACGCTTTCCCTTTTTATGATAAAAGCTGTGAACAGCAAGGATAAATGGATGATGGCTTAGGTCCGACAGCAAATCTAACAGTTTGTGTAATGTTAATAGACATGTAGAAATAAAGCCGGTTTACAGTACACAAGGAGGGAGTTCTTTCACTTCATCAGTTTGATTACTGTACAGCTTTACCTCAGAGACCAGAAGGTTTAAGATAGAAGTATAGTATATATATAAAAAAAAAAAAATGGTATGTTGTGTCTAGCTTTGCCTATGTACATAAATGCATTTATTGTGCATTAAAATCTTCTCAATATTCGTGATGTAGTTTAATTTTATATTGCCAGCAAAACCATTCGAAATATACAGTATCATATCACCCAGCTGTAGTATCACGCTGCTGTTGACCTCTAATGTTTTCTAACCTGAGCTTGTTTATTTTGGTTTTTCTTTCAGGTGAAATGCTGCAAGTATTGGCCAGATGAGTCAGAGATGTACGGAGACATTAAGATCACACTGCTGAAGACTGAAACACTGGCGGAGTACACAGTGCGAACTTTTGCCCTGGAGCGGGTATGAAATGATTTCTCTTCCTCTAGAGACAGGACAGGAAATGATGGGCAAAAGAAGGGTTGCATCTCTCGCATGAGCACCACACCACCTCTAAACCGCGGCTCCAACACAGCAACGTGATTTGCTCTGCCATTTGATATGATGCGATCTATTATGCACGAGTTAATGTACAGTCAGCAGGCCAGTATCACAAAATAAATGCAGACAGGGTGATCAGGTCTTGTATCACGTTACTCCACTTATTACACGGCTACTTACCAAATAAATAAATAAATGGATGTGTATTATTGATTTGAGTTGAAGTAATTTTGCTATGTGAGAACAAAGCGTCAGTGGAGTGATATGAGAGACGTGAAACTATCACTGCTAATCAATTTTCTTATATCATCTATACAGATAATATACAAAACGATTTGATCTCAGACTGCTATGATTGACCAATTAGAATCAAGTATTCCTGGCCATTTAGCTATCGCTCATACAGTATGTGTTGCTATGCTGAGGTGCAGTGATTGTATTTAATCTTGATAACATAATCAAAAAAAAAAAACTTGTAATTAGACTGTATTAGGTTTTAAAACGTTTCATTTGTTTTATTTTTTTTTTTTTTATTGATACATGATTAACTTTATTCCCACAAAATGACAGTAAATTCATTGATTCTTCCTAATTTAGCTTTTTTTCAAAATTTCCTTTCTAAAAACTGCATGAAAATACCAGCCACTAGTCGTGAAACTATAATTACAATATATAATAAATAAATAAATAAATAAAAATAAATAATTAATTATTTTTAGCTAATGACTTATTTTGCGTGTTTAATTTATTATTTTGTTTTATTTAACATTTTTAAGATTAATTATTAGGTTTTACAGACCCCTTGCAGTTGTTTCATAAACCCCAGTTTGAGAAATCTTGATGTGATTTTTGGGGGGTTTCCTGGACAGGGTAATTTATCTCTAATACACATATAAATTGTCCAAGAAAATATTATGAGTCAAATCTTTAAAAATCAATATTCCCATTCATATTGAATTTAGAAATTATCCAGCCACGACTTCCTGTTTCACAGGAATATAAGGAGGCAAATGGTCTTCGTCATCCATCACAAGGAAAAAATTCTGTTGTGCAGAAACCAATTGTTGATCTTGGCAAAATATGAAGTCAAGAAATTAGTGCACAAAAACAACAACATTTAAGCTAAAGCATTGAACATTAAGGGCTTCAATTAACAGGAAATGTTACAAAATCTTCCCAGGGGTGAGCCTAGAAAGGCATAATTGTCATTTCACTAACTTTACAGGAGAGCTAAACAATTATTATTTTTTTTAATCATAGTTTGATCTGAGTTTGTGTACTGATTTCAGTTGTTTATAATAAAAATGTGTACACTTATGGTGTAAATGTTGGTATACCATTTATAATATAAAAAATATATAATTGTCTGTGACCTATATTGTCTTAAAGCAACATGAGGAGGATAGTTTGAGTGGCCAAATACTCTCCAAGGATCACAGCCAGATAATTGCAGAGAATAGTCCTGGGGTCAGAGAGCCTTATAAAGGGCCATGGCTGGATCCTCCAACAGTACAATGATCCAAAGGACCATCAAAATACAAAAAATGGGTCACTGAGCACAAAATGAAAGTTCTGTCATCACAGTTCCCTGACCTGAACCCTAGAAATCTGAAGAAGTGAGAACACAATATCAACATGGAGCTGGGAATCTGAAGGGTCTGCAGAGATTCTGTATAGAACAGTGGTCTCTGATCTTGTCAGGTGTTTTCTAACTCTTCAGGCATTGAAACTCAGAGCTGTTAAACTGGCAAAGAAGGTTACAAAAAGTATTGAACAAAAAGGAAAAGGGTACCATTAATTGTGGCCAATGTGTCTTGGAGAAAAATATTTATGTTATAATGAGATTTCCCTTTTTTTCCATTTTATTTCAATTAAAGTTTTTTTAAATAAAATATTAAAATGATTAACAGTGCAGATTTATTTTCACTGGATTCTTGGTTCATATTTACAAAGGGTACCAATGTGTTTGATGCATAAAGACTGGAAACACAGCGTTTAATCTGAAGTTAAACCTGCCACCTGGTAGGTTTAGTAAACCTGATTCCATTTTAGTCTAGAACTAGGCCAAATCTCGGTCCGGGAAACCGCCCCTTAATGTGTAATGCACTTCATGTTGTTGATGGTATAAGATTATCCTGTTCAAATCAATGATACAGTAAATGATTCTGGTCAAAAGTAGTCTAAAAGGTATCAAAAAATACCTAATGTGTAATGTGATAGATTACGTTATGAGATACACATTTTTGTTTTCAGTAATAAACTACAATTTTGAAGTAATATACCGAGCACTGCTGATATAGTATCGGTTCTCTGCTAGGATTAGTTTAGAACGTGAATGTGTGTGTGTGTGTGTGCATCCATTTTGTGTGAGTGTGTGTGTGTGTGTGTGTGTGTTAGGGGACAATTTGGAGTGACAGCCCTTTAAATGAAATGGAGAGAAGCGCCTGATACCCAGCAGAGACCCACCGAGCTGTCTGTTCCAGGATTAGAGCTGCCTCATCTCAGAACGCTTTATGGCGGGCACATTAACTAAAGCATCTCTTTCTCTCTTCTCTCATTATCTCTCCCTCTCTCTGATACAATGAGCTAAATGTGGGTGCGTTTACTGAAATTAGCTCAATTTAACCTCCTCCACCTCACCCCCCTGTCTTCTCTTATCGTCCTCTTTGCTGCCCTGTGGAGGCGCAGTTCTGTCGACAGCCTTTGATGTGAGTTTTGCACTTGCCATAGCCCTGTCAATCAAACACAGGCTGTGGGTGGAATGATGGCACTTGTGTGTGTTTGTCGAATGTTGGGGAAGGTTTCTCGGCGTAACCATCAGACAGGCTTTCGGGTGAAGCTTTCTTTGTGTGTATTCAAACAGACGAGCAATTGGGATGCGGTAATAGGAAGTCTCTTAGTGGCCTGTCAGGTAGACGTACGCACGTTCCCAGAGCGGGACCACAGAGCTGGGTGTTTATTTCACTGTCACTTTTGCTAATTCAGCTGAATTTGCCTTGGTGTCTTTGAGCCGTGTTGAATATAAACTCCAGAAGTGAACCAATCGGAATTTTTTTTTGCCTTATATGTTGAAGCTGTGGTGTGGTGGTATGCCCTTTCATGTTTTATGTTCCTTATATATCAATGTTCCTCAAATTAAAAAATATATATATACGTACTAATTATAATTGAATTTCGAAGCCTGATTGTCTTTCAGAGAGGATACTCTGCCAAACACGAAGTGTGTCAGTTTCACTTTACATCATGGCCTGAGCATGGAGTCCCGTACCATGCCACGGGTCTGTTAGCCTTCATCCGGCGGGTCAAATCCTCTACGCCACTCGATGCAGGGCCTGTGGTGGTCCACTGCAGGTATGGAACTCTGTATTTCATCATATTAGAACTGCTAATGTTTGTCAGTCAAACATATAGAAATTAGTGCTGTGAAACGATTAATCGCGATTAATCGCATCCAAAATAAAAGTTTTTCTTTACATAATAAAGATATAGATAAAGATATATA
>JAUCMS010000028.1:18819464-18833098 GCA_032357445.1 Enteromius radiatus | reverse complement strand
TTAGGTTTGGCATAAAGCATTTTCACCCAGCCGGAGAACGGTTCTCCTAGATCAAATTCCTGGAGCACTGCAATAATGCTTTTTATTAAACTTAAACTTAACAGTTGCTCTTTTTGAGCGCATTACTTTTGTAATGTTTCCTCAATGACTTTTTGTCTATTGATTTCTTCTGCACACTAATACATACCTGCAACTGTATGTTTGTAATTTGTCATAAGCTTATGCACTGCTAATCCGATACATACAAATGATACAAAAAAGCTTAATGGTGCAGTCCTGCTGTGCTTAACTACATCTTTTACTTCCACCATGTGTCCTCTGCAGTGTGTCATTGATTGATTTTTCCCCAAGCATGCAATGATGTTTTTCTTTTTTATCCTACTTTCCCGGTGAGATGTATGTCTGGTCTAGCAGGTGCACCGGCACTCTTCATCAGTAATACAGGTAGTGGAAGATCCATGAGCCAGTGTGGTTTATTAATCACTTTCCAATTTGATTCTATTGTATTGGAATTTATTTAAAAATGAGGCATTGTTGTTACATTACGTGTACACTAAGTCTTTAAAAAAGAAATTAATACTTTTATTCAGCATGTATATGTTTAATTGATAAAACAAGTGATAGTAAACTTTTTATTTTTTAATTTAAAAGAGAATTCTGACAAAATGTATCACAAGTTCCAAAAACATTAAGCAGGACAACTATTTCCAACACTGATAATAAATCAGCATTTTAGAATGATTTCATGTGACAATGAAGACTAGAGTAATGGCTGATGAAAATTCATTAAAAAAAATACATAAATGTAGTGCTTTCAAATGATTAATCATGATTAATCGCATCCGAAATAATAGTTTTTCTTTACATTATAAATATACACAATAAACACATATATTAAGTATATATATATATATATATACACACACACACACATGCAGCATATATTTGGAAAATATTTACATGGATATATTTATAGTCATATAATTGATCATATATAGATATATTTATTATATAAATGTAATATACAGCACTAATTAATTACAGTTGATATTATTACAATTTATTTTAAATAATAAATATTTTACAATATTACTGTTTTTTTTTTAACTTGTGATCAAAATTAATGCTTGAACATAAGAGACGTTAAAAATCCTCTTTTGAATGGTGGTGTACCTTTGATTTAATAATGCCATAAGCTCCTACATATAATATACCGCTGAGAGAAATTATAGGATAAGCCAAATCGACTACAAAAGAACAGAAGGGAAAGATAAAAGCATTGAAATAACACTAAAGAGCAGAAATAAATGAACTAATCAAAGAGCAGTTACACCAAATGACAAAAATTAAGAGATAAAAGACTAAACACAAGAGAGCTGATGAGAGGAATATTCCATTTTGTAATATTTGATCATTTGTGTGATCTGAAAATGACACATAAATTGTGATTGGCCACAGATAAATGTCACAGGGCCTTGCATAAGAGCACACGTGGACCGTTCATAGGGTCACGTTCCTGCCTTGCATATTGTTGAAGCTCCTTGTGACGGCCGTTGTGCCCTTGAAAAGCACACTTAATCCTTGTCCTCTCACAGTGTTATCTCTGTGTGCCGTGACCTGTATCTCTGTTTGCCAGTGAGCCAGATAAGAGATATTATATGCATAATATATTTCTGTGTACCTCTGCAAACAAATCCCGAACAACATTCTGACACGAACAATTAAACAAACACACCGGCTCTCAAATAAAATCATTTTCCAAACAGCGAGTCTCTTCACTCACATCCAGACTCGCTGATCTTTACCTAGGTGTTAACATGGTCATTATCCTTTTAACCGCTCGCATCACTTTCCCCCCCACGGCTTGGTTTCCCCTTCTGCCCACCAAGCCGCCTCATCTGTAACCCCAGGCACGAATTCTCTTCCCATCACCGCCCAGAAGCACATCACTCAAAACTGTCACACAGTGTTACCAACCACAGGCAGAGAGAAGAGATTATGGAGATGAAATCAATTATGCTTTAATACAGAACAGCACAGGCCTTTCTCAGCGCTAAATCCAGAGCTGCCAAAGCACTGACTGCGATTGATTATCTCACCATTGCCTCATCTAGCTGCCGCCGTCGTGCCATACGCATACATAGCAGAAGACCTCTGCGGATCTTCAATCGCCTCTTTGTATGCCTCTCATGCTGGCTGGTTTCATATTAACTGGATATGTGGAATTTCTGTTGTAGACTGAACATCAGTATGCAGCGCAGCCAGATCTGTTTCTCCATTCTCTCTTCTTCGCTCGTGACAGCCCGGTTTGTTGTATTCTTGTCTGTCTAGGAACGGCGGTGGGCGCAGCGGAACGTACTGTGCCAGCAACATCCTGATGGAGATGATGCAGTACCAGAACATGGTGGATGTCTTTTATGCCGTCAAGACCCTTCGTAACGCTAAGCCCAACATGGTGGAGACACTGGTGGGTACAAAAATCCAGTACCGGTGAAATCGTACTGTAACAGATCTGTTCAGAGACAAGATAAAGATTATTTGTTCACAGAAGGAACGACGTAAATGGGCAGTTGCCAGAAGCATCAGTTTTGATACAGTCTGTACGGTAGAGCAGGGCTTCTCTAGAAAATTCACAGGCTTCATTTACTATTCCTTGGGCCCAATGAAAAGGTACAGTAGCAGCAGTTTTTAATATTTTGGATGCCAGAGAGCCCCAAATATAATGGAAAGATAGAAAAGTGGTTTAATAGTTTAGTGCATAAAAACTTACTGTGTGTTAATTTAATGTTAATTAAGAAGCAATTATTATTATTATTATTTAAATAGATACAGTAGATAGATAGATAGATACATTTTCATTTATTTATTTTTACTTGAACCTGTAACACTTGCACTCTCTATTCTATTTTTATTCTACTACTTTTTTAAAATAAAAATCAATCAATCAATCAATCAATCAATCAATCAAATGAACCCTCTAATACTAGGGTTCTGTCAGAATCTGTGTTTGGTGTTCCTTGTGTTTTGCTCCCCATGTGTCTGCCATGCCCTTATTTGGTCCTAGGTTCCTGTCCTAGTTTCATTGATTATGTTAATTAGTGTCCAGCCGTATTCCCCATGTGCCTTTAGTTCTTTAGATCTCTGCCTCGTGTGATCCATCAGCCATAGCCACTGTAACAGGTTCTTTATTCTTTTTCTATTGTCTAGTTGTTTTCTTATTTATTATACAAAAATTACCCACTAACACTAGCATTCTCTATTCTTTTTCTGTTTGTATCCTTTATCTACTTGTTTTACCCATTGACACCTTCATTGTTTTGTTTTGTTTTGTTATAAGAAATGACTCTCTAACGCTACCATTCTCTATTTTTTCTATCGCATCTACTTCTTTTCTTTTTATTTATTATAAAAAATTATCCATTAACACTAGTCTAGCTTTCTCTGTTCTTTTTTTTCTATTCTGTCTGATAGTTTGCTTCTATTGTCATCATTTGCAAGTTGCTTTGAATAAAAGCTTCTGCTAAATGAATACATGTAAATGTAATGTGGAATTTATAAGCTAACAAAACTGTCTAAAAAAACTTAAAATTATATGCAGATAGAATAAAATAGTATTAATTAATCATTTCTGATTTAAAGAAGTAAAGACTTAGAGTACAATATACTGAACCCACTATAGTAGTGTTTACGCTCAAATTATTGCCCTAATTCTCTGATTTCTCTGTGTCTGTCTTGCAGGAGCAGTATCGTTTCTGTTATGAGCTGGTTCTGGAGTATTTGGACTGCTTGGAGGTCAGATAGCGGAATTCCCCCCCCCCCCCCACACACACACACACAATCCCACCATCCTGACCTCACTGCATGGAGCAGGACCACCGGCAGGCTCACTCTCACACCCCTCAATCACCTCTGCTTACCTTCTTTCTGCCGTCTGACCCAGATTATAAAGCCGAAGGAAGAAGACGGTACAAAAAAAATGCGGAGTAGAGTTTTCTGCCTTTTTACCCCAAGCATCTAAATATGTTCACCCTCCTGTGTCAAGGTAGTTTTTTCAGTTTAAGATATTTTCAGCATATTTTCCTCAGAACTGTGAGTGATCCCAGAGCCTGGCTTGTTGCGGTGTGGTTGGTTTAGCTCTGCGCGCAGAGATAGTGGGCCGTTTCTAAAAACGGCAGCTTTATTTTACACCTGCCTGTTTCTCTCTGGTTGGCTGGACTGAAGAGCAGAAATAAACATCACTTGGAGAAGATCTCTTCGTGTGCAGCGCGGTGGAACTGAGAGTCGGGCGTCTTTACCGTGGCTCTTAAATGGAGTAAAAAGCGCCAAAAGGACAAAAACACACATGCATGCACACACACACACACACACAGATCCAACCAGCAGACAGCTTTCCATCAACTGCCTATCAAGACACTGATGCCTCTTCAACGCTGTTCCACCAACGTTTAGCGATACGTGTCTCCCTCATGGGTACTTTTCTCTGAGGATTGGTATCATCGGAGGTGGAGTTTATTGCTATATATGGTGCCATATGTCTCAAGAGGAGATTGACAGGAGAGTCACGTTGCCCCACTGTGGCTTTCCTATCTTGTTGTGACTGTTGTCTTTTTTCCTCTCACTTGTATATATACTTAACGTCTGCTGGAAATCTCTTACGTCTTAAGGTGTAAGTCTCAAGTGCTAACAGTGGCCCTGTGTGCTTAAAGCAAAGGAAGTACATTAACAAGGTGCAGACGTGATGGCATTCTAAAGCTTGTGGTGGATTACACCCTGACCTTTATCCTCTCACTCAATGGTCTTGAGCGAGCGCAGTTAATAGTCTTTTTACAACGGCGCTGTGAAACGGGAAAAGGGGCGAAAATGTGTCATAAGTGAGGAGAAAGGGACCAAAAGGAACACCGGCAATCTTCTTCTTTTTACTTGTAACTATTTATCGGACTGACTCGTGTTCTTTGAGTGGATTTGTTTAACAATTGTGCAGCTTCGCGTGTACAGCTGAATCCTGGACTCGAGATTTTTCAAAGCATTTCTTTACGTTTACATTGCAGTCCATTTTTTGTTGCATTGCAGTATGTGATGCTGGTTTAATAGCCAGATACACAATGCTTTATCATCTGATTGTCATGAAGTGCGCATTTCATGAATATGAAACAGTGGTGTCTGATGATGCTTTTTAAGGTACAAATCCCATGTTAGCTGGTCAAATTTCTGTATCACTTTTAAAATAGTCATTTTGACCTTTTACACCTCAGAGGTCCATTATTAAAAGGAATATGTTCGCTATATAAAACAAAATATATATTTTCTTTTGCTGTTTTATACTATTTTCATTATTTTATGCTGCAATTGCTTAGATTTCATTTTTATTTCCAAAGTGTAGAAGCATATAAATCTGTTTTTTAAACTTGATTATACATTTCCCAAAGATTGGTAACAGGGTTGCCAAAGAATTTCCAATAGAAAATACTTTAAACAACAGCTTATATAAAAATTAATTTGACCTTCTGAGGGTGAAAATCAACATTCTTTCACAGTCTGTTGGTTAAAAATAAGTAAAAGTGCTTCAGGCTGTAATTTGTAATTAATTTGTTTAAGGTGCCAGACACTTTAGTGCAGTAAGTAGAACCCACAGCCAGGAGTACAGTGATTAAAATACCAAACTGTATTTACCACCATTGAATTACAGTAGTTTAAACAAAAAGCACTAAATAAAATGGTATCCACATCAGTATTACACACACACATCTCTCAAATTGTTATGACCCCCAACTGTGAAATTGCCATTTCAGCAAGATGCCAAGTTAGCAAACCACAGAGGCGTTTTCTCAATGATTACATTACACCGCATAAACCATCTCAGATGTCAGCCTGCTCCGGTCCACGCTGACTGACGGCTCGCGACCGCATCAAATGACTGATAGTGTTAACAAGCTGTTGTAGTTAAAGGGACAGTTCGCTCAAAAATAAGAAATCTGCGATGACTTATTGTTCCAAACATTTGACTTTATTTCTACTGTAAAACACAAAGGATTTGGGGCAATATGATATAGCAGCATTTTCATTTTTGGATAAACTGTTATTCTAAGGGAACCAGAGAAAATACTGACTGAACAGATTACACAGACAAGGACTTTTTCACCAAATCCCCCTTTGGACTTTCTTGGAAAGTGCCTGGACACTCAAGATTTCATGTGGAAAGTATGTGTACATATAGATGTATATTTGTGTTCTGTGAATAGTATGTGAATAAAGTTTGTTTGGCCAGATTTAACAATTTAAAAGTAACAGAAAGAGTTGAATGTACTGTTTAAGACCTGTTTCCTGAATATGCCGTCTAATATCTGACACATGCTCAGTCAGCTGAGGATGATTTCTAAAAGCCATTCCAAAGTTGCCCCTTCAGAAGGCCCATTTAGTCACTTTAAAACCCTCCAATGATTGTTTTCTTTCTTTCTTTTTTTATAACCATGCTCATTCCAAAGACATTAGCCAACTTCTAATGGTCTCTATAGTCACTTCTATGCTAATACTGCATAACTATTCCTAGTGTGTCACTTATGAGAGAGGAAGGACTTTAGCCACTCTTGAAGCTGTTGAGCCAGGTCCTTGTTTTTTGTGAGTTTTGTTTATTTGTTTCCTTCCAAGTGTTTCTGTATGATACTGAATGAACTGAAAAAGAACTGTGTTTTTGACCATGTGTTTGTGGGACAGGAAGAGGACACAAAGGCATATATCTCATGGGCTACTGAGGGTTGGGGTGGGAAGGGTGTTCAAACAACAATAAAATGTTCTAAAGACTGTAATTGTGTTATTGGAGTATTCATTTGTTCAATCTCTCGTGTTTATGAAGGTAACATTTACCACAGTCAAATGGACTGGTGTTATGGCATAACATTTATTTGAGCATTTTTTTAATCTAATGTTCATTTATACACACGTACTGTACACACGCATGCATATAGGTTTTAAGTTGTGTATGTATACTACCCGCTGGATCCTATAAAGCCCTATTCAGGCGGGACTAGTTTTACAGGGGGTCGTTAGAGAAATGTTTCACAGACGTAGTTGGTGATTTTAATCCCGTCCAAATCTGCCATGTCTGTGTTTTTCCTCTCACAACCTCTGTGATAATTCCAGAGCAAATTAGCTACTGTTTTTCTCAGTGGTCCTCTGAGAAAACTAATCACGTCCGAATGCGATGTCGGTGATTGCTGGCGATTTTATTTTTCACAACGCGCAATCCTTGTGTGTTTGGCCAACGCGATCTGCCGTAGATGCTTTTACCGCGCGCACGTTTGATATATTTATAATTTAAATAAAAAAAGAATCCAGATAAACTGTTAAGACTGGCTATTGTAATATCAGTATTAGGTAAGATCATTCACGTTCATTTCTGCACTCGGTTACATATGTTTTATTAAATGTACCTTTATCAAAATTAAACATGGGTTTATCACAAATAAAAAATACAATATTTTAAACAACATTTCGCTTCACCATGGTATTTGTGATTATACCAATTGTAATCAACCCGAATGACTATACCAATGCACGCATACAAAGCGGGTGATCTCTGTGACGCCCAGAATGTGCAAACAGACCCTCCCACCTCTGTAATATACTGGGAGTTGTTAATAGTCCCGTCCGAAAAGGTACATGAAAATCACAGACGTCAGGTGATAAGAATCAAAACGCACACGTAGTTTAGAAAACTAGTCCCGTTCGAATAGGGCTGAAGACTCGGATAATCAGTTATAAAAATTCGAAAAGCTGTTTGTAATGTTAAAACTATCTCCAACCAGGAGAGGTCGCTATAGCCGCTCACCGTATTCATTTCAGCGCAGTAGGAGATGCACAGTATGTAAACATTCGCTAACGTTAGCAAACAATAAAAAAATGACCATGAAAACAGTATTTGGTAAATATATTATCTTTTTACCAAGTTCAAGTGGATACCCATATGTTTGGATTGTTTCGAAATCTGTCTTTTATTCGCCATCATCACACCGCTGCTCAACAAACAAAGGAGACGCCAGGGAGTTGCCTCAACTCAAAGGTAACGTTAACATGCCTTAGTCAACAAAAATATTGAAATGCTTGACGGAAATGTTTGAACTGAACTTGGTTTGCGCGGGTCCTTAAAACGTCCATGGAAACTCTTAAATTATACAAAAAGATCAATCATATGGATTAAAATGACAATTAAATTGGGAAAGGCTGCGATTTCACTAAATAAACTTGAGCGCTGCAGGCTTTGAGTCCAGTCGTTACCAGATAAACCAATAATTTCAAACAGCACAATAATAATAATAAAACGATAGTAGGCATTTCCTACGTGATACACACTAAAGTTTTTCGAGCTGTTTAAAAAAAATGTTTGCTGCATTATTAAAGAAAATCTGCTAGACAAAATAGAAGTTGTATTTTTTTTTACGATAAAAACTATAAAAACTGCAAAACATAAAATTAAACCCATAGACTAATGACATTGATTATAAAGATAAAGCCAAAACGAATGTATTTAAATAGAAACTGAAACGAACCATAAGCCTGTTCAGCATAAATAACAAATGTTTCTGAGATGCTCAGGCGCGATCGCTTGGATTTATTTTTAGACCTACACTCACAATAAAAACAAAACCTTGTGCTTGTAAAAAACACGGTGACAAAAATAAAACGAAATTCAGGGTAGAATGTCCGCAGTTTTTTATATAATATTTTTCAAAAGAATTATTTAAGGGATATATTTATTTTAGGACTATTTATTTTATTCCTTTTATATAGGCCTATACCGTTATATTGTGTTGTTCCCCCTACACAGAAGAGCTGCAGGTGCGTGAGGTGACGATATGTGTCTGAAACCTTATTTTTGTTATATTTTGCTATATTCGCGCGCGTCCGCTACTCCGTGTTATAGCTTCCTACATAAGTCACATTGTAGAGATGACAGGTTCTTTGAGCTAAATGCTGCTGAATACGTGATTTCCCCCGCAATATTCATTGACCAGAGACAATGAACGTTGTTCGTTCTCAATATTAAGTTCACTCTTTATCATGCAAACTGGACCTCCGTGCATTTGTTTGTTGTTGCAAATTTACAGACTATGCAATTAAGATATTTACATTGGCTTGTTGGGGTAATTTTTCTTTCCACCGACAATAAAGTTTTCCTTCTGAATTGGCATAAACTGCGCAAGTTTACAGTTAATGAAATCTTTGAAAACAAATGACATTAGTTATACTTTAATTTCAATTTAAAAAAGAAATTAAGTAAAACGGTGTAAAAGCTGTGAAGACATGGATTAGTAATCTGGCCCCTTGGTATAAAGTAGAAAAAAAAATACTGCCCCTTGTCACTATCAAAGTTGCCAATCACTGGTGTAGATCAATAAATGCTGTAAATCTTATTTATTATTAGTTTGATAACTAATGCATTAGCTGTTGTTAACCAATCATGTTTTCAAGCATATCAATTTCGAGCATGTTGTGTAAGTTATAATTTATTTTAAAGGAATAGTTCACCCAAAAATGAAAATTACCCCATATTCTACTCACCCCTAAGTCACCCTAGCTATATATAACTTTCTTCTTCCAAATTATTATTATTATTATTTTTATCCTGTTAAAGCTTGTTAATGCTGGTGGAAACTCCCAACTGTGTTCGTCTGAAAGAAGAAAGTCTCATACACCTAGGATGGCTTGGGGTAATTTAAATTTTTCAGTGAACTATTCCTTTAACCGGTGTTCAGAACATTTGACGTGATTGTGTTATGAAATACTTAATTACTGCATTCAGCAGTCAGATATTTTTAAAATACTGACAGTCATCCATGGAAACACGACTACAGTATATAACAAGGCCCAGTTTTAACAAACTCTGCAAGCTAAGAAAACACCTCTGTACAACTTTTATCTTTATATATGCTGTGAAAATGTCCTCAGAGGGTAAAAATATTAATAGAACTATAACATTGTGGCCGCGACTTATATAGTTGCTTGGCCAATGGTATTGTGTGTTGCAGTGGATTATTTTTATTTCCTTGGTGGTACATAGGTTTATACAGGTAAGATTAAAAAGTAATTTCAGCTCAAATCAATATTTCATGTTCACAGCTTTATTTGTTTGGTCACCCTGTCTGTGCTTATTTTGTGATAATGACGGACCAGCTATCCCTTGCTTATTGCCAACAATGTTTATAAAAAGTCATGGCATTTGCAACAGGGCACACTGTGCTGTGGAATTGTTGAAAAGCCATTACCAGGCAGACAGTCCATAATTACGTGGAGTCTGGGAGAGAAGCGAGGGCTCCGATTGTTCTTGGGCACATCCTAAATGGAACTTGAACATAAAGACTGTGACCGCACTGACATTTCATATCCTTGTGCTTTGTCAGCCAGATCAGCTCTTGTGGGATGGACTCACAGTCTGTGCTGATTCATTAGATTCTCTCACCCCTTTTAGACCACCGTCTGTCTGCCTTTCCATCCTTCCCTCCTGTCCCTTTCTCAGTCTGGTGGTTCTTATCACTGTCTTTCTATCTCTGTAATGTCTATTTTTGTACTCGATCTCTCTCGCGCCCGCCCTTAGCTCTCTCGGTCGTTCCTTTTTTTGTATTCCTCCCCATTTCCTGCCGTGAATATGAGGTGGCTGCAGACCGCAGGCTTTCTCCTATGACATACAGTAACTCGCGGAGGAGATGTGAATTATTCAACAGGCCTGCAAAGTGATCCAGTGTTGGAGCTTAAAGACATGCCAGATTAATTAGAGGACAAGACCTCCTCTGTCATAGCGCATATGGTGAACTGCAGTGTCTTCTCACCACTGTTGAGTCACTAGCTAAAAGTAGCAATGCTGCTAACTACGTTTTTTTTTAGTATGACAGTAGTTCAGCTGTTTTCAAACCTTTGTAGATTTTGATAGGAACGAGCTGCTTTTTCTAACAAAATGTCATACTGCGGTTTTGAGTGTCACTTTGTATTGTGCAAACAGTTGTAACTCTGAGGTAGTCTAAAACAGTCTAAAATGTCCTCTCTACCCTGGTAACATCATAGTTTTAGTGAATCATTTGAATCTGAAATGTGGTATGGACATCGTTACATGGATAGTTCACCCATTTCTCGCCCTCATGTCGTTTCAAAGACCTTTGTTCATCTTCCGAACACAAATGAAGATATTTTTGATGACATCAGAGAGCCATCTGATCCTCCATAGACAGCAACACAACTGGCAATGATCCAGGTCCAATTGGTAAAATGATGTGACATCAGTGGATCAACTTTACTTTTGCAATGCTGGGAGAATACTTTTTTTTTTTTTTGCGCAAAGAAAACAAAAATAACATAATTTACTCTCAATGTTTACATCCGGGTGAAAGCACGTGCATGTACATAATCTGCTGTTGTTTATGCCAAGAGGAAAGTGTACGCATACGTAGTGAGTAAATTATGTCATTTTTGTTTTCTTTGGGAAAAAAACATATTCTAATAGCATCGCAAAAGTGAAGTTGAGCCACTGATGTTTTACCGATGTTTTTGGACCTGCATCATTGCCAGTTGTATTGCTGTCTATGAAGGGTCAGATGACTCTCTGATATCATCAAAAATATCTTAATTTAGGTTTGGAACCACATGAGGGTGAGTAATTAATGACTTTGTTTTGACGCAATGTATTGTTAAAAGCTCTATCAATAAAATTGTGTGAACTAACGGTTTAAACACATTTCATTCAATTAAATCAATGGGAGTGCAGTTGCTGGGTGGTAATCTAAATATGGCTGAGTGTCACCACCTACATGTAATTCATATTCATGATCCAAAGCAATAGGATTTGATTTACACATGCCGATGCCCCTAGCACTTTTAAAGCACTTCTAATGCCTCTGGGTCTTGAAATTTAACACTTGAGATTCATTTATTAAACAATAATTGTTTTTGAACTGGATGAATACTGCTTTTATTAAATCATGAATTGTATAGACCTGACATTTATGAGTATTTCTGGTTGCATTTTCACATGAGTAAAACATGAACATGGTCAATTTAGCAACACTTTCTCTTGCCTATTTTTTTCCCTTTTCTTAGTATTCTTCCTTTTTCTGAACATGCATTTAAATAAATAAATGGAGTAAACCTCTTGTTATTCAGTCCTTGAAAAAGTATCCCATCAGAATTCAGAACGGAAAACCCTAATTTTTTCCCAAAAGAATCCTTCAGCATTCCGTTACCCTTGCAATTTTGGCCCTCTTTGAGGTTCTTCAGACATTCTCCTGATCTGGTGTCCTTGAAGAGGTCGTACTGAAGACACTCGGTCTCTCCCATCTTTATCTCATCTCTGTTTTCATCCTGTGGTTCTTAAACTCACAGATGTACGTGCCAGTGCTCTTCTCTGGGCTTTGAAGTGTTACTTCTCTATGCAAATTGTAGGTTTGCTATGTGTATCGCACACACTTACCAACAAATGTTTGCTTTTCAGCCATAATCTCTTCCCGTTTCTGTGTAGAGCAGGTGGGAACCTTCTTGGCGCTGTGGTTCGGTGCCTTGTAAAGTGGGTAGAAGAGACCCCAGCCAGATGGCCTGGTTTTGGACGGTCCTGGTTGACAGATTCTACGGTCGTCCAAACGTGCCCTCTTATCTGGTCCGGTTTGTACGCGCTGGGCTCCCTGGAGGTGGTTGAGCGGCCTGTTGTTCCAGCTCAGCGCCTAGGATAGTGTACACATAGCTTGGAGGCAGATAGCCAGGTGCAGTGGACACATGGATGAGTTCCATTCCTCCGTTTCTTTATCTTTTTTCCACCCCGTGAATCTCCAAAACCTGTTACAGAGCGATGGCTCGCTGTATGAGGCACAGGTCCGCACCATCTGTTTCTCCTCAGCTTATCTGTGTGAGATATGCTGCTCTGTTTATCAAGTGAGGCTTTCGCTGTTAATGCAAAAAAGCACTTGTTTTTTTTTTCCAGGAAAGAATGGATGGTGTGCTTAAAAGGGCATCCCTGATGAACACCTATGAAACTATGGAAATGTTTCCAGATGGCCTTAAATATACCATATGTATATTATTTCCTGTTTATTAATTACAGTCTACTTTGCTTTTTTTCGTGTTTAGTTCTTACTTGAATAGTTTCTCCAAAAATGAAAATTCTGTCATTTATTACTCACCCTCGTGTCAGTGAAAAACTAAGATGTTTTGGATAAAATCCGAGGACTCTTTGACCTGATTGGACATAAGAGTGAGTAATTAATGACAGAATTAAAAATTTGGGGTGAACCTAACCCTTTAAGCATTTGTGTTTTCATTAGGAGATTTATTTCATGTTTACCTCTTCTCTTTTTTTTTACCAGGATGTTATTTTTCAACTAATAACGAGAAGCAAAACAAAAAAAAATAGTTTTTTAACACCAAATTAGCATATTACAAAGGTTTTTTCAGTGTTTTCATGTGACACTGAAAACTTGTCCATCACAGAATAAAAATGGTAATGCATATTAAGATAATATAAGTACAAATAGGAATATTATAAGACTATTTCAAGATACTGTGTTTTTATTGTATTCTGAATCTACTAGTGATGGGAAGTTCGGATCATTTTACCGACTCGGACCTTTGAGTCTCGTTCAGCAAAATGAACGAATCTTTTT
>JAUCMS010000028.1:18796399-18819364 GCA_032357445.1 Enteromius radiatus | reverse complement strand
GCCGCTGCTCGCCGCCCTTCGCCGCCTCTCGCCGCCAGCTCACATTGAAAATGAATGACTTCCGGCCACTTTGACGCACGGTAAGGGTGATTTTCTCAATATTTAGATTTCGACCCTCAGATTCCAGATTTTCAAATAGTTGTTTCTCAGCCACATATTGTCCTATTCTAACAAACCTTACATCAACAGAAATATTATATATTAAGATTTTAGATTATGTTTATAAATCAGCTAAATGAGCTCAATAATCTCATATTCATGACACATTGCCTTTGTATATCAAATATGAATCTGAACATATAATTGGAGCTTATTATTATGACTGCAAAAAATATGATCTAAAAACTCCTCTGCAAGCACTTGATCAAAAACCATTCATGCACTTAATACACTCCCTACTATGGCCATTATAAAATCTACTCTCTACTGTTTTATTTTTGCTTTAACCTCTGTACAAGCTCATATTTTTCTGGCTAAAATTGAAATCTAAAGCACTATTGTTAGTCTCTGCTTTGGTTGTCTGTCTGTCCTCATTTGTAATTCTCTTTGGATAAAAGCATATGCTCCATAACAAACAGCCTAATGTGAAACAGCTTTCGAATAGTTGTAAAATGTTACAAAATATTGTTGTTATTTTATTAGAAAGAAATGTTTTTGAGTGTGTGAGCCATTTATAAATGGAAATACAAAAAGTATCTACCTATCATCAAAGGCAAAACTTTAATGGCTCAGCTTTTTACCATTTTCTTTTCGAAAATAAATTAAAAATAATTCATATTGCACTTAAAATGTCATAAATTTAGAATAGAGTCAAATGCACATATGATCAATGATTCACTTTTTGTCATTGATATTTAAACTGTTTTTGTGTCGGCAACACTGCCAGAGAGGCATCAATACAGGTTATTTCTATCATATATTTAGAGCCCGACAGAGTAATTTGTGGTGAATAATGTCTTGACCCACCTTTAACTTAGAGCTGCAGCAAAGCATAATTATCTACAAATGAATGTGAACTTTAGAGAGCAAATGAATCATGTATCATTTCCTAGGGCTACATCTACTTTTACGTATGTTTACATTTTGCACTTGTGTGAATGTGTGTTCTTCACGAATGATATCTCATACTACTGACTGGTAAAATAGTGTTATACCATAGGATTTAAAACTTATTTTGGATTATTGAGTCCTAGCATGATAGTACTTAAAATCAGTTAACAGTTCCTGCTATAAATTCACAGTTGAGAAATGGAGTCACACATATAGAATTAATTCATAATGGGACAGTCTAAAAAAGATAAGCAGGCTTAACTCATTTTCTAATGCAATGTAGCATGCATAGCGGCTACATTTAATGCTGTGTGTTTACTATGTTAAACTCTAATATATAATGTAATATTACTCAACGCAACATCTTGGACAACTGTGTTGCTGTCAGGAAGCATAGCGGATTGTGTAATGTTAAATGGGTATATCACCAGTGAGGTACATGAACTGAAACAAGTGCTTTCCAACAACATAATGATCATGGTGAACTTCCAAAGCGCTCTGGGGATGAGCCAAGACAAGTCTATAAAAAGGTCAATTCATATAGAATAAAATGGTGCTGGACAACAGAACAAATGGCAAATTATACAGTTTTTTGCTCTGTATTGATTAAAGCATAATAGATCGGGCTTGTATTCAAACACCCTCATAACTGTGAAGTAATGCTTTGTCGGTTACCGTCATGTTTTCTGCACAGCTCATAAACCAGGAATTGACCAGAAGTGCTGGGATGAAGAGCCTTGGTTCACACAGCTTTAAAAATGATTTATCTGTGCTTATAGGGCAGAACGATTGTATCTGATTGTATCTGGTGGTGGCCAGAAACATAAACAATAATGTGTTTAATTTATTTGGCAAAATAAGATTAATGTTACACTTATATGTATATATATAATGTTTGCACTTAAACTTAGCACACTTAAAGAAATTAAATACAGACATCATATGCAATATATGCAACAGAAATTTCAAATGTTTGCCACACGTTTCTATCGTATCTTATCACATGCGTTAATCAACAGAAAATAACATTTTTCTTTGAAATAAAATAAATCCCAATAATATCTAAAATCAGTAAAATAAGAGACATTTTCAAAATGTAGTCAGAACCACATACTGTACTGTCAGAATTGGTAGGAGATATGACTAACCCAAATGTTAACCTTTACACTCAAAGTATGATGGGAAAAGAGGTCAACTGCATCTGTCTGCCATTCCCTCTTCCATACTTTCTCTGAAGCCTTAAAATGAGTACTGTATGCTGGATTGGATCTGCTCTCAGCATTATAAGACCTCTTTGTCATCAAACACCTTTTTTGTTTTATTTATTGAATAAATATGTTAAAAGTTTAATCACTGGTTCTCAGAAGACATTGAATTCTTACCATTGATATTATAATACATAAAACCTTCTTTCTAAATTCTATGTAAAATCATGCTAGTTTAACTGTACCAAAGAGACCAACAAAGTCTAATTGCAATGTCATTGCATTGTGGGATATTATGTTCTGTACATTGTTTTGTGTGTGTGTGTGTGTGTGTATATATATATATATATATATATATATATGTAAAATCTAATAAAGTGGCTGGTGATATGTATGTGTACATACACCGCCACTTTATTAGGTACACCTTGCTAGTACCGGGTTGGACCTCCTTTTGCCTTATTTATTTATTATTTTATACTGCTACAGGGCTAAACGTTGTGTAGTGTAGCTTCAAAAGCTTCTTATTGTTTTACATGTATTTTTATGTTGTTGTGACACAGGATTTCCTCCGGTGTTTCTGCAGCAAACGCCTACTAAATAATTTTATCCACGTAACCAATTTAAAATGCTGTTACTCGCCAGAGCTTCCTGAAGTGCAAAACTTTTAAAGCTGTAATACCTAATGCCAAAAATATGTCCTTTATATCCCATGCTGCAATGTGCTCTTTGAACAGCAGGTAAAAATACTACAGTAAAGTATGGTAAAGTCATGTTTAGGTCATCGGGTCTACTTGCAGTCTGAATGCAGTTCACCAAAACTTGTAATGACTCTCAGTTGAGAGTATCTCTGAGGTACGAAGACCTCAGACTGAGCCCCATTCACAAAGACATCCCTAGTCTCTAACTAGCTCTCGCAGAACGAAAGAGGTCTGCTGAGCCCTGAGGGTGACATCCAATAGAGCTGGTCTGGAGCACTCCTGCTGCTCTCTACCCCACAATGCTTTGCTTTATCACGCCATGTTCAATGCAATTCCGGGCTGTAGTGTCTGTCAGCGTGACTGACTCCTGGCAAATTGGTCAGAGCCTATCGAGCTTGGGCACGATACCTATGGAGACGCGTTTTAGCACCTCTTGGTGACCTATGCCATTACTTTCCTTTTTAATTAGAGGCGAGGAACAGCATGTCCTTCCCTTTAGTTCGAACTCCTGTTGAAGCTTGAAATAGTTGACTGACAGAGCCGGATGCTGGTGTGGAATGGGAGTTGTGTGTGTGTGTATGAGGGGAAAAATATAGACTAAATAACGAGTCGGTGCTCTCTTTGCCATGAACTCCTTAATTTTAGATTTTTTTTTTTTACAAAATGGAGGAGATGCTTTGTTACATGCCTACAGAGACTCTTGTCAGACAGGATTAGAGGAATAATTTATACTTGTTTTTTTTTTCTTCACCCCATCACTCTTTCTTCTCGTACCTCCCTCTAACTATGTTCCCTTGTGTAGGAGGAGGAAGGTCACCTCATTTAAAGTGGATTTGGCCTCACAGCAGTTGGGGATGTGGGAAAGAGTGATAATCTTCTTCTCTATCGCTCTCCATCAGTGCTGCTCTGCACCAAAACTCTCCTCCAAGAGCAAATGACAGACCTTAAAGTGACATGTCGGTAATACTGTCATGCAAGGAAAATCAGTGTCCCGGGCTCCTAATCTAACTCGAGCATGTTGTCGGAAAACATGACTCTAGCTTCTATTAAATGACGTGTTTGGGTATATACCCTAGAACTACTGTTCATAGGTTTCAGGGTTGGTTGGATAAGATTTTTGTTTTGTTTTGTTTTGAAATAAGTCTCTTATGCTTGCAAGGCTGCTTTATTTAATATAAAAGTAATACTTACTTTTCAGTGACAATCTTATTATTATTATTATTATTATTTTTATCCATGGCATCAACTAACTTTTCTATTTATTAAAATGTAGTTAATTAATTTCTATTATGGCAAACCTGGATTTTCAGCCACCATTACTCTAGTATTTAGTGTCACATGATCATTCAGAAATCCTTCTAATATGCTACTTTGGTGCTCAAGAGATATTTTGTATTATTAATGTTGTAAATAGTTGTGCTGTTAAATATTTTTGGCATAAATTGCAATTATTAGTGTAAAAAAAGTTCAAAAGAACCCGCCTTAAGCAGTCATATTCTTTCCTTAAAAAAGCTTTTTATAATTTTAATACAAATTTCGTTTTTATTACATCTGGCTGCCAAACATGAAGGATTTTCCTAAAATATGAAATTAAGCAACTGTGAATAGCATTATTTTCCAAACATTGGTTTGGCTGGTGGAGAGTCATGGAAGTGTTTCAGGAAGGAGTTATCGGATAAGAACAGGAAACCCTGTCAGGTGCTGTCTATCACTTCAGTCAAAAAGCATTCTTTATTCAAACACAAAGGGACCCCATAGCCATCAGTAGCCTTACTTAAGACTTGCCATCTGACAAGGCTGACAGACAGTCCTGGAGAAATGAATGGGATGACAGAGCAGATACTTTGAAGAGACAAGCAAAAGACAGAGGGATGATTTTCAGCTTTGCATCCATTAAGCAGTCAGTCATGTGAACCGAAGAATGAAGCAAAGACATGCCATGAAATCTGCGAGATAGCTTAGCTGCCGTCTGTGTCTCTGATGATTTCTTCTTGATTCCTTTTGCTTGTTTTCTTTGAAGGGATATTTCACCCAAAAATTAAAATTCTGTCATCACGGTATCAAGTAAGATGAAACCTCAAGCTAGATTGTGTGGGAGGTAGGGTTGCAAAGGGTGGAACATTTTCTGGAAAATTTCCATGGAAACTTTGTCTGAAAAATTTTGGAAACATTAAAAATTTTAAACTTTTTTTTCCCTTTTTAAATTCCTGGAATTTTACCAGGAATCAAATATATATTCAGAATATCAAAACTTAGATGTAGCCTATGGGCTCAAATGCAGCAAGTGTTGCTCTGAGAAAAGGGAGAGGAATCCCTCTTTTAGGTGATCAGAGGGGATTGTGTTTGGGGGAGGGTCATTTTTTAGACTTATTTTATTATTAGCTCACCTAAATGTTCAGTCAGTGTATTTTTATAATTTTACAATGGTTTAGCCTAATTTAGTTTCCCAGCATTTTACACACAGCACAATAATGTTTTAATTTTTTACAAATATTTTTATGTAATTTACATGAATATTTACCATGATGGACAGTTTGATATTTTGTGTGCATGATTAAAAAAGATTGTCTGTGTATGAAATGGAGTGTACGTAGGGGGCGTGGCCTTAAAAATCCTGCTGTGTGCATGTGATTGAGCCATTTTTAGTCTAAAAATTTAACTTTAAATTGCATTAAATCTACTTTTTTTAACCAAGATTATGCTGCAAGAGTTTTTTCTCTACATTTACATTCCTAGTTCCTGAAATTTTGATAATTTCCAGTTAATTTAAAGTTTTGCAACCCTAGTGGGAGCTAACTATTTTTTGTACTGCTTCTGTTCTATATGAAAATACCTAAATAACAATGTGTAGGACTATGAAACATAGCAACGATGAAATGTCACTGTGTAAAAATAGCCTACAGGTGTCTTAGTTGATGTAATGTTTTTGACACTGTGTGAGTTGCTTTGGCTGTTTTCTACAGAACTTTCTGAGATTCCGGCTCAAACAACTCAACTCTGTTTGATTATAATTTACCTAATGAGTTCCATTAAATAGAGGTTATTGTGGATTTCGCTTGAAATGTGCCCCTGGGATGTGAGCCACTCATGAGTCTGTGTGAAAAGCCAAAGCAGCTTGATAAAACGCATGCAGAACATTTTCACATTTAATGAAAGCAAAAATAATCAAAGCTAAGCCGAATCATGTGGATTAATTATTCCATTCATGGGCATTTTTTCCAGGTAAGGACCTTGCATCTTGTGTTCTTGAGATTTTTAGATAAATAAAATCCACAGTGTATTAAATACCTACTATTTCAACAACATTCAAAGGCGTTCAGGGATTCAAGTAAATACCAAGGTGTTATAGCTAGTTCTGCTAGCCACTGTACTGGTCAAAAATTTGGACACATTGTTTTAAAACTTGCTTTAAAATCTTTTGCTTATCAAGCCTTCATTTATTTGATCAAAAATACAGAACAAAACAGTTACATTGAGCTTTATTACAATTTAAAATAATGGTTTTATGTTGTAATATCCAATTTTTCTTGATGTAAAAAGGGGTGTGGCCATTAGTAAATTCTATGGGTATAGCTTCCGGTCTCATCTGCGTCCAGCTATTTTTAGCTGTACAAATCAATTAGTTTTACTGCTTCATATTAAAACTCATATCATTTATTTGAATGTACTTGCTTTAATGTATTATCTTAATTAACATTTGTAGTTCAAACAGTTTTACTGTTGTTGTTCTCCTCATTATTTATCTAGTGTATAATGAAACTGAAGCCTCACCCATATATTTACTTCCACATTGAACAAAATGGTGCGTACTTCTGATGAATTTTGAAAATCAATACTCATTACAATATTCCTATTTATTAACCATGATGAAACAAAATGTTAATTTTTATGTTTGTGTATGATACACTTTTATAAATTTACCCAAATTTCAAATTAATTCCCATAAATTCCTGGTAAGTTTAACATTTTGAATGTTTCCAAAATTCTCCAGACGAAGTTTCCAGAAAAGTTCGTTTTGTATTGCTGGTTTACTAGCATTTCAAGACAAGTTGATGCTTTTTTTTTTAATGGGGTGGGGACGGGGGCGGCATTCAGAGTTGTTTACACTGTTCGAAAGTTGAATTCTCATGCTACTGTACACATGGGCCCAATTTGGACACATGTCCGACTATTTACGTGCCAAAAATCTTATTTCTGTTTTTTTTTTATTGTTTGTCTTAATGACGTAGTCGAAAATGAAACTCCTTATATGGACATTTCTTCAAGAAGTAAGCGCCCGTGCATTCTTCAACGTGCTTCATTCAGCAACGCTGCACGGGGAAGTAGGCCTATGCTTCCAAAGAAAACATGTTTTGTTGGTGTTCGCGCTCAAGTTCTTGTTACTCTTTAGCTCTGCCCACACAGCACGCCTCCAGGAGCTCGGATTTATTTTCTATAGAATCGTAAAGCTGTTTCTTTCTTTTATAAATATGATAAAACTAAAGACTTTTTGGCGATGTGAAGAATACAGTACTACTCGAGATTACCATGAGATTGGCCAAACCTGCCTGTGTTAGATCCCCTTTAAAGGTAAGAGGTTGAAATCTGCCCACTTAATAATGACAAAAGGGGATGTCTCCAAACCATAAATAAACTTCATAATTAAAGCTTTAATGGCATTCGTCCACATTTACATATTTCGTTATTATCAAGTTACAATGATAATCTTAATTAATCAAAGGACAAAAATGTCTCACAAATGCCCAAGGGTCTCACTCATTTTTATGTTCGCCACATTCTCTATTTGAATTTGTCTGGTTCAACTCTAGAGGTAATTCTCTGCTAACCATGTCTTGACCTTTTATTTTACTTCACACTAGGTGCCTGTTTTGTTGGGTTTTTGCTCCTAAGCATTCACCTGTACTGAACCATCACTAGCATTCTAATTTATGTGAACTGGTTGACAAGTAGGTCAGTCATCTCACCTCTTGAGATTAGAACATTTTCTGCACAATTTTGCTATTTTTTTTAGTGAATGTGATCGATTGTACTTGCTGAAAAGATACCTTCCACTGAATGCTGGGATATCATTGTCTTCGTACTCCAATGTGTTTTTATCAGAATTTTAGATTAGGGGTACAACTTCTGTTTTTTTGTGAATAAGTAATATGTCAAAAATAGCCCAATTAATTCAAAAGAAAAGACTGATCATTTCTGACTGACTTGGTAGACCCTTTATGCTGTTTTTCTTGTTTACTTCTATGCCTTTGAAGTCGGCCTCAACATAATTGGTGTCTTGTGCAGGATTTGAACCCAGTGACCTCTTGCACAACATAAAGGAATCAACTCCCACCAGCAGCACCCCTAGATGCCGTGAAGTAAGCTTTGTAACAAATGGAACACAACAGCTGCACAAAGGTGAAATAAACAAAATCAAGAAAGCAACAGTAGAGCAGTGTTTTTTAATCCAGTTTTCTTCAACTTGGGGGTCACAAGCCCATAATGGGTCGTATTTCTGTTCTGACTGAGTCTTAGAGAGCAGACAGTATAAAAAAAAATCATTTGGAACCATATAATCATGCACATTTATGATAGCTCAATCGATATGGTTTGAAAGGGAGAAAAAGAGCAACTTACAATATCTTTTGTTGCTGATGTACAAGGCCATGCATCCAATCAAATCCTACATTTTGCAAGAATTTCATCTGTCACTTTGTAGAAGCCAGTGAAATGAAACATATTTGAGAAAAGAAAATGCGCTTGGACTAAAACAAAAACTCGGTTAAAAGTTTGTTGAAAACAACATGTAATTTACACATCAAAACATCATAAGATGGAGAGAGCTTGTTTGATGGCTAGCGCTTTTAGTCTTCAGTCATGCTAGCTGTTAGCCAGAGTTTATTAATCTAAAGAACTCTACCGTTTTCTTTCTCTCTTCAGGTTTCAGCGCTGGTTCAAGAGCCACTGAGACTTTAGCTGCAAGTGATTGGGCCATTGCTATAGACATTTCCTGCTGTGGTTCCGGGGAATGGAAAAGCAATTCCACGCTCGGGCCGCACTGAATCCGTCTCTGTCAGTTCCGCCGCCGGTTACTCTAAAATCAGTCAGGCCCACGTGCCTCTCCAGCTTCTGACCAGGCTGACGCAAAGAGGCACGAGTGAGAACAAAACACTTTCCTAGGTATGTTCTTTGTTTGTTCTTCATGCCTAAGAACTCTCAGACCCATTGCACATATGTCCTTGATGTGAGCTAGGTTTCTCTCTGTGCAACACTGTCTCTGTTTGTCAGGAGATGGAAGATGTGAGTCAGTCCGTACCTCTGTAGATTCTTTCCAGCTGATTTTTGTTAATTTACAAAAAGATGCCTGGTGGTGGGAGTTCTTTTAATCGTCCCCTTCATTTGCAAAAACCTTGTAAGAAAGAAACATGATTTAGTTTTCTTTTGAATGCTACTGCTGTATTAGTGATTGCTGCTCAATGCAGCTGCAAAAAACACAAAAAAAAATCTAAAAGCTCAATACGGTGCTCATGTGATTCATCACTATGTGTTGCACACTAACTGAATCATCTCTTTCTCATATGGAAACATAATTCTAGTTACTTTTTAATGCAGCTCCAGTTATACAAATGCATTGTTTTGGAAGATGCAATAACTTTACTAGAGTCTAATTTACTTACCCTTATTTTGTTTAAAACCTGTGTGGTATTTATTTATTTATTTATATTGCAGAATGTCCATGCTCTGCCTTTTTGTAAGGAAAAACTATTAAAAAAATATTCTAATTTCACAAGTGATAGCTTTGTGTGAGGACTGCACTGAAATATAATCACATTTAACCCACTTCTGTGTTTTGCACCATCCAAATATGTCCGTATATCTAAAGTATGCACTTTGAGACTTTGACATCATCCTCCAGAGTAATGCGAGAAATCATAAAGGCAGTTTTTTAGTGGTGCCGAATAAGTCATTACTGCTCAGTTCTATTAACTTTTAGTTTTATTCATAGATAATGATTCATGATGCGGCTCAATGTCTGCACTGACAAATAATTGTAACATTTATTGCTTGACAGCATAAAAATGTACACAATAATACGTAAGCGGAAGCCCTGTCAAAAACAAAGTACCATCAATGCATAAGTACTTCTGTGTTTGTTTTATTTGTTTATTTACTGGTAATTATTTACGAATCTTGACTCTTTCCATAAATCTGAAAGACAGGAAATCCTTAAAAATCCTTAATGTGACAGAAAATAGTCTGAAGAACCTTGCAGATGTCACAGTTGCCAAGCAGATGATGTATTGTTACATTAAAGATCTTTTAATATTTGCAAAATTTACAAAATGTCCCTGGAACAGAACTTTATTAGTTGGGTTTGGACTGGGTTGTCTTGTATCCAGTTTTTTTTTGTAAATCATTGGATTGCTTTGATTTTTGTAACTCGTACACTGTGGCAGGTTATGATTAACTCATATCAGTAGGGTATGGACTTGTAAGGTTACTGAGGGTGTTTTTTATGGAAGAAGGATATTATACAGTGCTATTTAATCATTGTGTGGAGGAAATGGTAGAGGGGTATGAGCAGTGTCTAGCGGCACACTTTTCTTCCTGTATGTATGAGAAGTTCTTATGTGGCCAAGCACTAAAGAAGCTTGTCCTGAACTCTTGGATAATCCTATATTTGCTACGATTGGTAGACGCTTGTGTTGAATACATACTAGACACTGCAGTTGCCATTTACTGCTGTCATTTATTGTGTGTGTAATCACAGTTTTTCTGTGACAGAAATGACCGTATGTTAAATAAGACTGTTATCTCATGATATTTACACTCAGTCTGCGCAGTTGTAAAGCCAGTCATAAAAGTGGTATTTGAAAGCACTATTTTTATCTCCTTTTGTCAGACTCAATGGTAGGATCGAAGCTATCTACTTGTGACTGCCCGAACAGTCACAAGCAAGAACAAGAGGTGAATTCGGCCAGAATATTATGAACAAATACACAAGAAAGAGATTCATATCATCGCCTAATAATGAAAGTCCTTGCTGGCTGTCTGAGATGGTTGGCTTTACAATTACAAATGCCCTTTAGAGGAAAATGGATCAATTTTAATCCACACTTCAAAAGCAGGGATTCTCTTGGAGATAATTGGATGAATCCAGCAGGTAAAGAGCTCTGCATATTTCTGACTAATTTAAGTCTGAATTATATATGAAAGTGCAAAGATTTGCAAACTAAACAATTACTTAAAAGCAAATTCAGATTTTTAAGTTTAATGAGAAACTACTTTATATATATTAGCTATATTGTTCAAAAATAAAGTATTTATATATATATATATATATATACAAACAATAAATAAATAAATACTTCTTTTAATGGCTGGATGGTCATAACTACAGTATATGCACCAATATAATTTTTGAGCTAGGCCTATTAGTATTATTACAATGATGGTGATTATGATGGGGTTAATTCTATTATTCCTATAGAAGTAAGTCTATATCTGCTTCAGTGATTACTGAGAGTGATTAATTGGTAGCATTGGGTGACATGTGTCTAGCAGTATGTTTGTGAGCTGACTCACATTTTCTTTCTGACATGGCGCTTTGTCACCTCTAACATAAACATTCCGTTGAGAAATCCCTGTTCTCTCTTCCGCAACAACCGATAAATCTCAGCCCCAAAATGACTCTTCTCAATGTCCCTTGAAAGCCATCAATTCACATCGCCATCCCTAAATTTATTTTCCTGTTTTTTTGTTCTGCACCAGGTGAGATAATATTATATATTTTTTTCTTTTTGTGTTTTTAAATGCATCATGATAATCAAGAGAAAGGGTGTGGTCCAGATACAGACATATCAGTTTTTTTTTTTTTCCAGGCAGTATGCCTTCAGGTTTCTATCATGCTCTCTGATGTTGTTATAGATGGGGAGCATTCCTTAACTAAAACAAGGCCAAAGCTATAAGTATCATTTAAAGTTATTGCTGCACGGCCCATCACTGTTTACCATAAATATGAACCATCCAATGCTATTGTGCAAGGAATTTGAAGCATTTTCAGGCTCATAACTTGACTTAGGGCTTCTCCAAGGTCTGTGGTTGATGTAATGGGCAATAAAGTAAAGCTCTTGACAGACGTAAGTCATATGGTACGGTACTAAGGAGAGGAAAGCGAGAGAGAGACCAAAAAAATACAGGGGATGAGAGATGCGAGAGGGGCTCTTGTGAGCCAGAAGCTGTTTGAGGCTGTCAGTGTAAATGATGTGAACAGCAGCATCCACGAGAGACCTTTTCTACACACACTGACTGCAAAGTACTCCATACAGACACTCAGCTAGACCAGTTATGAAGAACAAGTGCCACAAAAATCATCTTCACATGACAGCGGTGATTAGTAGTAGTGTTAATTTAAAATTATGCTGTCAAGAATGAAGTGATTGTAAATCTTAATTGAAATGTACTTTGAGTGATATTTACAAAACTGTTCTCGGCAATACTGTACATGTATGTAATTTGAAATCTTTATTTTTATATATTTTGCTCAAAAATGTGGGGTTGGTTTTGAAAGGTCTTTCATCAAGGCTGAATTTATTGCATTAAGAATACAGTAATATCGAAATATAATTCCAATTTAAAATGACTTAAAATAATATATATATTATTGACAACTGTTTTTGAACTGCAGTTTGAAGTTTTTATAAAACGCTGTGATTTATTTATTTTTTTCTTTGTTAGAATCAAAAGTTTGGCATGTATTACAAGACAAATGTAACATGTCTTTACTGGTGCTTGATAACTTTAATGCATTGTTGCTGAATAAAAAGAATTAATTTCTTTAAAGTGAAAAATCTCGCTAGCCCCTAACATAGACTACCTAACCTTTGAGCGGTAGTTTATATTGCATTGTGTAACACTTACTGTAAATTAAACATCAAGTTCATGATATATGCTGGAACTGAAGTCCCTTTATCTACCCATGGACTCTATTAATTGCAAATAATCACCAATTACGTGGTTTTTGCAATGCTGCTGTTTACTCTGCAATTAAACTGATCTAAACATATGCAGCTGAAAACCTTAAAGGTACCCTAGAATGCATTGAGAGAATATTTAAAATTGTTGTCTGATATGTACATAGAAGGTATGTAGCTTAGGTAAGGGGTAAAAATGCCCAGAAACGGTTTTACAGGTCCATTTACAACCCTAGAATATGACCCTAGAATGAAAACGTCTGATTTTGCCTTATTTGGAAGGTTCATGAATAGTAATGAGGACGTCTGCTCTGATTGGCTGTTTCTCAGCAGTGCTCATTTCAGTAGCACTGGTATATGCAAATGTGGTGAGCGTAACTTTTACGCCTCTAGACTGTTCTGTGTTGTTTTGGAATTTGACCTTTTTTCAGTTGTCTTTTGCAAACACTTGATTTCTATAAGAAGTAGGAAACGATGGTGTTTGAGACTCACAGTACATTATGTCCATGTACTGAACTGTTATTATTCAACCATGCCAAGGTCAATTCAGTTTTCTATTCTATGGCACCTTTATATATTTAATGAACATTCCGTTCCTAAAATGAATTTAACAGGACATCCTAAAAAGCTCTTTGCAGTATTTTTTTTTTTTCCCGTTTCTCTATGAAGCTGTTTGCAAAGCCAGGATTCTGCAATTATGGGCAAAAACATTAATGCATTCATTCGGAGATAATTGCCAAAATCGTTCCATTTTATTGGTATGATTAAAATAGCTCTGATTCACTACTATTTGAGTTATGAAGCATATAGACATTTATGCAGTTGATTTCAGCATAACGCAGTGAAGAGCTTAACACACAGCATATGTAGGACAGCTAGACCATGCATCAATGAAGGTTTAAAATAGTATTTTAAAAGGAATATAACAGGTATTTGCTGTACTGCTAGTTTGGCTATTTTCAAAAAACTTTTTCCTTTTCTGTTCAGGCTACAGTTACTTTTCCTAATGTGCACTTTGGAAGTTTAAGGCCTTATAGTTTCCCTATAGTTATATGCTGCAGGTCTGAATGATCTCATTTGATTTCCATGGTAATAGCCTTTGGACTAAATGAATGAATTGTTTATATCTTAAAAAGTGTGCCAAAGTATCTTACGAATTTTTTGAAAATGAAAACATAAATAATGATGAATGTGATTCAATTAAAAAGGAAAGAAAGCTAAAGAATTGCTGAGGCCAAGAACTGGGAAATAAACTCCTTTAATTCAATCTATTTTAGCTGTATGTTCATTAAGATGTTTCTATATATCAACATGTCAGACGTTTCTGTTAGCGCATTAATCTTTTCTATTATAGGACTGTAACAAATCACGTCTCAGCTAATTAATAATCATGCTTTATTTTCAATTATAACAATGTGTCCATCTAGTTTATTAAAATTGAGGCTTTGGGCTGGAGTGGATTAAGGATTTATGGTATTGAAATAAATTAAGCACTGATCTGCCAAGTACTTCAGAGTTTTTTACTTCAGAGATTTGATGGGATATCTAAAAGCTAGATCTTGTCAGTGCAAATCTACCTTTTCTAATTTATCAGGATTACTTATAATGTTGGTTATGTCCGTTTTGATTAGTTGTATAGGCTTTAAGTTATTAAAACAAGAAGAACAGACTTAAAGTGGTTTACTCATCCGCAGTCATCTTTAGAGAGTTTATTTCCATTGTTGGCCGCACCTTACACTATAAAAATTGAGTCATACCACCATCATGCTTGTAGGATGCCCTTAACATCATGAAAAATGAAAGCACTTTCAGCCATCCAACAGAATATTATGGCAAGAATCTCTCAAAGAACATGTTTTTGTATGTTCACGAAATGCAAAAGGACTGTGCAAACATTTGATGAATGATTCGAAGGTGCAGGAGAGATTAATTTTTCAATTTGCTGTTGTGATTGCACAATTACACTTCTGCTCTGCTTCATTCCAGGTGCTCCTGCAAATAATTGATAGCGCATGATATTATATTCACAACTCTTGTTGTATTTACAACTTGGGATGTAATGTTTATTCATATTGTGTTCATTACTAAAGCTTTATTAGTTTTGTGTGTACAGCACTTTAAATTAAATAATTAACTTTTAATTAACTAATGCATTTCATGTTTAGCTTTACTTTATGACTCCACCCTACATAAAAGCAAGGGAATTCAAAGGTCAAGTTTTATTTTCTGCTAAAAAATATTTTAATAGCATGGTGTCATTTTCTCTGTCAGTGTTTTTATATTAGCATATCTTTACATTCCATTAGCCAATAGCAGTAAGTTGTTGTTGTTGTTTGTTTTAAACTTGCATTTAAGTAGCGACTGTGTAAATGAGTACTATAAAAATTAGTACATTACTACGTTGTAAGAGTCCACATGAAATAGTCTGTTGGAGCTGTCACTGTTGTTCAGTGGAAAGTAACTAAATCTGGGCAAATTAGAAATTTTACTGTACTCATATTAACTTTCTCAAAGTTCAGAATGGTTTAAACAGTGTGTGTGTGTGTGTGTGTGTGTGTGAGAGACAAAAACAGCAGGGCCCCATTAGTTGTTTTATGTCCTCATGGATAGATTTTGCACGTGGCTGATAGCCTAATATTAACTCATATACTCTACCTGGAATAAGTACTCTTTGTTCTCTTGTACATATTCATGTCAACAGTTACAATCATGAAAAAAACCTTCAAGTGCCTGGGTGAACACAAATTGTATTCGTGTATGATTAGGCAGCATGCTTTACTGCCATTCACCAATTCAAGTGCTACTTTCAGTATCTGGTGGTAGTGCAGCCGTTGCCTAGAAACAACCATCACAATTCAATCTATATTTGTAGCGTTAGTGGTTGGGCATTGTGCATTTCATCAAACCAAGATAAACAGAATGTTCAGCAGCATCCCGGATGCTCAGAGGCTTCAGGTGCTGGTCTGATACCCCGGGCCGTGAAGACTGGGGATGAAATGACAGAGTTGATCAACCTGTAATGTTTCACTCACAGGGTTTACTGGCTTAAGGCCAATGTAGAAGAAGGAGAGAGGAAGTTAAGTTCTTCCTGCCAGAGGCTGCCACCATTTTCTTGTGTTTGCTGAGACAGGCCACTGTTGTAAAATGGGGCTGCAATAAAGAAGAGCCCAGGGAGCGTGGCACAATATGGCCGAACCTAGATGTTATTTATGGTGTTAATACAGGCTTCAGCACTGTTTGTTCTCCCCGTGGATCCTGGGCAGTCCGTGGCTCATAATGCTGTAATGACAATACAGTTCGTTGGATTGAGACTGACAAAAGTCTCATTGTTTCTTCCGTAGGAAATAAAACATGTTTCAGCCTAGAGCTATTTGTAAACAGTATGTAAATGCAGCCAATTGTGTTGTTGTTATCATTAATCACCATATATATATATATATATATATATATATACACACACACACACTGTATAAGGCTTGTGAAGGTATCTCCAAGATGCTTTAAAAAATTCTACCTGCAATGCTTCAGGACTGTTCAAAATGTTAGACACTTGTGTAAAAATGCTGTAAAATGAGCGAGGTTACTTTAAAAAATAATTACATAATTTTAAATGGATCAAATTTAAATTTAATTGATCAATTAACTTCTGTTAACTAAATCAAATTAATATTTGGAATTACAGCTTTTGGTAAACATCTTCTGTTCTGAGGTACACTTGCCCATAGTTTTCCAGAGTAAGCTTTCCAGGTAGTTTTTTTTAAGCATCTTGGAGACGTTGCCACTGGTCTTCTGGATTGAGTCTCTCTCAGTTTGTTCTGTTACTTCATGTCATTTCAGACAGACTGGATGATGATCATACCTCTCTGTGTGGAGCACTGGCTGTTGTCAGACTCTTACAATTAATGACAAAAATAATGTTTGCAAATGTAAACTGATATTTCCAACTGACACGTTAGCGTAAAAGATAGAAATAACTATATTTGTTGGGGTGAAAATACTAGTGGCCTAAGACTTTTGCACAGTACTGTATGTGTGTGTGTGTATATACATATATATATATATATATATATATATATATTGCATACATTTTTAAATAGTGTTAATTTAATATAATTTTGATAGCAAATATTATTTTTTTAAATATAGTGGTGTTTTCAGAAGTGTATTTGATTTTGCTGTGGTATCTAACAAACATGACTTTTTTCCCATATTGGTATCGACTACTGAAGTGTTAGTGCTGTCATTTAATAGTGCTGACATAGTGTCACGAGGCATTAGCATACATATAGGCTTATGAAGGGTATTGTAGATCCTAGATCATCAGAAGTTATACTGAGAGAAAACCACTGTCAGCATATACAGTATGCTTAATATGAATATAGGTGAGTTTTGAATAATGTATCTGGATGAATTACCAGTCTTGTGTCAAACAACTGTAGCACTTTTGCAAAGGTCAAATTCAGGCTTCTTTCTTCAGGGCCTATAGGCTTTTAGTGAACACCATACTTACAAATGCAATGAATTTCCATCCATTTCCTGCAATATTTAAAGACATAGGCACGTTCACAGTTTCACTGCATGACTGGTAGCCCTTCAGCAGCCTGTTAAAAGATATATCATATCGTAAGAGACAGTTAAATGTATATGGAAATGCACCCGGAGCACCTGTCACCCACCGCTGGCGACTTAAAATGGAAAAATATGAAAATGTATGTGAAGGCAATGCTCAAAGTACATTAAAAGACGAAAACTGCTCCCGAAGGCCACGGCTGAATGCTTCACAGGCTCAATGAGAGAGATGTCGTTCTGTCAGATGTTACTAAGATGACCATGTCACAGCCTTTGCCAGAGGTCCAATTCAGCATTCCTTATTCATGCTTTCAGGTCTGGACGACAAATGAAATATGTGTCACGTAACTGCTCTGCCTTTGGTTGTTTTTTTTCTAAAATGAGCATCAAGAAAAAAAAAAATGCAGACATTTGCATGAATGCTGAATGCTAAAGAGGGGCCCTTGGGGTGGTCTGATTACTTGTAGTGCATAATCAAATTACTTTGTTTTTCTTTGTTCACTACAACTATTTAGCGTTCAGCTTGTTTAAAACTCTAAATGTGCCTTGTTATCAAACTCCAGATAGGTTTGAGCATGTTTGCTGAAAGTCATCAAGCTTTTCTGTGTGCGGTTGCATTTGTTGGATTCGAATGCTAGGAAATAATGCCTTTAGCCAAGACATGCGTGAAGAACGTTACCCGGAGAGATTCAGAAAATACTGAAATTCAGTGTAATGACTCACAGTGCTATTATTTCCACAAAGAAGTGCCTGTAATCTGGGGTAAATAAAGAATGCAGAGGTTCAGTGGGGGGGGGGGGGGGATTGTGGCAGCATCCCTGCGGCCCTCTGTTGCTTTTATCTACAGCATGCAGGAATTTTGCCATTTGTAGACATTCACCTCCTGGAGAAGTTCCAGTACCTTCATCTACCTATCTTTTTTTGGGGATTAATTTTTAGAACAGTCATGTTATGTAAATTAGTTAGTTCAAAGGCTGTGATTGCTTGTTTTGGGGGATTCCAAGGGTGCTGTTTTGCTAATATTATTGAATGAAAAAAAGAAAAAAAAAAAAGAACTGGTAGCTTCTTATTTAGGGCAAAAATTCACTAAAGGATGCCCCACTTTTATGTATCTTATTCATGAAGCACAATGATGTAAATTGGGTTCATATATTTTTATTCTCAAACTTTTTTTTTTTTTTTTAAGTCAAGTCACTTTTTTATGAAAGCCCTTTTCCGGCACTGAAAAAAAGAAAGTTATTGTACTTTTTACCTCACAATTCTGACTTTTTTTTCCACAGAATTGCATGATACTTATTTTCTTAAAATTGTGAGATATGATACATATATAATTCAGAGTTATAAAGTCAGAATCACGAGTTAAAAATTCAGAATTACGAGTTAAAAATTCAGAATTGCAAGTTATGAAGTCAGAATTGCGACTTTATATCTCATAATTCTGACTTTATAACTCACAACTGTGTGATATAATTCAGACTCCCAACTCATTAATTTTGCGAGTTATAAAGTCCAATTTTGAGTAAAGAAAGACTGACGTTCTCAGAAATGCAACTTTATATCTTAATAAATCTCAATTGTGATTTTATAACTGCCTGATACTTGTTTGTATCTCACAATTCTGAGAAAAAAAAGTCAGAATTTTGAGATAAAAAGTCACAATAACATTTTTTAAATATTTTATTCAGTGGCAGAAATGGGCTTCCATACCTTTAATAGCATTTTATACCATACATATTGTTTAACTCTTTCTATGGCAAGATGTATTATCTCATCTTTTATGAGAAGAAAGATTGTACTGCTTTCAGTGCTTTCATTGTTATATGCTCAGGGGGTGATATTACACATCTTCTGAGTAAAAGCAGAATCTCCCAATCAAAAACACAACCTAAGAAGATGCAGAAAAGGTCGATCTCATGTGCATATATATAAAAAAAAAGATAAACAATAGACAGCACAAAGCAACTGCCTAATGCTAAAGTGAGTCTCGACGCAGGATGTGGTAAACGACTGTGTAAGTTTTGGGGATATTGATGGAAGACAGCTTCGATCATTGATCCACATGTGTTCTCTGATTAAACAAAAACTCTGATTTAAACTTTTTGTTTAAAATGTTGCTTTATGAAACTTATCTATTCAAGTCTTGATAAGAAAATAAATGCTTGAAGCTAGAATAAAACTTTTTAGTTTTGTTTTTTAATTTTATTGCTTTGTTCTTTATTATGTTCAGATGAATGTGATAATTATTGGAAACGCTGTCAGAGGCTAGCAACTTTTCAAAGATGCTGGTGTGGAATGAGTTAAAAGTATCCTCACAGTGAGAGGAAAGCAGCAGAATCGATGATGCAAACTTCAAAAAATGTTCTGCTGAAAAGCAGTTGTAAAAAGTCAATAGTGACATTATTCAGATTTGGTTGTTTATTTAGTTCAGTTTGATATCTGTAGAAAGTTCATTCATTATGAAAAAATTCTATTAAGTGATAAGCAGCTCTACTGAAGACGGTATTGCTGTTTTTCAGTTCGAGTCAGTTCAGTCCAGTAAGTGTCGATGTAGCAAAATGAATCAATTCATTATTCATCTCAATCCAATTTTAGTGTCAGTGCAGTCTAAAATGACTGAATGTTAAGTGTCTTTTAAACAAAAATGCATAGAATTACAATGTTTTCCATTAAGTATGGCAGCAGTAAATTAAAAGAAGACTATAACCTGTTACGGAGCGTATCCTTGTTGTAGACAGGTGCAATTTTGGTGTTTTAGAGAGCCAATTCAGATGTTTTCATCACAGCGATTGAGTGATGCTGCTGCAGAGTCCCACTAAAATAGGACTACAAGATGAAAAATGGCCATGTGCTAATTGCGTTCAGCACAATTTTTGGGGCGTTTCTGGATTTTCAAGTCAAAAGATGCTAAAACAAGTGTGCACCAGACGAAATTCATTAAAGTGTTTTTAGTAAACAAACTATATTCAATTATAACCTTAACTGTGTTTGTGTAGGATGTATTATTATATATTTGCGTATGGAAAATAATGTAAATATCCATCTTTGCCACCACCCCTGTAGAGAACTATTTGATTTCAAGTACAAATGGGAACCAGCAGGTGCTCAGACTTTTACAAGCAGCCGTTATCTCCTCTTTACCGTTCACCAGCTCATTGAAAACCAATGAATTCTTTGCCATCACACACACACCCACACACACATATGCCATTCTCCCATACCACCTCCTCCTCTCTCCTGTCTTTGCTGTGAAGACACCAGAGGCGGGTTCTCTGTGGAGTGCTTAAAATCCTGAGAGATGGAAAGAGGACTGAGCGTGCATTGAGCTCTCAGCCCATTCAATCTTTGGGTTATAATGGCTTTCACAAACATCAGAAATCCTCTCATCTCTAATCATCAAGCTCTATTCAAATCCCTGGCACACTGTGGAACGCCTCTCCGTAAAATACTGCGGCTTTCATTGTCTCCCTCTCATTCACTTATGACACTTCATGCCCCTCACACACATCATCTACCCCCAAATAATCAATAAAACCGAGCGCTCGCTCTCTTTTCTTTTCATGTCACTCCTCTATATACAAATACCTAGAATTCTTCATGTCTGTGGGATTCATCCATCCATTCACATTCAGCGATGGTTAATTCAGTGGATTTTTGGCATTAAAAGGTTTAATTCAGATAAAAGCTGTTTAGTTTATAGTCATTTTGAGTTTACAAAATTCACATAAATAAACAAGTACACAAGTAAACAAGCAAATGAAAGTGTAATTAAGATAATCACATACTAATAATAATGCTAGACCTTTTATGAGTGGGTGCCACAATGGTGTAGCATTATTGTGATCTATTTTATATTTTCCCTTTAATGAATCATTTGGCAATTATGTCTGACATTTTTAAAGCTCTCTTTTCTTATTGAATATAAAAAGGTTAATTCAGGTCAAAACTGTTCTGTTTACACCATCAACAACATTACAAAGATATAACACTTTTAACCTAAAATAAAAATGTGTCTATAATTAGGTAATGCAGATAAAAAGTCAAATGATAATATAAAAATAAAAATAATCTGCCCATATCATTCCATGTAATGAGTCAGATTGGAGTCACATCAGCCATTTTAAATGTTATCAGTGCGTTTGTGGTGCATCAGTGTTTCCTCATGTCTCTGACAATGTGTTGTTTTGTTTTGCAATCAAAGCTAGACGTGGGAAGCTTATAATGTTATGTACCATTTGAGTGTCAAGCATTCTGTGCACCTGCATTTGCCTACTCTAGAAACAAAGATGTTAATGAGTGTACTGTGATGTTTGGGACAGGTGAGAGGGAGATTCAGCCCACTGATGATGCCGTCACAGAGAAAAAGACCTTGAATAGGCGCACAATTTCATTGTTAACATTTTTCTGATATTTATCTTTATTACAGCTTCCAGCCTTCTTTGAATAGATTTGAGCTGTTGAATGAACAAATGCCTTTTTATATCAGTTTTGCATTTGCTAACACTATTGGGTAGGTTTAGGGTTGGATTTGGTGTACGGCAAATTTCCAAAACGATAGGGCATCAACTTTAGCAACAGTCCATGGATATTTGAATTCTGAACCATTGCAACATAATAAAAACACAGCAATACTTACCCATGTCAACGTAATAAAAATGTGCTTTAACATGTTTACATTCAAAGCAGTGTGGTTCTGCTACTTTCAAACTTTGAGTCTAAGAGACTCAATGTCAAAAATGCAGTTATATTAACAAGTAAACTATTTTCAAAACTCACAATATGAGTGATTCAAAACTCTCCCAATTTGGTTTGTGCACACAGACACAAGGGCCCTTGTACACACTGCCAAATGCTTGAAGCGGCCTTTCTGCTAGATGAGAGCCTCTCTATTCAACATGTCCCTCAGCAGTCTCTGTTTGATCATAATTTAGAGAAAACCAACTGTAGTAGACAGATTATTTGAGTTTTTATTTTAAGTTTATTATGCATCAGCTTTTTAATTATAATCGCTCTTTTAAATATATTTATATGTGCAGAAAATATATGGATGCCTAGGCTGTATACATGTCTGATCTTCCTTTTGATGTCACTAAAAATGGTGTTTGTTTACATCCCTTGATCTTATGAGTGTGTGCCTCAGACGTGGAACAAGCTGGCACAAAAATGATGATAAACAGGCATTATAAGCCCACTCTTTTTCTTCTAAGTAGGTTCTGCTGAGTGTAAAGGCTGATAGGCTTTTGTCCAACTATACACTGTAGAGCACAGTTGAGATAATCTACTCACTAAAAGAGCCCTACTTCCACTGGATTTTCCACTGCAGGGCCTGTATTCCTGCACACTGCTTCAGAATTCCAGTGTATACAAAGGAAGCTGTATTGAAGTATATTACAGTATTGAAGGTTTGATGCTATATGGCAGGGTTCCTCAAATCTTACCCTGGAGGTCCGATGCACTGCAGAGTTTGGATCTAACCCTAATCAAACACAC
>JAUCMS010000028.1:18765035-18787640 GCA_032357445.1 Enteromius radiatus | reverse complement strand
GATTTGGTTAATTTGCAGCCCTGTTATAAAAAGTGTAACTGTTACCGTCATGGAGAGAGATGTGTAGGGGAGTGACTGCTTAGTATACAATGCAATGGGGTGCCACCTGAAATATTGCCTAGGGCGCCAAATTGGTTAGGGCCGGCCCTGCTCTTACATTCTATTACTATTACATTCACTTCCTATGGATTTGACAAGAAAATATAATGTATATAATAAATATAAAGTAAATATAATTAACTGAAATCAATGCCATGGTTTCTATTTTGCAAACAAATTGTTTTATCAGCAATCAAGTCATTGTTAAACATGAAAGATGCATGCATGATGGAGTGCATCAGAAAGGAGCGCAGTTACAGTAGTCCTATACTTATGATGATACTTGTAATTGATTTGTGAAGATTCACACGTCTACTAAACATTACACATACCACAATGGACCAAAACCATGACTCTAAAACCATGATACAAACCGAACCATGAGTCATTTAAACTCTAAGCCAAATTAATTTGTGTCATTTGTGTTCTTCCATGTTCAGTTTTTTCCCCCCATTTTAATTCTTCTGGATTACATTTCTTAATGCCAAAGGCATGTCTAATTAATCAACCATGAAACTTACACAGTTTAGCTGCAGTTTATTAAAAGTTGAACAAAAACGACAATTAAGGCCTCAGGAAATGGTGTTGTTTTTCTCAAATTCAGTTTTATTTTTACCAAATTCTGTGATTTTCATTCATTTTATGGATTCCATTTGAATGCTTTTTTTTATAATCAAGAACATCTCTAATTAGTTGATTTTATATATTTATTATTATCATTTTCAGTAATACTGTTCTGCTAAAGATATTCTGTTAAAGAACTGTTATATATGTTATATGTTCCATAAAACAATGTTTTAAAAAACAATTTTATTGGTGCTGTATGTGTAATAAACTAAACTGCACATCTGAATCATTCAAACTGAAATAATATGTTTGTGGCTTAATATGGACACTAGTCCATACCATGTTTTGATTTAAGTGATCTATTATTGATTTATCAATCCAAAATTTGTTAAATTCTGTGACGTGTTATACAGTAAATTCAAATTTCATGTCTGGATTTCACATTTCTATGAAGCAGAAGGCGCAGATGGAAATCATACGCCCTGAAGGTGTCCGTTGTATAGCAGGTATATGTTTTTGTAACATACTGTAAAATATACAGTAGGCAAACAAAAGGTAATGCATATTAAGCCCAGTGCTTTTAACCTTGATTCTCAATCCACTACTTTGCAAAGCAAATTAAGAGGAAATTTACCATTGCTTTTTTCTATTCCCATGAACAATCACATTGATTCAGCCAGAGTGACTCGTCAAGGACTGGGAAAAAACATCCTCATTGTTGCCTGCGCAGCTGAACAGTGACCTTGAGACAGGCAAAACAAGTCAATAAGAGCTCACTCTTGCTTCTGTCTTACAGCACAGATGTTTCACTTTCCCCTCCGGTAAAAAACAATAATACAAGCATGAAACTTAGTTTGATTTGTCCTCTCCATCAATAGCTTCCCGCTGGCTAAGAAATCCATAGAAACAAAGACACTTTGGGACATGTCACTGTAACTGATCAATTGCAGGAGGCTCTGCATGAATATATAAAACTACCTCATGAAGATGGTCTAATATGTCTTTTAGGCTTATATCTCAGAGCAAAGCTCTCAGAGGCAAGACAAAAATCAATATGAGAAGTACATGGAATATAAACAGAGGAGAAACATAGTGTAGAATGTACATTTACTTGTTTTAGACGGCTGGTTTTATGTGAAAATATTTCAGAAATTTGTATTCATTAGCAGCTAATTTATATACGTTCTGCAAAAGACATTAAAATGTAAAGAAAGCATTATTGTATTTTTAATTGTAGGACTGGCCAGCTGAATACTAGAACTAGATTTGTATTGTCGACTTTTTTATAATTGAAGCTTACTTGTAGACTAAATGACCTGGCATTGTTTGAACTTTAAAACTGCAAGCAACTAGGAGGGCGTCTTTGCTAATAATGTTTCATTTATCTCATTTTATTTAACCAATCCAGCATTGAGGAGGTTCTGGCTGAGAAAGCTAATATTTGCCTCACTAATCTAAAATGCGATGCAAATATCATTTATGTAATCACAAGCAAGATTGATATAACTGCATAAATCATATCTGTACAACAAATCACTTTTTATTACGTCCTACCCTACCCACACAAACCACACACACATTCAACAACACAAGTCAGAGTAATTGGTGCTTAATTAAAATAGGTAGAGAAAAGGTAGAGAACAAAAACAAAGCTTATTATGATTATAACTTTCTGGCATTAGCTCTGCATGGTTAAAAATGATCACATTGATAATAAGCAGGAGAAAATTCACAAGTTTGTTTTAATTAAAAAAAGTTTTGTCAAGTACTTGCATGATGGTCCAAAAGCTTAATGGGTGGGTTTTTTTTAAGTAAACCATGCTTTTAAACAATGATTGAATTTTTCACAGCTTGTTGGGAATTCTGTGACATGAAAACTGAAAAACAATTTAAATTCACATGAGTGGAAAAATATGAGGAGTTTTATTGATGATGCCACTTGAAGTTCCATTTAGTGTTTTTAAGCATACATTTTTTTCGGGATTTGCATGTGCAGCATTAAATGGAACATGTTCTACAGTTGTCTAAGTATTTTCAATATGGTCACAAAACATCGCAAGTGTGATAATGTGAGGCTTGTAAGGGCTCTTCTTCAGTTCAAATTGTGATTGGATTGATTAATAACAAAAAAAACTGCACTTTCCCTTCAGTCTAGTCACTCCGACGTTACATATAGGAATTCATATGAGAGACCAATCGCCTTCGAGTTTAAGAAAAGAGTTCATGCTCTCTCCCCCACTGATAGCAGAAGGTTATCGCTGGGTGGCTGTCAGTGGGTCTTGTGGGCTGGTGGCCTTTTTCAAGGCCGTGGGCAAAGCCAGCTCCACACCAGGGAGTAGAGACCTTCTGAGTGCACGGAGCTGCCGCGAGAGGTCCTCCATGGGCAATCTGGGAGAAAGAGCAATTTCTCGCGGTTGGAAAGGCGTTCTCCGGGATGTCTGGCAAACAACGCAATCAAGCCTGTCCCTCCAGCCAAGATGAGGTCAGGGTTCTACAGTCCCTACTTCATCATGCCCAAAAAAAGCGGTGGGCTTAGACCCACCTGGATCTTCGAGCTTTGAATCGGTCCCTTCTCAGGACGCTGTTCAAAATGCTCACTCCGAAGTGAGTCGGTGCAATCGACCAGCTCTCACAGCAGTCCACCCACCCTGGAGAATGGCGACTCCACCCCCAGGTAGTCCATTTGGAGTCACTTCGGGGAGGCCAAGATAGACCTCTTTGCCTCCCCCGAGTCCTCCTACCACCGGCTTTACTACTCCCTCATCAAGGCACTCCCGGACCTGGTTTGCCAACCTAGTGCTCCTCGCATGAGGATGGACCTCCTTTCTCAAGGGATGGGCACGATCTGGCACCCGATTTGTGGAATCTGCATGTCTGCTTCCTGGACGGGACGCGTCGGACCTTTCCGGCCTTTCACAGACCATGATGGATACTATCTCTCAGTCTATACTGTAGCTCCCTCTATGAGGCAGGCTTACACACTGAGATGGGGTCTATTCATTGATTGGTGTTTCTCCCGCGAAGAGGACCCACAGAGATGCCCGATTGCAGTGGTACTTTCCTTCCTGCTAGAGAAATTGGAGCGCAGGCTGTTCTCTTCAACTATTAAAGTGTACGTTGCTGCCATAGCAGCGTATCATGACGCTGTAGAAGGTACATCTCTCGGGAAACACCAACTGATCGTGAGGTTCCTTAGAGGTGCGAGACATGTAGGAAATTAGTCCTGTGCAAGAGAGTAAAACCTGATGTCTTGAAATACAACATGTGAACAATGTCTTGAGATGTGGAAACTGTAGTATAAGCAGAATAAATCACTCTGATTTATTAAATTATTAGAATATAATGTACACCTAAAGTTGTGATTGTGATTGTGTGCGCAAATTATTATTCTGGTAAAGATGTTTATCTCAAAAATAAAAGAATGATGCCCTTTTGAATATTGATTGCTTATTAGTTTTATCCACATAGGAGAGTTGTTCTGGGAAATATTCAAAAGTGAGTAAATAAACAGTACATATGCGTACATGACCATGGGCTAGATTCTTTAAATGCAGTAATAGCTCAATAAATGAGAATGACCTCAAATTAAAAATGTATTTTTAATCTTTGCATCAATAAAGAGTTGCTCTTCACATACCTGACGGCAATCGATAGGTGCTTTGGAGAGTAAGACCAACCAGGTCAAAAACTAAATAAACAAATCCTGCACACTATCAAGATGTGTATTTATGTCAACAATAAGAATAAAATTTTTTGTTAATTTTAATAAACATTTTGATACTTTTTGCATAGACAGTGTGCTGGATTTGTTGTGTATACCATTTAGTAGTAATTAGATAAAGCAACTTTCCTGATCAGTTCAAATGTCAAATTCCATAAATGTTCAGTTACATATGTCTACATGTTTTTCTGTTGTCAGGCTCTCACAACATATGTTACCTGATTTTATTTGAACATATGCTCAAAGAAAATTTCCAAATGAAGTCAGAATTAATCACCGCAGCGGCATGGCAGAGCCTAAAAATAGACTCCGGCGTGAACTGATAGAATACTCTGCTATAGAACCTTCTGTCAGATTTCAGATATGTAGCCTTATAATATTTTTCAAAGACTTGCAGGCAACTAGGGTTTACAGGGATGAAGGAGGTCTTTGTGTGATTTAGTTTTGTTAAAAACATAATAGGGAAAGCATTCAGTGGCTTTTAATGTGTTTTTCTTTACTCCTCGTGGTCCGCTTGGGCCTGCGGAGAAAAAACAAAACAGTCGTTTTTAATCATACACAAACATATTTATTAGATAATTTATTGTATATTTGTTAGAAAAACCTTTTTAATAACTTGATAACCCAGTTTTTGCATTCCATGGAAGTGGTAGTACAGCAATATTAATTATTGTAATGATGTTACATTCTAGCATCTTATTACCTGTAACGAAGGGAACGAGGGTCGAGTGGGATCCAAATGCAAAGCTTTATTCCAAAATCTTAGTCAACATGCTGCACCAACAAACAGGGCATGCAAAAGAGTAAATCAGATACTTTAGCAAAGCAAGGGTCAGGGCAGGGAGCAAAACACTCAAAAACTAGAAAGCAGTCCAAGGTCAAAACACACTGAATCAAGGGAAACAAGGGAACACGAAAAAAGGAATAAGCTAAACAATAATCAGCATAAGAGAAAGGGTGAAGGCTTCTTTTATGCTGGACAGAGGGGAACACAAGACAGAACCAACCAATGAGAATGAGACGCATGAAACTAGGGAACCAATCAGAACATGACACATGCAACCAAGGGACCAATGGGGACATAACACACAGACAGGGGTGATACACACACACTCTGGCTGGTGATTGTGACATGACCCCTTATTCATTGTGTTTTTGTACAATGCATTTATGCAGGGGTCAAAGTGACACCAGGGAACAACATTTCCAGATTGAATGCCAGTCACATTTCTGAAAAGTTCATGCCATAGAAGATTAAAGCTTGAATAATGTCTGGGTTTATGTATATTATTACATTCTAGTTAACTTTCACTGTGTAAAATAAGAGATTCATATAGCTTATATAGTCTGAATCTGAATTCTTTTGGCAGGCTGCAGTTGCCAGGTAAAAGAATATTTTGAGTTAATATTGTAAAGAAAAGAACCTGATTAGATGTCAGCTTTGAAGTGTCATGCTTAACTACTCCATTTCTTTAATTATTCATCTTTGTTTACGGAGAAGGTCCATTCGTGGTTCATTAGATATTCTGTAAAAAAGGTTTTGCTGGGAGAGTATTCAGAGCCGACATTTTTCTCTTGTTGGAACAGACAAATGTTTGCCGGGAGGTGTATCAAACATTTGCAAAGCTGCTTATTAGTGGAAATAAAGGATTAAATGGCTACTATTCTGCCAGTTGTAGGAGGAGAGTTACCAGATTTTTTCTTGCTGGTGGCAAAATGCTAAATGATATCTGCTTAATGTGGTTTTGAAGGCTTGAATTATTCAAAGCAATCAATAAGCAAACCATTTTCAGGAAAAAAAAAAAACAACAACTTTCCAGCTTAAATTTTATGGTAAATAAGGCATGTTTAGAGGGAGACCAGAAGAACTAATGCAAGCCAATATTTGTGGTAAAACCTGAATTTTTTTTATGTTATTCTTCATTAATTTGTTCAATACTTTAAATCTCTAAAAAAAAAAAGGTAACACTTTCTTATATTTATAATACATTGTAAGGGTATTCGTAAGACATTATAATGAATGCATAATGCATTATAAATAACTTAATAATGAATGTTCATGAGAACATGTGTTATAATATTTGCTTTTTTCTGGTTATAGCTTTTTAGAGCTATTTATAACACATAATGAACACCATTCATCCACTTAAGTTACAGTGGGTTATATTTTTCATAGTTATACTATAGTATACTATAACTATACTGTACAGTAATACTAGTATAGTATAATAGTCTCACATCTTTCCTTTTTACTTATGTTACTTTACTTAAAGTGGACAAATACTATAAAAAGTTCTAATACCAACACATTTTTTTTCTGAAACGGCCATAAGATCAGATTTCAGATCAGATGAATGTGTAATATGAAACATTTCCTTATCATTTTTTTATACACTAGATTGAGTCACCCCCTTCCTGATGAACAGATCTGACTACTTTAGTAATTTCCATGAGTGCAAACATTAATATTATTTATGCATATGATGATATTCTAGGGAATTTTGTGCTTCTAATTTCATAGTAACCCTTTGGACAGGACCCTTTTCTGTTCTAACATGATGATACCTGTGTGTACTCTATATGGCAAGGTTTAAAAAGAAATTATTGATCCAATCAGTGTGAAAGAACTTGACTGGTCCACAGAGAGCAAAGTCATAATGCCAGCTGAACACATCTGGTGTGACTTTAAATGCAGACCCTGAGCCTTGTGCATATCAACAGTCATACTGATTATGGAGGGTCAGATGGCTCTCTGATTTCATCAAAATATCTTTATTTGTGTTTTGAAGACGAATGAATGTCTTATGGGTTTGGAACGAAATGAGGGTGAGTAATTAATGACAGAATTTTCATTTTGGGGTGAACTAACCCTTTAATAATGTATTATAAATACGGTCTTCATAGAAAGTGTTACCAAAGAAAAATCACATTTATTATAAGCTTGGATGCAAGGAAAGATTTGATCTTTAATCATCTTATTGCTAAAAAAGAAATGGGGCAAGAAGACAAAATGGGCTAATGGATGTTTTTAACAAGTTATTTATTTAAGACGAAAAACTTTGAACTCTGACTATTTTGTTAGCCAAAGTTTTCAGAATTAAATATTGCTTTAAAATTATTTCTTGTACAATGTGCAAATGCGATGCTCAGTTCCCTCCACCTTCACACATTTCTCTAAAATGATTGTATATACATTCCTCACCTACCCTTTCTCTCTCTCTCTCTCTGGCTTTGTTGCTTATCAGGAGCTTCCAGCTGTTGGTAGACTGTCCACAGAGACTTTTAGGGCAGAAGTCGAGTTGGCAACAGATGCCAGCTTTTCATTTCCCTAATTTCATTTCCTTATTTACTCCTCTTTCCCCCTAGTAATCCAGTTCACTCAGTTTTTCGCTCACTTTCTCTCTGTGGAATCTCTTCTCATGAAACACACTCTCATTTTCTCATGAACATACAGTATGCATTCACACCTTTGTGGTGCTCAGCCTCAATCGCAAACTCTTAAATCATCAGGGTTTGAGATTAGAGATGTGCTTTAAGCTTGTCACCAAGGGGAAACATGGGATGTACTTTATAACACCATCTCCCATGTTCTGCTTTAATCTCATAATCCTGTCACTGAGGATTCAACAGGTTCAACTGTCTGCATCTGAGAATTTCATATTTCAGAATAGTGACATTAAAAATCCATCATACTGAAGATTAGACTAGATTTATTTTGATTACAGTTCCAAATCCATTTTCTGGTCATGTGGTCAAATCAAACAGTAGAATGTAAATATGTATTGTACAGTATATACACTGGGGGAAAAAAAGGTAGGATTTACTATAAAAACAATATATAAATGTGCATAATTGAATATTATTCAATTATATATGACTTTCAATAGCTACTTATATCACTTATTTTAAAACTTTCAATGAATTCTTTGGATCCTGTTGACAACGTGGTATTAGTCACAAACTTCCAACTGACTTTGTGAAAAGAGCATCATGTGATATTCATAACACCGTACTATTATAAAAAACCTCAAGTTCGTAGAACCTCATGTTAAAGTGTGCCAATTCATGTACACTTGTTGTGATAAAAGCACTGATCCTGCCACCTTACTCGTAGTGTTTTTCTTGACTGTTTTCAAAGCTATCATTACATAAATAACACTTTCAATCCTCACAAAGATAGAGGGCTGAAGGTCATCTGCACATTCAGCAATGCTGATCTCTCTTCAGAGCACAGCATGTGAGAAACCTCCATTACTGCGTACCATGTTCTTCCTTGTTCCTCCAGTTTAGGGTCAGTCCGTGCTAACGCTAGCTGTGTTTACCAGGTGCCTGCTGCTTTATCATGCATACACACGGATATGCCTTCTCTTAAACGAGAAAAGAAATCAATTAATTTGCATATAAAAAATTCAAGTGCGTGTGGTGGTGCTGTCTAGATCTATATAAGGCATTTGGAACTGTTTACCATCAAGTTATTTTATCGAAACTATCTACAGTTTTTTTTAGATGAGGCAGTACCGTGGGTAAAATCATATCTTTCAAATAGGTAATAATGTATTTTTGTTAAGGTCACAAAATCTTCTTACATTCCTTACCATAAGGGGGGTTCCACAAGGTTCCATTTTGGGACAATTTTATTTTCACTTTATAGTAATTATTTACCTGGAGTATGTAAAGATGTAAATGCTCAGATGTATGCTGATGATGTCGTAAATTTTAACCCTACTAACCATGACGTTTTGAAATTTTGAAACATTTCAAACATGTTTGCCCTAGTTAAACTAATTTATAAAACAGAGGCCAGTTTGTTGTATTGATACGGTGAATGTGATTTCACCAATCTGAATTTCAACCATCTGTAATAGGTAAATATTGGAGGAGTATCACAGTCAATCAGACTGTTCCACTTATCATACTTTTAAACATCATCTTAAAAAGTGGTTTATGAGGAATCAGTAGTGTAAACATTATACTTGCAAATTTAAAATAATGTGTTTTGGGGTAGTTGTCTTTTATGTAGTGTTGTATGTCTGAAAATGTAAGCTAGCAATGTTGCTATGATTCAGCTTGTTTACAATTGTATTTCATGTACATTAACATGCATTGCCCTTACAGTTTATCAAACAATAAATCAATCAGAATGAGAAAGAATACTAAAACAAAAAAAAAAGGTTTTGCCCTCTGTATAAAATGCTACACATATCAGTGGCTTATTCAAGAGTCAGATGTCTCATGGTGTTTTTGTCACTGCAAGCATGTGCTTGGCTTCAGTGGGTTTTGTGATTGTTGTTTGTTAACGCAAAATTATAACACAGGTTAATACAGACAGTTGCTGAAAATTGGTTGCAATTTTGAGGTGAAATTACCCACACAGCACTCTGGGTTTTGAAATAAGCATAGTGAGTCACTCAATGAGTCAATCAATGATTCATTCAAACTTTGATTGGTGACATTGACTCGAAAACATATTCTGGCAAATTCAGAATGGGACTATCAGCATTACCAGGGCTGCAGACACTCCAGTGTTGTACGTGATAAAACTCTCCTCATACTCTCTTCTGTGTTTGTGTTAAATCAGGTTACTCGCTGTTCGCTTTCTTTTTCTATGGCCCGTCTGTCTGGATAATCTTGTTACGTTTCGTTTTTCCAGAGGGCCAAATTCTACTTGCTTAAACGTAAGTGAAGCATCACTTCCACATCAGTTTCATTTAGAGTCAACTCCAAGGGCTCAAACTGAGAACACCCAAGGCTCATTTTCAAACTATCCAGTCGTATCCCAAGTTATACTTAAATGGTTAACACTGTCAAACTATGGTATTAGAGAATGTACATATCTGCAAACCCTCAAGTCACAAATTGCAATTCTCATTTCAAGTCTGATAGTGGACTATAGAAGCGTTTACGCATAGTAAAAGAAACTGCGTCATTGAAAGTGCGGTCACGTCTCAAGCTTCCATTGTTGCTGCTCTGATTTAGGGTTTAATACCAGCTGAGTAAGATCTGAATCACCCTACACCTAATTTCATTTTGGCCGGGCTAGATAACGTATGTTGCGCTCACACGTAATTAAATGACTGCGCACCACTGTGCACAGGAAGTTCATCTCTGTTTTCCATTGTGTTGTAGGTTTTTGCCGTTCCATTCACGCTCTGTTGCCCGTGGCCTTGACTGACGTCCTGCACACAGCAGGTTTTCTATTAATTGTATTGGAAATAAGGTGGTGGAAAGGGTGGCAAAGATTTCATTCAACAATGAGCAATCGTGAAATCATTTTTCAAGACATCTTGCCACAATCTCTTTATAGCAAATAAAGACACTGCTTGAATCTGACAGCCTTTTAAGGTGTATTTTTTGGCGTTTGTACTTTTTGTTTTGTTGAATAGGACTTTTTTTATTTAAACAGACATACTGGTGATGCAGCTTTTATAGTTTTTTTTATACAGCTTTTTTTATTGTTTTTCACTCCTTTTCACTCTGGTGTTTTCTTTTGGATCATTTTTTGGTGCAGTTTTATGGTGTTCTCAGAGAACACTTTGACCATGCTCAAATAATATCAAGTAAAACAATATTTTCAGAACTTATTTAGCATAATAGTGCATATTTATTAATAAGAAAATCATGTTCTCCTCCCACTTTTAATGCCCTTAAGGTATCCGAGCTCAAACGTGGCTATATTTTGCTTCAATGGTTAATGGAAAGACTTTTAAATCAATCTTATCAAACCTTATCAAACCCGGTCTATAATTACTAGCATGTAAGATATGGAAGCTTCACAATTATTCTTTAATTAAAATGGAAGCACACTGCTGTTGCAATTCTTCTGTAATAGATCAGAATCACATGACATTAACAGCTAAAAAAAAAAGTAACCCAGTAGGAAGCTGGCGCCATATATTATTTTTAGAGTCGTTTAAACCTTTTTTTCATTCACGGGCAGCAGAACACATATGCTCATACGTGCGAGGGCATGCATTGCCATTGCATTTTAACAATTTGCATGGATAAAAATGGTTTGAATAATGATAGACAGCTTTTTCACTGGAACGAATCCAACTGAAATGCTAAAATGTCCATCTGTTACAGCTCAATCCAGTGAGCCAGGCAGCTCAATTGAGTCTCATCTCTGTGTTGAAGAACTGACATCAGAGAGGAAGGGAAGAGAGGAATCCAAAAAAAGAATCCAAATATTAAATTGGTCTTGGACTAAAATGTTTACACTGACAAGATGTTTCAATCTTCTTTAAATGACATAGTGCATGTTATGTAGGGAAAAATAACCTGTAAATTAACCAAATCCAAATATATCACCGCAGACATTTGAAGTATTTTAATATTTCAATAATCTAGAAATTGTAAGTAATTTACTGTTTGGACACTACAGTAATGTGAAAATAGAAAAACCCAACAGCACACAATGGTTTAAGCAACACGTTGGTGCATTCCAGATTAAAGCAATGTTTTTGAATAAATCATTTAAGTGAATGATTCAATGACTCATTGAAGTCAATGAATCAGCATTTATTTAGAACAATTTAGTTAAATGATTAAAAAGTTAACTGAAAGCAGGGCTCTAGAGTGTAACCTAATTTCTCAATGGTGCAACTAAAAGAAATCTGAGGTCACACCGGTGCGACCAGCCGTTCAAGGGGGAAAACAGTCTCAGCGACTCTGAAAGTCTCCCAGTGGTTCAACAAGAACCTTTAAGGGCAGGACACACCAAGCTGTGCTTCAAATAAAGAACTTTGCTAACCAAATTGTGACACCGTGTCTATATCGGACAAGAGCGGCAACAAAATATAGTGGAATCTATTCTGCTGTCTATTCTGGATGCGGCGTAACACGACAAATTCCCGGCAGAAAACGAATGCTACGTTCAATTTATGACGTATTGACACAAGTTTCAAATGACTTGAATGGTTGCTTTGTCGCGTCTAGTGTAGACAGACTTCAGCTGTTGTGGTGCGGTGCGACAACTGTCACATTCGGTGTTAGTTAATCATATACAAGTCAATATTACCTGTGTGAAAATTTGAGTGCACCTAACTTTTGTTGCACTGGTGCGCCTAAAAAAGTTAGGAACTACGGTTGTTTGGCGTAATGATTTAACTGCAAAGACAGACACTGGAAAAAGGCTTTCTTTCATGTTAAATGATCATTCACCATAAATGTGATCAATATAAAAAAAACTCATAATCAAATTTTGTTTGTGTATACATTTAATGGAGACGTTAATAAATTGTGCATTATTGATTAAACAGTAATGGTACTGTGTCTTGCCTTTTGGTTTCCAGTGTAAAACTGCGTCCTGAAGAAAAACCCCAAAATTACGTTGAATTGTATTTTTGTAGATATATTATAATCACGCAGCAAAACTGAACTGTTCTGAGGTGGATGACAGTCTAGGCGTGACACAATGTCACACTGGAATCAGTCTTTTGTACACCATCTAATGAATCAAAGTGGTTCTGCCTGGCCTCATCATTAGTTAAAGAAAAGACACTGATTGCCTAATGGATGACTATAATTTCCCACACTTCCACATTAATCAATTCCCCAAATTGCTTAGAACCATTTAAGTTCTGTTCATTAATGTAGGTTCAGTGCTGCTTTCAGTGAGTGTTGTTAAAACCAAATGCCTGATTAAATATCACTTATTTTTGGTCGGGAAAAAACTTTTTTTGTAGCATTTTCTCTGAATAATGTTTCAATGAATGTTTTATAACCTACACCTTTTTTATCTTAAGTACATAAATATGCTGAATATATCGTTGTGTCAGTTTTTCCTTTATCTTACTTCTCAGTGTACAGTAAACTAAAAAAAGATACAAAGGCTAGTGCTAGTCTTTTCTAGGTCTGACAGGTTGCTGTTGTTTTTGTTCTGTTCAAGGAGCTGTAGCCCAGTCTGGAGGTCAAGGCTATAGTGGAGAGGAGGGGGGCTGCTCTGTCAGAGATAAGAGAGCAGAGAATGATGTGGCCAAATGGCATGGAGAGAGAATGGGAGGAATTATCTGATATTCCCAGGACTTAAGCTTGACTGTGAATGCCATCCAGCACCAAACAAGATTCTATTCTTTCTCTCTGAAAGGATCCGTAACTGTTCAACCTTTTCGATTTTTGGGGCTCAGCAGAAAGGGCCTGCATTTATTGTGGTATTTTTAAACACGAGGGGATGGACACTCATCAAACCCTTGAAAAATAAAGATGAGGACGAACATTTATTTTTAGCTCAGCTCAACGCAAAGTAGGCCACTTCTAATGCGATACGTTGTCTATTATTGAAGCAAAAATCTGAATGGCTTGCTTGAAAAGACAAGTGTACTTTAAAGTATCTTAGGTATTTTCATGTCATTACTGGGTAACTTGAGTTGACTTGATAATGGTGAGCTCAGTCCTTTCAACCTCATAAAACTGTAATCCACTTTGCGATTGTCAGATATTTCAGCAATTCAATGCAGCCTGGTCTTTGTGATCACAAATGGAGCTACGTATAGTCATAGTTATTACCTGTGGGAAATATTACATTCAGATATTATCTATCTAGATCAGTTTCATATTTTAGGTATCGACTTTATTTCAGACCTTTGATGAGATACTTTGTAAAGCAACATATTTAGGACATTATTTGGATTAAGTTTACCAGGGGACCCCCCCTCAAAATGCAGTTGGGCTAGTTTTGAGTAGCAATTGGGCACTTTCTCACTATATCAATCACCTGTTGTGGTTTCCATGTTATTTTGCTGTTTTTTCTTGGCTTGTACCTTTTTATCATGCCATCCAATAGAATCTGACACATTTAATATTCCTGGTGGCAAATTTGAGGTCCGTACCAGCAGATCGATGTTCTTGCGTTTTTGCATATAGCTAGGATAAATATAATTCTCTTTCAACAGTTTTTTTTCTCATCATTATTTGAGTACATACTGTTTTCTACCGTTTTACCTACAGTAGGACCCTATTGGAATTGCAGATTCTTCTTCTTCTTCGCCAAAATGAATCGCTTTGTTCATAGATCAGCACCAAATTTGTCCGTGTAATCTAAATCCCTTTGTGACATTAAATTGAAAGATTCAAAGAGTTTTGGTTAAAGGGTGTGTCCACTGCGGCCTGACGAAGTTTGATGTTTCGCCATTGGAATAGAAGTTTGTTGTAGCTCAGTCATACCATGTCTGATCTGTTCCAAACTTCTCACATTCGATAAGAGTCCTGGTCTATACATATACAGTATAAAGGCCAATATTCAGTCTACCATTTTAAGTAAGAGTACTAGAAAGCCAATATTCAGTTATGCCCATAGTGGCACCTGTTGATGACAGGATATTTCATGCTTTACAGTAATTCAAGCATGCAATGTTCTGTCTGCACCAAGTGTTTGATTAAAATGCTGGCCTTAAGATATCTACATGCCAATATCCATGTATAGTCAGACCACCAGCTGGCAGCAGGAATTTTGACATATATAAATGACTTTGACATATTCCTTCAATATTTACCACAATAAATGCATACTGCTCACCGTTCACTGACTTTCTAAAGTAACCGGGTTGTGATGATTTGGGGTGCGAGGGCCCTTTCAGTGAAACTATTGATTGATGAATTGATTTATTTTTTACTACTTATTCAGCATTCAACAAATCCATTTAGAATTTTGTTGGAAATTCTGTCATTTTGATTTACTGTATGTCACTATGTCAGTTTGGAGGCAGTGCCTACAGATATGGCAGCACCATCTACAGGTCAAAATATGTGAATAAACACTGCCGATTGTCTATAGCCTCATTTTATAACATACCACCTATTGGTCAAATATTTGCACTCACAATTTCTTGCTGTCTTTAACTGAATGTTTGTGCCACTTGCTCGACCAGTAATTGCTACTTGCAGTTAGATCTATTTTTGCTCAGTTGGAAGATCACCTTCTGATGCCACAGTGGTCAGTGTATTTGACAAGGGTTGTATTCAGGCTAGCCAGTCTTTTGACCTTCCAAATCTTCCTCCTCCTTATGTCAGTGTTTGTGCTGACATCTGCTTAACGTTGACTCGCTGCAGCTAGCAGTACAGATCCAATCATACCAATCTCCCACAAAGGCTATCTATAGCGACAGACCTTACTGCGTCGAGGAAATTCATTCAACATCATCCATTTCTAATTTTCTAGTTATCAAACACTGTAGTGCAGTTTTGATTAAAACTCCAGTTTTTTTTGTTCTAATCCTCTCTGTCTGTGGTCCTTTACTGTCTGTCATCTGTCACATTTTCAGTGCTTTAGAGCTTTGTAGATACATACAAAGGAAATGTTAGAATCCAGCCAAACAAACACTTTCAAGCTGTGTTTTGGCTATTTAAGAAACCAATAGCACTAAACCAGAGGTGGGGAAAAAGTAATTCCCTAAACATTCAGTTTCCTAATGGACTTCATAATTGGTTCTGTTAATACACATAGAACATCAACAAAAATTATTGGTTTTGAATTCTTGGAAGCACCATAAACAACCAACACTGGGAGATAAACGTATAATGGAATTGCAAAGTCACAAACAGCATTTGCTCACCTCATTTTTCAAAGGCCAGCTGCTGGATTGCCAGTGTTTTTGGGTGCGAAGCAATTCCAACTAAACATGTTTAGTTCTAAACTCTTGATCCTAGTAAATGTTAATTTTTGCAGAAGCACAGCACTGGAGAAATTCTTCTCAGTCTAAAGACTTAAAATCATATTCATTTGTTTTAGAATTGTAAACAAAACTAAAATGACTGAAATGCTGTTTATTGTAAAATTATGGAAGTAATAATATTCACACAGGACAAGGAAGACAATTTCTTGACCTTTCCATCAATTGGGGTTGCTTTCGTAATGTAAAGGCCAGTCCATGTTCTGAACAGATGGGACTGAGTTTAAAAACTATTTACTTTAATAATAGTGTCTGTGCATGTGCTGCATCCTGTTCTGAGACAGACCATTGAGTTTGTCATGTTAGCAGACTATAACCTCAAAAGGCCAAATGAAGTCATTGTCTTCTTTACAAAAGTCAGTGCTATTTAATTAGCATTGTGTTTTATTGTTCATGAAAAGCAGGTAGTAAAGAGATATTTGTCTATAATGATCACAGTAATTCAAATGTTTGCAAAAGTTGTGAGAGATCATATATCCATGCACATGCTGTAGTCAAGCGCCCTTATTTTTAAACAGATTCAAGTGTGTGGATCACAGCAGAGAAGCAACAACATGAAGTGTGCTAGATTGCAGTAGTGTGCACTTGACATTTTACATAACTTTACATAATAAATATTTGTTGTATTTTACATAAATATTTAAATGATATCCTTAGTGCTTAAGTGTATGGCATACTAACTGGTAACTGTACAGTGATGTTGGCATTTAAAATTGCTTCCAAGTATGCAATTTTCAATGTGGCTTTCACAGAGTCACATAATACTACGTTAGATATCTGGGAAAGCGCATCAGATAAGTGAGTGTTGACGAAATCTATTAAGAAATAAGCACAGAGCGAAAAACAGATCTAATGATGCCTTCATCTTTTGAGCAAGAATGACAGTTACAGGTGCATTCATGCTGATCACCAATTGAGCACCACCTGTAACTTGTCTTTTCCTGAAAGCCTTGATGAAAAGAGAACAGTTTGACTCACTTTCCAAAATAATATGTTTTGGAGGAAGGAAAAGAAGGGGGAGAAAAATCAAATCCGTGTGCTGCTGATCAGCGAGAGTGAAATCTGTGGTATTTTAGCCCTATTATTTCCGTTCACAAAGATTTCATTCTGCCTAGCTGGATCTGGCCTGTGTTAGCGGTGATTGCCCGGTGGTTCAGCTACCTACCAGCAGGTCTCCGAGTGCTCTCACTGAGAGACAAGCCTGCCATCAGCCTCATGATTATAGGACACCAGACCCCTGCTTGGATCTATTAGAACCGTCCAATCAGAAGCAGCCAGACGAACACTTTGATCAGAAAAATGGTGCATGTTCATATGGTTAATATTATTTGAACATTTCATGTTTTTTTTAAATCAAAAGGGCTTGCTAAATAACCTTTGGTTTTACACTTACTTAGAATTGTAAGTGCATGAGTAGTTTAAAGTTTGTTGGTCTGTGATGTGTAACTCTACATTTCTTGTCTATTAAGGTGGAAGCTTTACGGCAGTGATTGTCGTTGAGTGTATTTGTTTGTTTGTTTGTTTTTTTTATCCCAAGGACCCCTAAATTTTATCTCCCTGTGACCCTATTCATAAAATATAGGAAGAGCTAAATACAGAATAAATCCCTATTTCTGCGAGGACAATACAAATTATGATATAATAACAGCATGCTTTTTTCAATTTAAAACCAAAAAGTGATTTTGTATTAAGTTCAAATTTATAATGCTAATTATTATATTTACATCATTATTAATAATTGTCATAAAATAGTTTTCTAAAATATAATATAGAAATAATAACACCATTTTATTTTTTATTTAGTCTTTTTAATTTATATTTATTTTATTTTTTTTGCAATGAGTGTGTTGTTTTGTTAAAATCCATGTTTTACATGACTCACGTTGTTTTGTTTTTATAGAATGAGTTGACAGACACAAATCTGCAGCGTTTCTGAAATTCATGGTTTGCTTACTGTGCTGTTTAATAACCAAACAGCATGCGACGACATGAATTGGGTGTGTTGAAAGATTAAATTCTGTCATAGGAACAGCATGGACCATAACCTATTGTTTTAGATCGTCTTCTGCGTCAAACACAAGAGGAAACCACACACCACGAGAAAAACAATATCTGGGCGAACGATACAGGGTATTGACTTTCTAAATTATTTTGATGGTATTGACAAATCCTCAGTGTACCTGACAATTTCATTCGCAGCTTTTTAATGAGGAAACATTGTCGTGTCACTTATCGAATGTCTTTTTAGAGTATTGTTGTGGATCATTACAGAGTTAATCTGTGGTGTCTGCGCAGGTGTTAGCTCCACACCGTTGTTGCTTATCAAGTGTGACACATTGATCAGTGACCTTAATATCCCCGTATTGATTTCAGTTGGCTTTGGATTCATCCTTAAGCTACCAATAAAAATCTCATCCACCCCAAAGCCAAACTTTGGTTTCCAAGGTGATTCTGGAGACGATGAACCAATGGCAATCTTAAAACAAAACTTAGCAGAATTGAACGCTTATTTACTTCCACCATAAATTGATTATGTTTGAAAGATAAATAAAGGAAAGAGCAAGGCCTTCTTATCAGCAGTGGTTTTTGGCTGTGGAAGTACATTTCGAATGCTTTTTGGACGAGTTCTTGATCTTAGAGCGATGACAATGCTGCTTTGAGTGGATTGGGCAGGTTTACATGGTAATCGCCACAGATGGCCACCAACCAGCATGTTTTTGCAGACTTTAAGGGGATTTAAGACAGTGCAATCATGGATGAGAGCGAGCTGGAGGTGGAAAGAGCCGATGTAAGACAGCTCAGCTGACTGGCTCCATCAAGTTCATCCGCTTGCAGGATGACTCTCTCCCAGCCCACGTTTTTGGAAGGCTTTCTGCAAAAAAGGAAAAAAAAAAAAAAATCAAACATTTACCAGGCACTTCAGAAAAACGGCATTCTGCTGCACATCCCAAAGCTTCTCTTGTGACTCATAGAGCACCAGATACACAGCTCAACTGTTCTGCTTTCGTCTTTCAAAGTGTTGATGCAAGATAAAGACTCAATTCTCAACAGGTCCAGCAACAGATAAGACTTGAGCTTCAGGGCAGTCCAGCATGATAGAGCTTCTCTGTGAGCTCCCAGAGGGCCTTATCTGATACAGGGAGAGCTGATTAGAAACCGTGGAGGAGGGGGATACATCCTGGGATGATTCTGACCTCCACAGAGTCCACCTGCCACAATACAGCACCTAGAGTGTATCTAGTGCATCATAGAAAAAAAAAAAAATCCTACTATTTTGATAAAGGAAGAATAAATCTGCACCTTGATGTTTGTCATACCAACTGTTTTTAATCATTTTTTTATCTATCATTTATTACTACCAATTTTATATATTTTTTTATGTCTTTTGATACATGTTTGTCTTATGGATTTTAAATTCACACTGAGAGATCATTATTTCCAGTGACTCTTGGAGAACATCATTATATCTTAGTTTAGTCAGAGATGGCTAAACCCTGATTTAATCTTCCATGTTGCAAGGTGATTAAAATGAGCAAAAGGGTAACTAATTGATAAAGTTGATTTTAGATTTTTAGTGCTGTTAGGTCTTTTAGCATATAATACTCTTTAAACAGTTGTTCACCCAAAAAAATAAAATGTACTGTTAATTTACTTAACCTCAGGCCATCCAAGATGTAGGTGACTTCTGAGTCAATGGTGATTTATAATATATACAAATTCCAACCTTAGGCTCATTGGAAATATTCTCCTCTACCTAGATTTCTGCAAAACTTCTAAAACGTACTTAAATGTTAAATGTTTTCAGTTGAAATGAACACTAGAGGCAGTTAAACTCCCACAACTTTTATTCCTTTTTACACAAATTAAGATTTGCAGGTCCACAGTTTTGATTAATAAAGCTTAATCTTTGCATAATTATTGGGGAATATTATATTGTAAATTCAAACCAATTTTAACAGGCTGTGACTTTTGAAAACTGATATATTTGAATGTTTTCTTATTTTTCTCAGTAGCTCACGTGATACAGCGTTGCACTTACATAGGTGATGAAAATCTCTGAATTTTGAACCACTGCAATATGTACCTGAAGCAACATAATCCAAACACTGTAAAATGTACCTGTATCAACATAACAAATATGTGCCAAAGTCATGTATTCCATCAATTTGATGAACAATCTGTTCAAGAAACTGAATGTTATTTACAGCATTATTATTGGTAATTTGTAGCCTTAAGTAAACAGTCCTGGAGTTCAAGCTTTCTCTCGCAAAGTCTCACATGAACTGATGTCATTGCTGTTTACAACAGAGAGGGAACTGAACTAAATTGTGCAAGCAATAGTGTTATTTAGTGTAATTTCTGCACTGTGAAATAATGCATAATCTATAATGAACCTAATTATTTAGAAAATGTTTTTGCACAGAAAAATTGCTTGTGATTAGTGAAAAATGCAGGTTTTTGGCACTGAAAAATCTAAAAATGATGCCAAAAAGTTGGTCTCTAAATGTTTTTTTTTTTTGGAACGGAAAAACTCAAGGTTGAAAGATTTTGCACGTTATTGACAATCTTTCATAAGGGGACTCTCAGCCATGGGATTGTAGAGAACAGGATGAAAGATGGCCAGGGATAGACATGCTTTCATATCAGTTCAAAAAGAGGCCTGGCTGCTTTCACCTCACAGGAGAGATCATACAAGAGATCAAGAACCTGTCTCTTTTTCATGGGTTGCCAGGAATTTAAGGTGAGCCAGAATTTCACAGACCTCAGGTTCTGTTTTCTCACTCAAACTTTAATGTTTATGAGATCTCACAAATTTACTGCTGAGCTTATTCTGGATTTTGCAGTTGCATAGGTTGAATGAATCAGCAATATATTTTGTCTGATTATTAATTCATGTTAGATCGTTTAAACTCGCTACTGCTCGGAAATGTCGGCACTTCTGTTTAATATTTGCGATGTACAACTTCCAACCCTTTTTCATTTAGGCCGGGAACAGAGAGAGATGAGCTACATGTGTAAAACTGAGAGTTGCATTTAATTCCTGTAATATAATAATATATGCATGGACCCATTTTAATGTATTTACCTACTTTATGACGCTTGCATAAAAGCCATTAAAGGCATTAAAATTATCATTAAGCACAGCATCATCTCCTTTTAAATGAACTTACTGCGTTTTAACTTTGCGTAATGCATTTTAAAGGAAGTTTTCACCCCCCAAAAAATGTTTTTTTTTTCCCCACCCCCTGGCCATACAAGTTCATGGAATTTCATGGACAATCAGTGAAGCTTTGTTTCTCCGACAAATTATGCTTTTCCTCTGGGCTTGGTTGATACTAATCACGTTTTCTGTTGACATGCCTGTTTAGACTCATCTCTAAGAATAAGCCCATGTTCTTGAGACAGGCTGTGCAATTTGTTCGGAGAGTAGTCGGGACAACTTGAACGCTGTGCTTTGGACCTCTCCATCCTCCCCCTGAAGTAAATGGTCCAGTTGTTGACATGATCAAAACATTCCGGGCACCATAATTTTCCAAGTTCAAAAAAATGGAAGACCTTCACATCCATTAACCAAAAGTCACAGCGGTAGATGCACTTTCTTCACCAGCTGAGTAAAGTCTGTCTCTAGCAGCCAATTTTCAAGCACCTTTTAGTGACATCTCTGAGTTCATTTCAGCCCCATCAGTCACAGTCTGATTTGGTCCTGCATCTCGCTGTGACAGAGGACAGCTGCCGCCGGATCACACACTGTCACCTGCACTGAATTCCAGCACTAGTCCAGGCAGCATGTGGCTAATCACACATCATTGTTGACATTCAACTTTTCAAAAGATTAGGTCAATTAATATCAAATCAAGACTGTGGGAATATCTTGTGAAAACATCTAATTGCTCTGAACTAATTATTTTACCATCATAGATCGTTATCCCATGCTTTCATGCTTTCTAATATGTCAGCTAGTTCTGTAAGAGCAATGACATTACATGGTCTCTTGGTTATCAGTCTTTTTTTTTTTTACCTGATCAACATACTTGAGTAATCTTGCAATTATCTCCAGATGTTCAGAGATCTCTTAAAAATGTCTCAATCTGTGCTGAGATTTGTCAATTTTGATGTCAAATTAGAGTTACCCGTATGAACAAACATTTCTCAGATTCCTCCCAAATTTGAGCTTTGCATGCCACAATAATTTTATAGCTCTATGTCAACAATATTTTCATATTTTTTATTTGACTAAGGGGAAACATTTGAGGCCAGGTTGATTTTGAAATAAATCATATTTAATAAACACATAAAGTCTTCTGAGGTTCAAGAGAGCAACCGTAAAGCAGCTCTTTCTCAGCTCTCATTGAATATCTTGATATTAACTTTTTGATTTACAATAACAACATTATTATTATTGTTAGTATGCTATCTTCAGAAAAAAAGAAAACTTAATTCAGTTGTTTACTGTCTCTTTTAGTCTTTAAAGGTTTCATACAAAAGCAATTTTCCACAAGCTAATATGATTCTTTAGGATCTTAATGGAAAGTTTGTAATATAGATTGCTTT